>VXBI01006326.1:169062-195722 GCA_013397375.1 Toxostoma redivivum | reverse complement strand
GGCTGGCACCAGGCTCCTCTGAAGCACAGTGGCTGCAGAGGGTGGCACCTGCCTGGCCAAAAGGTTGTCCTGGGACCTTTGCCCAGGTCTGTGAGAGACCCTAGGGATAGGGACCCCACTGCAGGCTTTGTGTGAGGTCAGAGGAAGCTGTGAGGAATGGTACAAGTCTGGCCCAGGAGCAGAGCTGTGTTTGCTCTTGGTGCTCACTGGTGCCTTCTCTTGTCCCAGATGCTGCTGGACTTCACCAGATCTGAGAGAGAAGTTGTGCAGGACAGGGCTGTGGGGAGGATTGGTGTCCTGACCAATTTGCTGTCCAGCTATTCCACTCTGAAGGTAATGACCAGTCACCCTCCAGCCAGGCCATGTCCCCCCTCGCTGCCACTCTCCATGCCAGGGCTGCTGCCCAGCTGATTGCTCCAAGAGATGGGGCCATAGAGCCCTGCCAAGGCCAGATTCACTGGGAATCCAGCCCTCATGGGTACAGGTGTTTGGCACCAACTTCCTTCTCTTAGCCCTTCTTCTCATGCCTCCCTCAACCAGGCCTCTGTCAACTTTGGAAGAGACAGTTCTGGACCTGTCTGCCCTGAAGACATCTCAGTCCCAGCCGTGGGAAGGCTGGTGGGACGTCTCATTCTTTTCCGATATTCCAATGAGCAAGCAAGCTACACAGCTTTCCACGCTCTTTTTTCTCTTGCTGAATTCCTCTGTAAGTAAAAAAGCAAGAGCAGCTGTGGCCTTCATCCCTGTGCACACAGACTTCTCTTGACAGATCTGCTTCCTGACCTCCTTTGCCCCTCCCCAGCTGCTTCCCACAGCATCCCAGCTGTCACTTTGCTGCAGAAGCTGAGTGCTCACCTCAAGTCCAGGATCCTCTTCCCCCCTTCCTTTCAGGACATTGAACCCTGCTGGCTGGTGGCCCCCACAGCCAAAGCTCCAATTGACTCCCAGGTCCCAAAGCTGAGTCCTCCCCATTAGATAAGAGCAGATCCTCTACCCTGGCTGGTGCCTCTTGCCTATAGCAAGAAGCTCTTCCTGATGCCCTCCAGAAATTTCTGATTCTGTCCTGCTGTCTTGCAAGCAGATCTCAGGGTGGTTTGATGACCTTGCTGTCAAAGCAGCTCTGTCTTACTGACTCTTGTGTGTTTTCCCTGCTGTTTAGACAAGGCAAGGCCAAGGGATAGGTCAGACCAATTCACTTGGGGAGCTGTGACCACCTCCTCGCTGTGTTCCCTGAGCACCAGAGACTGTACCCAGGTAATGATCCCCTCTTTGCTGGGATTCTTGTCCGTGGCATCAGCAGGGCACTTGTGTGAGCAAAGGGACCCAGAATCAATGGGGTTGATGGGGCCTCACTGCCCTGACAAGAAGGTTCCTGCCATCCCTGAGCAGGGACAAAACATGGACTGCAGCCCCAGCAGGAGCTCCAGCCCTCCTGGCATCCAGCAAGCCCCTAGCTCTCTGTAGGGCCAGCCATGAGCCCCCCTCCCTGATGTGGAGGGGCCTCTCTCCTGACCCTCTTCCATGCAGGGACTGCAGGCACTGCTGCCAGCTTTCCTGTGGGGTCTGCTGCCAGCACTGCCAGGAGCCCCTGCCCAGCCAAGCAGCACCATCAGGGCACTGAGTGGCTCATGTCTTCCTTCCTTCCTGCTGCAGGCCTTTGGAAAATACCTCTACTCTAGAGAGAGGACAGATGTCATCCTCGAGGCCATCAAGGCAATGAGAGATGCCAGCATCAATGACAAGCAGGTGCCTAGCAGCATGCTGAATGTGGCCATGGAAGACCCAGACTTCTGGCTGACAGATGTAAGTGCTGTGGGGCTGCATTGCCCTGATCTTCAGCCCTGTCAGGCATTGTTCCTCCCTCCATCCCTTCCTCACAAATCCAGGTGACTTGGGCACCTGAAGCTGTCTGAAGGTGGCAGAGAAGAATGGGAAGGGCAGCTGAGGACATGGCTGCACTCCAGTTGCAGTACTGTCCTCACCTGTATCTTCTCCAGGTGCCAAAGATAGTGAGCTGCATTCTAGAAAACCTGCCATACATCACCACAGAGTCAGGCTGTAAGAAAGTGGAGTCACTGTTTCTCCAGATGACCGACGACTATGGCTCAGCAGTGGTCATCAGCCTGTGTGAGATGGCTTTTCAAGGAGACAGGTACTGACCCTGCAATCTGAAGGGCTTGCTCCGTGTGGGGAGAGGGACCCTGAGACTGTGGCTGCCAGATCCAAGGAATGCTGCAGGACATTCCATGGAGCCAGGCTCTGCATCCCACAAACCCTTCCAGCTCTCTGGCGCGTTGGCTGGGCCTGCAGCAGCCAAAGCCAGCCAAGCCAGCCCAGAGCCAGCTCGGTGCTCCCAGCCCTGCAGAGAACTCCCCCTCAGCCCTGTCCTGCCTCCTGCAGGGCCCCTGGCGACCCCCAGCCCAGGCTCTGCTCCTGGGGCTGGTCCTGGCCATGGCGCCGTGGCTGAGGCAGCCCCCTGACTTCCAGCGATGTGCAGGAGCTGTGTGACACTCTGTCCTCCACACCTGAGATTCTGGACAAGGTCCTAACAGAGTTTGCCATCTTGCTCCAGAACCTATGGTGCAACCCTCCCAGAGAAGGCACCCTCATCTCTCACAGAGCTGTGAGTTCCCAGAAAAGGCCCCAGCCCTTTTCCATGAGCCCTCTGCCAGCACCTCATGGCTGTGGTTGTTCCTCCAGCCATCCTCGGGGCAGTCTGACTTGGAGGAGTTGGGTGACAAGTCCAATGTCTGGAGTGATCAGGGACATCCTGATGTGGTGATGGCCTTCCTGACCCTGGAAGTCCTCGTTGAGCTGTCAGAGAGAGTTGAGATGGTGAGCAGGGTGGTATTGGGGCAGCCATGTCAGCAGCCAGGGCCTGGGGCTGAGTGCAAGGCTTGGCCTGGGCTGGGAATCAGCATGTGGAGTGACTGCTCCAAAATCCCTTCCTGCCGTGGTGGGGCCTGAGGTGGCTGCCCTGGGAGGTCTCCAGACATAGCCTTTTCAGAAAATGAAAACTCTCTTCTTCATAAAGGCAAAAAAAATTGAAGCCTTCCTGCCAAGCATGATGAAGATACTGGAAGTTGGCAGTGAAGATGAGAAGCTGAAGGTCGTTGTGGTCTTCCGAAATGTCCTGGGTCAGCTGAAAAAGTCCAAGGCCAGCTCCATGGCTGTGGCACTGGTGGGGAAGATCCTGCCCCTCTCTGACTCGGTGAGGCTGACGTGGGAGCCTGAGCCCCACGGACAGGCAGTGCCCCTGCCAGCAGCGCTGGGAGCAGCCCAGCCCTCTGCAATGGATTCTGCCTTGCAGCCCAACGCTGCCTGTGCCCGCTCTGGAGTCTGACCCCGGAGCATCGGCCTCACCGCAGCCACGGGCAGGGAACAGCTCTTTCCAAAACTCACCTTCCCTCCTTCCCAGCAGGAGTGTGGGCAGCTGCGAAAGCTCTCCCTCTGGCTCCTCAGAGACCTGCTGAGGTCCGTGGTGAGCAGGGATGAGAAGAAGATGAGGAGGGAGATGCAGAGTGCACTGATCCCGCTCCTCTTCCGTATGAACGACCAGCTCCCCAGCGTGGCCAAGGTGTGGATTTGAAGGCTGAGCACTGGTATGGGGGGGACTGACACCTCCCAGGGATTCTGGGCATTGGGGCATGGGCTGCTCACATTGGGCAGGGCTCCCCTCCCCTGGGAAGGGTCCCTGTGGAACCAGCACAAGCAGGGGTGCACAAGGTGGCTCGGCCATGTTCAGCACCTGTCCTGCCTGTTCCAGCAGGGCTTGGCAGCAGCCCGTGACCACTGGGGCAGCACCTGAGACCTGAACACGTGTGCTCCGGAAGCCCAGAGGCTTCTCAGCTTCCCCACAAGTTTTGGGGGCCAGGGCTTCAAGCCTCAGTCAGTCGCAGGGCTGTCCCCAAGAGACTCCGAGACATTTGGGCTAGGACAAGTCACAGCTTCCTAAGCGTGGGATCACTGCAGGAATAAAGCCAAGAGGTCTCTTTCCCCAGGCCCTGGTGCCACCTCTGAGCTAATGCTGTTCTGCAGGCTTCCGGGGAAGCCCTTCTTGCTGCTGCAGAGCTTCTCAAATGGAAGGAGCTCAAGCACCTGCTGCAGAAAGAGATGATGGGAGAGCTTGGAGAATGCTTGGTAAGGACAAGCCACAGGGCCCAGGCTGGGTGAGGGCTGTCCCTGCCCTGTGTCTCCCCACGAGAGCCCAGAGGAGCAGAGGCTGCTCGCAGGGCTGGGCAGAACCTGGAGGACCTTGTCCCAGGGGCTCCTCTCCAGGCCCCTCTCCCCTTGCTGTATCCAGCTGGAGGGAGGGCTCAGCAATGAGGGGTGCTGGCAGGAGGGACTGCTCCAGCCGGAGGGAGGGCTCTGTGACAAGCCTGGAGACATCCCTGGTGCTCCCTGCAGCTGATGAAGAAGAGGAGCAGGGCTGAAGAGTACATGGAGCAGAGCCTGCCCTACCTGAGGGACCCTCAGTCCTCTGTGCGCCTGGCGGCCGTCAGGTTCCTCGGTGAGTCACAGCCCCGGGCCCCTTTTGGGCCAGCCTGGCCACGTCCCTGCACTGCACTGGCATCAACCCTGTGGCCACCCCAACCACCCCGTGCAGAGCCTCAGCCTCCCTCTGCCCCCTGCCACAAGCTGGGCTTGGTGGCTGCCTTGCCCAGTCCCACTCCCCATGGCTGCTGGTGGCCCCTGGGCCAACCTGGCAGAGGGGGAAGGTGGCAGGGCTGGGGTCACCCTGCTGGGAGCATCCTGGGAGCAGGGACTGATGGAGCTCTGTGCCCAGGGAGTGCCACGAGGCACATGGGGGACCAGGATTTGGAGACTCAGGCTCAGATCCTCAGTGGTGAGTGGTCTGTGGGGAACCTGGGGGGGCTCTGCAGACATGCAGTGTCACCTCAGCTCTGTTTCTTTTGGTCCCAGCCCTTCAGCCCTTGGAGACAGACAGGGATATCTCCATCAGTACCCTGGCAGCCCACACGGGCTCCATCCTGAGAGCTCCAAGGGTGCAGCGAAGATCGTGGGTCATTCTACAAATGCTGTGCTGCTGGTGCCGGTGAGCTCAGCAGAGCTGCAGCTTTCTGTGAATTAATAAAGGTGGAAAAACACATCCAAGCCCACAATATCCTTCAGATGTGTAGTGCCCTGACTGTGCTGAGCAGACCATGTCCTTCTTGGCCTGTCCCATAGGCAGGTGTCCCTCACACCCCTGCCATCCCAAAATGCCCCACTTGCCCCTGATTGCAGGCACAGGGCCCCAGGTTTTGGGCACAAGGACAAAAATTGTATGGTACCCTAAAATGTTCCTGTGGACCTTGAATTGTATCTGCAGAGCCTCACAGTGTCCAATTCCATTCCATGTATTCCAAAATTCCCCACTGAGTCCTGGGGTGCAGCTGTGAGAACCCAAATAGTCTCTGGCAGCAGCACTAGGTACAGAATCATGAGGGAATGCTCAGCCTGACCTCAGCAGGTCCCAGAGCTCCCTAGAGAGTGCCAGGGGCTTGAAGCTGGAAATGAGTGAAGCACTCTGTTTTAAATGTGGCATCTCTTTGTTTTCCACCAAAACAAGCGTCATCCACACACTCTGGGGAAAGTCTCCAGCTCCCCACCACACATCCCGAACCATGAGGAGGTGATGCCATCCCCAGGCGCTAGGAAAAATAGCAGAGGGTTTGAAGAGTGAGAAGGAAGGGGCAGCAGAGGCACCTGGGGGAGGAACCCTGTGCCCCTGCCCTGGTTTTGTTTAGAGGGGCAGAACGTGTGCAGGCTGTGGGGTTTGGGGTCTTTTCACCAGCGCTGCTGTTACCAAAACTCTCCCAAATCATCGGGATAAAGACTCCCTCTAACACTGTCTTTGAGTGTTAGAGAATAAGATGTTGCTTTATTTTTGGCCAACGGGGCTGGCTGACAAATTCTGGCTGCCACAATGATGCCAATACAGAACTTTTCCACTTATTTATACATTCTTAGCAAACAAAGAAATGAATGTTCATTGGTTCTAATTTGCTTAATTAATTAGTATTCTATCCTCTACTGGTTATTGATTTCTCACTCTTCTTGCTACTTTGCAACACATTTTTTATCCTTTTATCCTCTTCTTCTTGGATAGGGAATCTCCAGCTTTCCAGGCCTTCATGTCCTCTGTATCTTCTTGTTGATTGTTTTCCCTTGCTGTGTCTCAGCTGTCCTGTAAGTAGTAGAGTTGTCATGCTTTATCACTTAATATTAAATCTGCTCATATTAAATTAGCTCATACCCTTGCCAGTGATTTTTTAAGTGATCTCAAATCTCTCATTCATAGCACCCAGGTGAGGGACAGCACTGTGGAGCAGCTGCTCAGGGGTGTCAGGGCACCCCTCTGCTCCTGGCTGGTCAGCTCAGGGGTCCCTGGCAGGTCCCCAGCCCCTGCTCTGTCCCCAGTGTCCCCTCTCCTGCAGAGCAGGATGGCCATCAAGTGGCTGGTGCTGGGACTGGCACAGGAGCATCCCAGGCTGCTGCAGGAGAGCATGCAAAATCCCAGTCCTGTTGTGTAGGGAGTGGCTGGAGTGGCAGCCAGCAAAGGGCTGCTTCGATCCCAATCCCTGGGCCAAACTCAAATCAGTAACTGAGGGTTCATCTGGTTTTTCCTCTCCTGAGCTTGCCCAGAAAAGCTGCTGCTCCAGGTGTAAAGTAAAGGGAGAGCAATCCCTGCCCTGAGCATATTGCCTGCTCTGGAGATGAGCTGTGTTGGAGTTGAGCTGCCAGAGACTTCCATCAGGTCAAATTATTGATTCATATCTGCATATATATATATATATAAAATTAGAAAAAAAGCCCAAATATTTGCTTGATATTATTAATTTCTTTCAGTGCCCTGTGCCACCTCTATCTGTTGAGATCTGTGCCTTGGTGCCCTGTTTGGGCAGTGGCCTGATCAGTGAATCTTGTCATTCCCCTCTATTTGCCTGCAAAAGCATTTTTCATTTTAATGGCACTTTAAAGCTGAGCCTTGTCCACCATGCTCTGCAACGAGAACAGAATGACTTGTGTAAAGCTCTTATGCTGAACATGTTTATTCTCCTGAATATTCTCCCTAGAACAACTTATTATGTTTTGTTTGTTTTTTTTAAGCATTACTGTTTTTTCAGGCCAACCACAAGCAGAACAAGAAGGAAGCTTCAAGAGCTTAGGGCCCTTCCTAAAGCAATCATGCCTCCAACAGCAGCCCACAAACACATCTGTCAGTGGCTTTGGAGCAAGTTCTGGGCTCTACATGGAGCAGGCTGATGGCTGGCTGCCCCAGGGAAGGAATATGCTTTGAGTATGCTGTTGGCACATGGTAGTAACATTACCTGCAAGCCTTATTTCCATCTGCAAGCTGAGGATCTCCTCCAGGAGAAGATTCTTCTGCCACAGGTTGAAGGGATGGAAGGTACAAAGCTGCTGGGCAAGTTGCTGGCTGGAGTTTGGATTGCATGGACACGGAAGCTGCAGCTCAGGCTCCTCGGAGCTGGAGTAACCCTCTGGACTGGGAAACACCTCAGTGAGTGCAACTGGGGTGGGGAGGGAGAGGCTAGGGGGGTGGGAAAGGCTGCAAACCAGCAGCTGGAGGAAGGAAATCCAGTTGTGGCACAATTTGGGGAACACAGCTTCTTTCTGTTCCCTCCTGGCTAGGGAGTGAGAACCCAGGCTGAGGCTGTGCCTGCTCTGTGCTTAGTGTTGGACACTGGGCACTGAAGTGGCACAGAAGCATTGCAGGGACAAGGGTGAAGCTGGGAGGGGGGACAGGAGCTCAGGGGACAGCCTTCAGGTGGGTTTGCAGCAGATAGCTGCCACTGAAGAGATGCTTGGTCTTAGTCCAATTAATACCCCAAATCAGTGCATGCATTGACTAGAAATGCAGCACGGCATCCAAGCTGCAGAAGTGCAAGGGCAGTACCTGTTTGTGCTGGGCAGTGCATGATTCCTGGCAGAAAAAGCCTTAATGGACAACCTCTGTGATTTCTTTTGTATTGACACTTCTAATCTGCTGAGTATTTAGCCTCTGTCCCTGAGAAAATGCATGGCTTCCCCAGGGACCACCATCTCTGGCTCTGGCAGGATTGGTTCCTCACTTGAGGTTCAGAGGATACTGTCCCTTTCTTCTGCTTTTGTTTTAAGTAAGTTGTAGTGATTTCAGGGTTGCTAAATGCAGAAACAAAAGACTGACCAAAGTAATTTCCAATTTGCACAGTTCTGTATATAATGTGATCCTGTGCCAGGACTGGGACTGCTACTGTGACACAGAGACCAGGTAGGAGCTTCCTCCCAAACCCTGCATGCAAACACCATTTCACCAAAATCCTTTTCACATTTTGGACCCTTTTGGAAAAAGGATAAAAGGAATTGATCTCTTGCAAGCATATTTGTGGAAAAGGAATAAAAACCTATCTTGTGTCCAGGTGTTTTCACCTATAAATGGTCTTACAGCTCACCTAGCCCTGCTTCAAAACATTCCTACAGCTGGAACTGCAGGAAAAATTTCATTGCCTGGATTTGTGTAAATGAAAGCATAAGCAGAGTGACAGTGATCTTCTGCCCTTCTGGAGTGAGGTAGGAAGAGGTCATGGAGAGCTGAAAAAGAGGAAAAGACAACTTTTTCTGGGAATAAGCTTTAGAGTAGCTGTGTCTGAGGTGGAAGTGACTGCCGTGTGTGTTTCTCAGTACAGTGTATATCAAATATTTAACACTGAGATTGTAAATCCATTATCTGGATGTTGGAGAACCAGCCTGGCACAACCCCCTGAGTGTTCCAGTAAAATGATCTGTGTTCTCTGACAGCAGTGCTGGTGCTGCTGGAATGAATGGTTTGTGGCTTGGGAGATGCTGCCTGACTTTGGGAAGGAGCTGGATGTAGTGGGATTGCTGGAGCAGCCCTGATGGCTTGGGGTGAGGAAAAAAAGGAGTGGCAGGGTTTGCAAGTGAGTTTCTAGTGATGGTTGAAGTCCAAAGCCACAGCTTTGCTCCTGCTCTGCCTGAATTAGGTGTTTGCACCTGGGACATGAGCATGCTCTGTTAGGCTCTGGGCTGTCTCTACAAAGAATAGAAATGGTCCCATCTGGGGACTTGGTCAGCAGCTCTGGTGTCTCAAGGGTGGGAAGTTTTATTTTAGTACTTCAGCTAACTTGTTTGTCAGCTTTAGAAGTATTGTTGCTTCTGTTTACATTAAAGAAACTTCCATTGTGACAAAAACATTGTGAAGAGCACTTATTCCCTGGGAAGGAAAACACAAGTTTTGCCTTTCCTTTCTCTAAAACAATCAATTTACAGACTCTCTCTGGGAATGTCAGACATTGTACAGACACCCTAGGCTTTTGATGAAAGTTGATGCTGTTTTTTATGAATTATATTATCTTACTCTGCAGGAAACAGACATTTGTCTGTTTAATTTTGTTCTAGAAAAAAAGAAAGAAGTGATAAAATAGAAACAGCAGAATCTGGGTCCTGTTTTTCTCTGCTAGATGCAATTATCTGCTTGCTTTTCCTTTTCCTGTTGTCACCTCATGTTATAAATCACCAGGGGCTCACACTTGGTGAGTAAATTACTCCTGTGGGCTGGCTGGGTTGGGGGTACCCAGAAGCTGCAGACTGCCACAGGCATTCTGCTGGTCCTGAAGGAGTGTCTGCTCCACATTGGTGACAATGACACCTTCTGGTGCTAATCTGGTCTCACAAAAGGCATTGTTTCCTACCAGGACGAGAAACACAGACCCACAGGCTGCAGTGCTTGGGCTCTGAAGGCATTGTAAGGCTGCAGGTGGTTCTAATTGACAGATTTTGCAATATGTCATTTATTCTCCTGCCACTACCTGGGAATATACATGTCCTGACCTCTGTCCCAGGCTGTGTGACCAACAAATGATCTCTGTGAGGTGGCAGAGCACCAGGCACACATTTGGCAGGGCCCAGCAGCTGTGCCATGGCTCCTCTGCCACCTCAGGGAACCTCATGCACTGTCTGTGCCAGCTGTGACACAGGGCCCAGCCATGCCAGTGGACACAGATCTGTGCACTGAGTTGCCTCCAGTTTATTGTTTTCTATGAGAAATGAGAACACATTTTCATCTTTAAAAAAACCCCAAACCAAATCTCTAATGGAGCCTGATGCTTTGCCCTCCAGGCTTCTCCAGGCTTGCAGGGAAGCAGCTGTTAGAGAGCAACACAAAAAATAACCTGCAGGTGGGAACACAGAGCTCTCAAAGGATCTCCTGTGTACCTGCTGCTAGGGGTGTTTGACCCTAAAATGACTAAATTGGACAGGGATGGATTTGATGGGTGGACTGTAAGATGGATGAGGAAGTGGTTGGATGGTCACTTCCACAGGGCTGTGGCCAATGGCTCAGGGTCCTGATGGACACCAGTGAGCCGTGGTGTCCCTCAGAGGTTGGGACCCGTGCTATTTCATATCTTCATTAAAGACACGGATGAAGGGATTGAGTGCACCCTGAGTAGGTTTGCAGGTGACACCAAGCTGGGGGTGCTATGCCACCTCTGAAGGACAGGACCATCCAGAGGGACCTGGACAAGCTCCAGAAGTGGCCCATGGGAATCTCATGAGGTTTAACAAGACAAGTGCTGGTGCTTCCTCTGGGTCAGGGCAACCTTTGGGATCAATCCAGGCTGGGGCTAAGCAGATGGAACAGCCCTGGGAGAGGACCTGGGGGTGCTGTGGGTGAGATCTGGACTTGCCCCAGCCCTGAACCCCCTGTCCTGGGCTGAGCCCCAGCATGGGCTGCAGGAGAGGGATTGGGATTGTGCCCCTGTGCCCTGCTCAGGTGAGACCCCACCTGCAGAGCTGCCCCAGCCCTGGGACCAAGCAGAGGAAGGAGCTGGCACTGCTGGAGAGATCCAGAGCAGGCACCAGGATAAGCACAGGGATGGAGCAGCTCTGCTGGGAGGAAAGGCTGGGAGAGTTGGGAGTGTGCAGCCTGGAGGAGGGAAGGCTTTGGGGTGACCAAATTGCAACCTTCCAGCATCTGAAGGGAGCCTGCAGGAAAGATGGAGAGAGACTCTACAAGGGCCTGGAGTGACAGGACAAGGGGAATGGCTTCACTGACAGNTGGGGGTGCTGTGGGTGAGATCTGGACTTGCCCCAGCCCTGAACCCCCTGTCCTGGGCTGAGCCCCAGCATGGGCTGCAGGAGAGGGATTGGGATTGTGCCCCTGTGCCCTGCTCAGGTGAGACCCCACCTGCAGAGCTGCCCCAGCCCTGGGACCAAGCAGAGGAAGGAGCTGGCACTGCTGGAGAGATCCAGAGCAGGCACCAGGATAAGCACAGGGATGGAGCAGCTCTGCTGGGAGGAAAGGCTGGGAGAGTTGGGAGTGTGCAGCCTGGAGGAGGGAAGGCTTTGGGGTGACCAAATTGCAACCTTCCAGCATCTGAAGGGAGCCTGCAGGAAAGATGGAGAGAGACTCTACAAGGGCCTGGAGTGACAGGACAAGGGGAATGGCTTCACTGACAGAGGGCAGGGATAGATATCAGGAAGAAATTCTTCCCTGTGAGGGTGGGCAGGGCTGGCACAGGGTGCCCAGAGCAGCTGTGGCTGCCCCTGAATCCCTGGCAGTGCCCAAGGCCAGGTTGGAGCAACCTGGGCTAGTGGAAGGTGTCCCTGCCCATGGCAGGGGTGGCACTGGGTGAGCTCTAATGTCCCTTCCAACCCAAACACTTCTGTAATTCTGTGATTCCATGATTCCATGAATTGTGCCATTCTAGGAGTACTTGTTCCCCTTTATTCCTTACCTGTCTACCAAACATCTCAATGTGAGTTAGCAGCTCCTCTCACCATGTAATGATTTTGTTCCTAACAAACTAGACTTGTAGTTTAGACTGTTTTCCATCATCTCATGTTGACATGAGAGACAATGGCTGAGGTTTTCTGGCATGTGTTTTCACAATGCTTTCATCCTGGGACAGAACATCAGTGTTCAATTCTATTTTGTTCCAGGGGTGAGATCTACTAAAAAAACTCTACACATAGGAAATAGACCCATTACTTCAGCTATTGTCTGTGGTGGTGACTGACCACTGGCCTGAGTCCATTTGTGTCAGCTCTGCCAAAAATTGATGAAGATACATGGTGACATTTTTAACTTTATAACGTAAAAAGCAAAGGAAGCAATGGCTCTGTAAGGGTGGGAACTTCACAGCTGCAAAAGCTTCAGGAGGACATTCTCCAGTGGTGATGACAACTTGTGGTGTGACCTTTACTGATGCTTGGATGCAAACTGCACATTCTTCACCTCCAGCAGCTTTGTCCTCCTGCCACCTCCCTGGGCATTGGCTGTCTTGCCTGGGCTTCAAAGCAGTTTTTAAAACAAAGATATGGGAGGGCCAGTTTGAATCTCAATGGTCTTAAATTACCCTGGCATGATGGATCCCACCTGGGTAGCAGTGCTAGGTCCTTTAGGGTGGTGGAGCCTGCGCCTCACTGGCCTGTGTTGTTCACAGAGCTGGAGCAGAGAGGTGATTCAAAACCTAAAATATGAAAGGGGACTGGAAATTCCTATGACCTGCACAGTAGGACTGTGTACAGCTCCCAGCAGCATCCTGCTGAGCACAGGGAGAAGAATCCCAGTCACTGATCCATTTTCCCAGAGGGAAGATGGTGACAGATGTGACACAATCCTGAGATCCTCCGTAGCCCACTAATGAGGTTTTAAAGATCCACCATATTTTCCAAAGCACATACCATGTCTCTTGTCTGCCTGATGAGCTGGGATCTGCTGGTGGAGCCCTTTCCAGGACATTTTGGAGCAGCCCCATCTCCACTGCCCTCCCTCTGTGGCTGGTTGTGAGTCACAGCCCCAAGCTCAGCCTCTGTTTTTGTGACAGTGACACATGGGCTTATACCAGGCCAGGACCCCTCTGGGGCTCTTGGCACATGTAGGGTGTTGAGCTCCTGCTCAACTCCTGAAGTTTTCCTGCTCTGCTATAATTACTGCTGGAATTCTGGGGTGGAGATGACCAGATTGAGGATTGCTTTTAGAAGGCAACCTTTCAGACTTAAAGAGCTGAAGTGCATGCACTGTTGGGGTTGTTATGTTAATGTTATGTTAATGAGTTTTTCTCTTAGAGCAGGAGCTTATGCTTGGTCATAAACATAATTTTAAAGTAATAAAACAGAAGTTTTTGAAGGGTGTATTGGTTCTGCAGCAGATTATTTTAGACTTGGAGAGCAAACATCCACTGTAGAGCTTTTATGTGCCCAGGAGCCAGCACAATAGAAGGAAAGGGAAGTTTAAGAAGTCTGAGTTAAATTGCTGGAGATTAAGAAGACAAGGTGAATACCCTAAACATGTATGAGAAAAACCTGAAACTCAATTCTGTATGAACAGCAGTGACTTCTCCTTCAGCTGTCCTGGGCACTTCATCGTGCACAATTAACCCCTTCCCTTCATTCCTGTTCTTATCTATGGGCTCAGACTCTGCGAGGCCACTGGGAACAGATCCAGCCCTGGAACTTCCACCCCAGTTTCTCTTCCTGGAACTCCAGTAGAGAAGGGGTCAAATGTCCAGGCTTTTTATGGGAAATCAGCCTAATTCCCAGACATAATAGAACAAAAGGAAAGCATCCTTTGAAGATTCAGAGACCTGCAATCTCATGTGAAATTTTACAGGTCTTGTCACATCATGTAAAAAATGTTATCTCACTATTTTATGATATCAAGATGATTGATTTCTCTCTGCTTTTATTATTTTAACATTAATGGCATCAACAAGCTGTATTGATCCTGAGGTTATGTCATCTATCTATCTATCTATCTATCTATCTATCTATCTATCTATGTATCTCATCTATTCCATGGGTTTCCTATTTCATTCCTAGAACAACAATCAGTTTCCTCAGCAGGGACCAGAGTTCTCCTAGATGAAGCTACATGCCTGAAAACAGGCACTGAACATTTTGGAGTTTATGGGATTTTTTTGGCCGCTTGATTTTTTTTTTCCTCCCCTAGGCCTACAATAAAAATGTCTTTCAGCAAAAGAAAATTATATTTCTTCATTGCAATGGCCATTTTGAGCTGTTGCAGAACAGTTCTGTGGCCATCTACAGTCACATGCAACTTGCTCAAGAGCCAGGCTGGTGGCTGAGACTGAGTGCTTTTCATCCTGGGAGTTTTAATTCTTTGCAACTGTGCTCAGTTTGTGCTCTGGATTGGTTCTCAGCAATTGAGATGAAAGGGATCATTTCCCTTTCATTATGAAGATTAAAGGGATGATTTCCTGATCACCTGAAAGCAGTGCTTGGTGTCACTGTCCATCCCTCCAGGTCTTCATGAGCTTGGTTACCTTTGCAAGGGACAGTAGGTCACAGACTGGTGAGAAAAAGTGGTATTATTCCTGGGTGGAGTAGGGAAGTGTTTAGCATAGAAAAGGACGAAAATATCTTGTTATGAAATGATTTCCTAGATCTCCCCTTCCTTGAAGCATCTGTGTAAAAGCAGATCTTGTTTGGGAATGTTTGCAGCAAGTCAGAGTTGTGCAAATGGAAGGGATGGTGTAAAGAAACCCTGAGGAGAACTGAGCATGGTCTCATATAAAAACTCATAACCTTTCTGACAGTTAATCTAAAGGAATTGTGGGGTGTGAGGTCCTGATGTAGCTCCTCACTGAATGTCTCTTGCCAGTGTTTTGCTGCAGTTTTGTGTTACAGATTTCAATGACATGGATTTGAACCAGCATTGTGTTGAAATAAATGGACTCTGCATGTGATTTGGATGTTTCACCTGTATTTTTAATTACAAAATTATTTTTATGTGTATTTATGAATGGAAAAATCCAAATACAGTGTCTCTTGGTTAACCCCATTCTCTTTCATCCATAATCCTTTAAAAACCTCAGAGCTGTTTGGATCCAGCACCTGCTGCCTCACCCATTTCATCCATTTTCCCTCATGTTCTTCTGAGCAGAAAAAGGAACCAAATTAAAACTCCAGGCCCACTTGTGTTTATTTCAGAAGCAAAGAACACCTTGACACTTATGGAGCTCTGCTGGCCTGGGCTGGATCCCACCATCCCCCCTGTAAGGATGACCTGCACGTAGCTGGTATTTCTTTGGGAGGGGCCTGCTGAGCAGGAAGGTGCTGGAGACTCCCTGAGCTGGAGTTCACATCAGAGCCAAAGTGTTGAAGAGCCCTGGCTGCTGCACCTTCCTGCCATGGATCTGTCTAATCCCCAGTGTACTGAGAGTTTCGGGTCCCACAGCAAAGAGCCCTTCTCTCAATTGTTTTAAGCCCAGACCACACAATAATGGCTTTTGTGAAAGCCTGCAGGGTCAGGGGAGGTGACATTCCTTGTTTCTGAGGGTCATTTACATCTTCATCTGTTGCACATCTTTGTTGTCTCCTGTGCCCTGGCTCCTGCAGCCCATGTTCCCACATTGCCCATTTCCACAATTGCATGTTTTTCAGATCTAGTTTATATTATTGGCATATGAGCTAATGGCATGTGGATATGCTGTGGGTTTAGTTGTTCTGATCTGTGTTTCCTTCCTAGTATTTCCTGATGATACTTTCACTTTGACAGAAATGGCCTCAAGCTGTACCAGGGGATGTTTAGTTTGGACATTTGGAAGAATTTAATCACTGAAAGGATTGTCAGGCTTTGGTAGGTGGTGGAGTCCCACCCCTGGAGGTGTCCAAGGAATTCAGCTCTGGGCTGGTTAACAAGGCTGGCTATTAGGCACAGGTTGGACTTGATGACCCAGGTCTTTTCCAGCTGAAATGATTCTGGGATTCCATGATAGCAGCAGGTAGCACTGAGCTACTTTTGGCACTTGTGCCATAATCCTGATGTCTCTTTCTTGACTGTGAGTTCACTGCTGTGGTGGTCAGACACTGGGCTGATTGACCACACTTCCTCATTTCAGTTCCCTTAAGGCAAAACTCCCTTCCTGCTTTTGCCTTCACATCTGGATAATGAATTTACTGCCATGTTAATAGAAGCAAAAACTCCAGTAAAGAATGCTGTATTTCTATGCCTGTTTCTAAAGGGAATGAAAATGTCAAAGGTTTCATTTGTCCCCCAGTTTTGTTTGTACAGTCCCTGCTGGATAAGCAGTCTTGGGGAGTAACAAAGCTGTGAGTTGTCAGGGTTGTACTGCCTGAAGTCATGTTTCTCTCTGAAACAGATCTTTTCTGTGTTGCACAACTGACAGGGTTTCAACTGCAAAATGTTATCAGTAATGAGGAATACCTGTGGTGCACTGATAAATGAATATTCTGTGGGACTGGCCTGCAGCCTGCCAGCATCTGGCTGTGCCTCATGGAAGAAAAACACCTCCAGAGAAGACTGAAAGTCAATGTTGGAGGAAATGGTGTGAGTCCTCAGAGAGCACCAGTTACATCAAATGGAGTTGGAAAATTTAATAAAACTGGGCTGTAGGCAAGGGTCAGACTTTGAGATGAAAATGTCATTTGAGAACAACTAGAATTTGTTCGGATAAATAGCTTCAAGTCATCTTTGTGTTGGGTGGGAAAGAGAAACTATGATCAGATAAGGAAGCCCTTTGTTGCAAACCGAAAAAACCACTGATGTTTCAGAAATAGTGTTGCCATCTGCCAGATCCTTTTGCACCACGAGCTGAAATTGCTCCATAGCTGGAATGGAGACCTCAACAGCAGCATGGTCCAGGTAGGAGGGCTGGGGGTGAGCACAGCAGGGAGGGAAACACAGCTGCAAAGGGAATTTCTTCTTGGCTTTATTGCCTTTCCTCAAGCAGTGGAACCAGTGAGCCTTGCTGCAGAGTATCTGTAGGGGAACTGCACTGCAGAGGACTCACAAATGCCCTGCAAGGTTTGGTGTTGCCACCTGATTCCCCATCTGCAACAGCCACCAGAGGCCTTGGGCTGCAGTGAGGGTAACGCCTTCTATCTCCTCAGTGTGCAGGAAATGTAATAAAGTCACAGGCTTGTGATTAAATATCCCTTTTGGAGAAGGAAAAGGGGTTCAAAATGTCCAGATTCCTGGTCCAGTGCAATCTGTACAGTAGGGGAGCACAAGAGAGGCCCAGTGGTGTCCAGGTGTCAGATGTCAATAGCGTTAAACCCTATGTTTACACACATGCAAAGTGAAAAACACTGGTTCTTCCTTTCCAGCTGGAAGCAATAAAGTCATCTCAGGCCAGTGTGAAAGTTCTGTAACGTAAGATAGGAGATAATGAAAATTCCCAAGTCTCTCATGCCAGGGCTGAAATAATTTCCTCCAAAAACAATATCCACTTCACAAATCTACCTGCTATAAATGGCCAAACTGAGAGCAGTACAGTTATATGCAAAGACTGAATCATACATGGAAGAATACTGAAGGAGGTAACTTTCCACTATTAATTTCTTTTCCCTCTACCCTGACTATCTGTGTATATTCTCCTCTTTTTGCACAGGGCAGGAGGCTGTAGCATGTGAACAGTCTGTTTCAGCCTCATGAGACCTTGCAAACTTCTCTGCTGTCTGTGATGCTGTGATTGCCTTCTACTGCTCCTGCTTAATTTTGCAGACTTTAATTCCCTCTGGTAAGTTTGCTTGGTGCTGTTGAGCAGCATACTTGGCTTTTTGCTGGCCTGCAGTAGGATACCTGCAAGGGAGCATAAAAACTCCTGGGTTTTGTGTTGGGAGGAATCATTTAACAACTTATTTCACACTGAACTCCTGGGGGTGTGGATTTGGCTTCTGAGCTGTTGCTGGGAGGTCTATAGTGCTGGATTAGGGCTGAATATCAGGGACAATAGGATTAAAACTCTGTGTGGGGTCTTGAGCTGGTTTTCCTGGTTTGCTATTTGAGCAGTGCTCCCTCCCCTTGGTGAGCAATCTGCTCCCTGGATTTTACCAGATGTGTCTGGGAAAGATGCCTCCTACAATGTTTGTTGCCTTTTGGATTTTGCTATTGTCTGGGCAACACCTGGATTTAAATTCCTCAGAAGGCATGAGCTGCCCTGAGATATCAAGGAACATGGCAGGTCATTGTCTTTTGAGTTTTCAGTTGTGCTCTTTGCTTTAGGGCAGAAACACAACTGTGTCTGCATAAGTAGATATGCTGTGCAATTCCTTTGGTTCTGTTTTGAGAATGCCCAAATCCATAGAATCTGCATCCTACAGATGGAGACATGAATGTGAACAAGTTGCTTGGCTTCTAGAAGGAAGGTGACTGAGGAGGCAATGAAATACGTGTCAGGCACACTGACCAGGAGCAAGTTGGAGCACTTAGTAACTATCCTGGTGGCAGCTTTCCCCTCTGAACCCCAAAGGTGTTTTTGCTGTAGCAGAGGATAAACTGGGATACACTGAGTGCCCTTGGGTGATCTTGGCTTTTAGGCTTGCAGGTCTCTTGGGTGTTGCAGACTTTAAAAATAACACATACAACCATAAGCAAATACACAACTTTTCCAGGGTGCCAACCCTTCACTGTCCAGTAAATGGTCCCAAGGGAACTTGTAGCTGATTATTTCCAGGGTCTGGACTGACGGAAGGGGAAAAGACTACAATATGTGGCCTGGGCTAGTGTTGCCAAGTCTGGAGCACAGCAGAATTGTTGCTGTGGTTTCTCTTCTGAGTTATGTTCTTTGTCTGATGAAAGACAGCTGGGGAAAGCTTGACAGCTTAAAGCTGATTTTTTTGCTCTACTTGAGCATTTTCCCTTGCAAAAGGAAGACCCCATCCCACTGCTGCAGGCAGCACTGTGTTTGCTTGGCCTCTGGCAGGGCAAGGATGTGCAGAAAAGCAGTGATTTTTTGCTGGCAGAAGGGGAATGAATCCCTTTGTGCTGGGGTTGAAATGACTGCAGCACTGTTTTCTCAGACCTATGAATCTTTTGGTGAGATCCAGCCTCCTACAGAAACCAGGTGATGGGGTTCTATAAACAACTAAATCTGGAGCTGGGGTATCAGTCATTCAGAGCTGCCTCCTCCTGTGCCCCAGCCTGTCTCACATTGTAGAGGTCTCTGCTTTGGAGAACTGAAGTTATTTGCTCATTGCTCTTTCTCCCACACAGCTGCTTGTGACTCTCTTCAATTACGGTCCCAAATGGACAACCCCAACTTTCCCAGAGACTGAAAAATTACCTCTAGGTCGTTTTTGTGTGAGACATCACTAAATTAGCAGTTTTTATGAGCTGGGGCAAGTTGTGACAGCAATTTGCTTGTTTATGCATCATTCCTGTGTTAGTTGGCTGGGGTTCAGCTATGTTGTGGCTGCATGTGTCACATGCAGTCAGGGGACAGTGGTAAACAAAGAGAACAATATGTGTTCTGCACTAAACCTTGTCTATGCAGTTCAGAATACAGCAAATAGATGAAGGAGGATGAGGCTGGTTGCAAATATTCCTCAGTAGTGATTTTTCCAAGGAATGCTCAGATTAGGCTCTTGACTGTCATAGGCTCTAAGAAAAAGTAGAGAGATTAAATTTTCCTCTTGTCAGAATGAGCAGATTGGTGGAAGAAGGAACAAGGTTGGGCTTGGAAATAAAAATCACAGAATTGAGTGGGCAGGGTGTGTTGGAAAGGGGTGAGTTGGATGGCCAAGACACAGATCCTGGTGCTGGGCATGAGGACAGAGCTGTGTCCTCACAATCAGATGATGTGGCAATGACCCATGTGGCTGAAAATCTGCTCTGCAGCCATAAACTCAAAGATAAACTTGTGCTTATGTTGCAACAGAAAGCAAACATTGAGAAGAAAAACAACTGGACTGATTGAAGAGGAAGAGAAAATTAATTGTTTTTTCTGGAGCCCCTTGGTCCCCAGGGAGTCCAAGGCCCCTGGGCTGTGCTGGGACCCCCAGTGGTGCCAGTACCCCGTTACCAGCTCGGTGCCCTCTCTGCTGGCATGGTGTCACTTCTGGCCCTGGCCTTGGACTGTGGGCTGTGATTTCCATCCCTAGGGCAAAGTGCACGGGCTGACGTGTGTGAGCTCGGCCAGTGAGGCTGTGGGGAGGCTGCCTCTCTGTCTGTGTGTCTGTCCAGCAGTCTGTCTGACTGCACTGTGAGATGGCTGCTTGAGGCTCCTGTGCATAAACCCGTGTGAACATGCTGGCTGTAGGGCAAATCTGCAAGTAGGACTAGCTAATCCCAAAGGGCATTAGCCTCCCTCTCACATCCCTGAGTCTCAGGACAAGATGGCCAGGGAAATATCAGATTTCTTCAAGATGATTTTGAAAGAAGCTGTCACCTTTTACAGGCTGCTCAGAGGACCCACTTTTTAAAGTCTTCAGATGATTAGTTAATGCAAGATAAGGTGTGTCATTGTGTTGTTATAAAGAAGTCAGAGTGGTGGCAGTTGAAATATTTAACACAACCCCTATTTTTCAGCTGAGGAGATGTTTTACAGCCCACTGTATATCTCAGTATGCCACTGGGGCTTATAAGATATAAATCCATGGCTTTTTTAGGGGTGAGGGAAAGGGCAGGGAAATGATCCATTAAAACTTATAAATTTATATCACCACTGAAGAACATTTTTAAGATCACCTACCATGCTGTTACCTTAAAGTAAACTTAGATAAGTGTTAGACATTTGTCTGTCAGTCAGAAACCCTGGGTACCACATCTGCCACACAGTGATGATCCCTGGCTGGAGGGGGCTGGGGAAGGATGCAGTGTGCTCTGCCCATCCATGAGATGCTGCTGGCTGCCCTAAAAGGTTTATCTTTTATTCTATCTATCATCTATTTTCAGAAGGCAGTTTCTTCCACCTGCCTTTTGGTCATGCTCGGCTGATTTTTGATCTGCTGGGGAAGTAAACAGAAAAGCCTGAGCCAAAACTGGAATGTTAGAAAGGAGGCAGCACCTGGAGTAAAGCTCAGGGTAGGTGGGGGGAAGTAGATGTAAGAATCTACTGGGGAGTGATGTTAATTCAACTCTGAGTGTAATTGTTACCTGGGGTCTCAACCATTCTGTCTTTGATGCCCTGAGCCTGGCACATGAGTGAAATGGCAGCCAAATGTCCTGGTGTTGGCTGGAGCATCTCTCTAGGAGGGAAGCTGCAGCCTGGAACTCTGCAGCCAAATTGCTGATCTAGTGATCCAGAAACCTCAGGGAACTGCATCTGGTGCATCTGGGAAAAACATGCCTGATAACAGCTTCCTTGTGTGAGCAGCAGTCTGGTGGTACACAGGTGTTTGGCTGGTTAATTATTTGATCACTTGAATTATAAAAATCGTTTTTGTGATTCTGCCTTAATTGCCATAAAAAATTATGGCCCTCATTATACTTCAGCCATAAATTATCCACGCACTATTTTAATGACATACCAGATTAGCAAGGGAGTCTGTTGCAAACATGAAAGTGGAGGTTCTGCAGGTAAGTGAGATTTGGATACCAAACACTACATAACTTGTATGCTTTGTGTCATGGGCTCAGACACCTGGTGTTAAAGGAAAAATGAAATTTCCCTATGTCCTCTTTAGCTGTTGAGAAAGCAATATTTGTTAAGGTCATCATGGTGTTTTTTTCAGGGAGTAATCAAAGAAAATGTGGGTCCTATCCTGAATTAATTTGCAGCTTTGTCTTTTATGATCCTTCTTTTCCTTTATCAAAGGAACAGATCCTACAGCTAGCTTTGATATTGTGCAGCAAGTAAACAACTTATTCTGATAAGTTCAGTTTCACAGAGAAGGCTTTGTGTGGGAAGAAAGGTTGAAAGGACAGGACAGAAGGAAATCTCTCCTGATGGGTTACACCTGTAACCATCTCTAACTGTAACTGTACTGTAACCTGTAACTGCTTACTGAGGAGTGGAAACATCTGTGCCTGCCCAATGAATCTGGGTGTTATAAAGGAGTGTGTTAGCTGGCTTCCAGTTCGAGTTGGAGCTTGAGACCCAGAGTGTGCTGCGGTTTGGGATGGAGTGTGCTGCGGTTTGGGATGGAGTCTGCTGGCTGTGCTGTGAGGAAGAAGGGACATGTGGTCATGCAAAGGACAGACAAGGTAAGGAGATGTTGTGTGAGGGACAGTCAGGGTAAGGTGGTCAGGTGAGGGTCAGGTTGTGGTTTAGCCAGTCATGTAGAGAGGAGAGATGTAGTCAGAGCTGTGTGTGGAGCTGCCTACAAGAAAAGGAGTCAGAGAGAAATACACTGAAAGAAGGCATGAAAAGTTTCTTATAAAGGGCTGGTGGTGATGCCAGTCTGGTCAGTCTTGACATAATAACTGCAACAGCTTTGAATCTTGTTTTAGGCTGTGATGGAACTGCTTTGTCCAAAATCTTGTTGGTTCACAGACTCACAGACTAGTCTGAGTTGGAAGGGACACAGAAGGACCATCAAGTCCAGCTCTTAAGAAGTGAATAGCCCATTGGGGATCAAACCCAAAACCTTGGCATTATTAGCACCTGCTCTGACAACTCAGCTGAGCTCAGGTTGTGTCTGCAAAACTGGAGGGGTTTTGGATCTCTGCTTCTGTGTATTGTGATCTCTGGGGTGCTGTTGGATACCAACTGTGCCATAGCAGTCAAAACCAGCTCCCTTGGACATGCACAGTGGGTGCACAAATGTTTGGAAAAGGGTGCTGTTTCTCCTAAAAAGACATCAAAGCATTTTGAGGTCAGAGATACAGCAGCAGATATGGTTTTGGTTTGGCACTGTTGGAAGAGAGTGTTCTAGGAAATGCTCTGCCTTTTAGAGGAAGCTCATTTCTGGCTTTTGCAGAGACTTTGGAGCATTGCCACATACACTGGAGCTGTCAATGTGTGTTTCTTGCAAGACAATGCTTGATTGCATTCCACACTGTAATTTTCCAAACTGTGGTATTTGCAACAATACAAAAACAAGACTCAGCTATGTGAGAGATGTGCTTTATTCACACTTGTAGTGTCCCCAGACAAGATTTCTGTTTTAGGGTGATTCAGCCAATATCTGCAGCTCTAAAGAGGTCAGCAGTGAACCATTTAAATTTAAAAAAAGAAATCATAAGAGAAGCTGCCTAATACTTGGGAAGGTGATTGGATCATGCTGCAGTGAATGAACGAGGGAGTTTTGGGTAGCTGCACCGCTGCTGGGCCTGGCACAAGCTCCTGGCAGCAGGGGCTGCTCTGTGTGCCACAGCACAGGCCTGGTGGGCAGCTGCTGGGTTGGGCATTATTGCCTTGTGATGTTCAAGATCACCTTAATTTCCTCTGCCCATCCATTGAATTGTGCTGTCAGGAAGTTTTGCTGGAGGAATTGTTATGGTATCAAGATGATGCTGACTCATCCAGCACCCTGTGGATTTCTGGAGCAGGGCACAGCATGTGAGGGACACCAGACCATTTCCATGTTCATCAGAAGAAAAGCTGGTGAAATGTTTGTACCCTGGCAATGGGGTCCTGCCCAGCACAGCTGCCCTGTGTGGCCCTGCACCCTGGGAAGTAACGAGGCTGAGGATTCCAGACCTAAAGGGAGCCTGCAAGGGAGGTGGAGAGAGACCTTTTACAAGCACATGCAGTGATAGAGAAGGGGGAATGGCTTCAGACTGATGGAGTAGCTTTAGATGAGAGATTAGGAGGAAGTTGTTTTGCTCTGAGGGTGGTGAGGCTCTAGCACAGTTTTCCCAGAGAAGCTGTGGCTGCCCCATCCCTGGAAGTGTCCAAGGCCAGGCTGGATGGGATTCTGGACAACGTGAAGTACTGGAATGTGTCCCTAGGGGGTGGGACTACATCTTTAACTACACCTCTAAGTTCCCTTCCTATAGTAGGACCCACATCTGGTCTGTTGGTTAGAGAGGGTTAATGAATGAGGTTTGTTTTGATTTAGCACCTAGATTAACCAGCTGCTGCACAGGAGAGCAATACAGGGGTTTGACATCATCCTTCTGGGACAAGTACCACGGAGCATTATCAGTTTGTCATTTACCCCCCCTCCATGGAACCCTGGAGAGACTTTCTTGGGAGCAGTTTCACCAGACTCTACCTCCAAAACAGCCTCGGGCTGAGCGTCACTTTGGTTCTTCCCGCTCCTCTTCAGTCTCCTGCTCTGACTCCTCTCTGCCCCCACTCCCTCTGCTCCTGCTCAACTCTCCTTATTAACCCTCTCTAACCCACAGACCAGCTGTGGGTCCTACTACACCTCCCAACCCAAACCATTCTGTGATTCTATGGTTTACACAGTGCCCAGAGCATGAGGGGATCCCTGAGCTGGGCTACCCCATGGGACACTGGAGAGTAGCTCCTGTAGCAGAGCTACACCCCTGTGGCTGCATCTCTGGTACTGACCACAGCCTTGAAGTCAAAGAACTTTGGTCAAATGTTGAATTTCATAATTTTTGAGGGCTTTTCCAACCTTAATGATTCTATGATTCTAAGCAAAAGATCTAAATTGTCTACAGTCCATCTATTGTTTGGGTTAAGAAGTTAATCTCATTCCTGCCCTTGGTTGCTCTTCTGCCTCCAGGGCAGCTCCTGAAAGTGGACACTTCCTCATGAAGTGTCCCTGGGGCTTAGCATGAGATCTTTCTGCCTGCAGCATCTCGGGTAGCTGTTGATTCCTTTTGCAGTAATTCACCAGTGCCAAGATATAAGAGATGTGGTTTTTCCCAGTTTTTTCTCTCTTCTCACTCTTCTGAGCAAAGCTGAATATGTATGCTCATATTTGTAAGGTGACTTTTTAACCAAAGGCAGAACACAGCTTTGGTTTTTATTGTGGTGCCTGACTGGCGAATGGCTTGGCAAATAAAAGAGCATCTTATTACTTTATAATGGATCTCATAAACCATTGAGGTAATCCTTTTTATGTTCCAGCCATAAAGTTCCTCATTTTCTTAACGTACCAGATTAGCAGGGGAATTCCTCACAACATGGAAGTGGAGGTTCTGTGGATAAGTGAGATTTGGAAACCAAAATCAGTGACTAAGCACATGGAGATCAGCAGTCTCATGGGACAAAGGCTGAGACAAGATCCTCATCTGCCTTACTACTTTCCATTTCCCAGAATATGAAATTAGATATATATAAAATATTCCAGTTGCTTGAAACAAAAAGGAACAGAAGCCCAAAACACTTCTTGTAATCATGCATATAGCTAAGGAAAACTGAGGTTTTTCTGTGTCCATAGTATTTGACTTGATATCTTCTGGTTCATTTATCATGTTGAGTTTCTGGGTAAAATTCTGGTTAAAGTTAACTGATAGTTCTGCATTCAACTAGAAGGGATTTTGTGCTGTCAGATGGATCAAAGTATAAGATTCCTTGGCCATGTTGGAGGTTCTCTCTCAGAAGTTGAAATGAAGCCTTGTTCAAGAGTGGAGTTTCTGGGATTATTGCAATATAAATACAATTTAATTAATAAGAAGGAGAACCTCCTTACTTCAGACATGAATTACTAAAGTTTTTTTCTATTTGTCATACAGTTTATAGCCAAAGAATGCAGTGCAAACTGTACAAATGAAAACTTCTCCAAAGGGTTTTTCGGTACAGAAGATGTTTGCCTGTTCCTGGTAATTCTAAATTAGACATCATATGTTACCCCTGAATTTCTGCCCTATGCTTGAAGAAAGCAGATGTTGAAGAATTTGGTATCACTTAGAGGTGTATGTTATTTCTTCGGTGCTCAGGGCACCATTTGTCGGGTTGTGGTTGTTTTCTTTAAAGAGCTAAGTAGTTAATAGATGCTATAAAGTTGTTTATTGTAAAGGTACATTAGTCTTGAAAGGCAAAGAGTTACAAGTGTTAAAGTCCATGCTGAAGTTCTGGTTTAGTTTTAAGCAGAAGCTGTTCTCGAGGATCCTGGCAGGGCCAATGCTGCTGGGGCAGCTCTTATTTTCTTTGGTGATGATGATGGCAGTGAGGAAAGCAGGAAAAAAAGTAAAAGGCAAAAGCAAAAAGGCAAAAAGCATGCAGATTTCTCTAGTGCATAGATTCTTATATACAAACTTTTTAACAAGCTGAAGACACAAACTTGAACCACTACTTCTTAACCTATTAGAATTCTAGTTTCTTAGCATGCCAGGTTATGTATAAACTATGCATATGGTCTAGCTTGTTCTATCTAAAAAATGTAAGCAATATTCTTACTATGTTTTTATTATGTCTAAAATTATGTTTATGGAGCCTCCATGGAACATAGTATCTAGGGCTATGTTTTTCAGCTTTCACTAGAACTTGCACTTCTACACTGGTATTTGAGACCCTTACTTTCTAAAAGAAGTTAAAACTTATGCTTGCTTGCATATTCTAAAACTTAAACTTACACCTCTACTTTATGTGTGAGTTGCTTAACATACTTCAATCCATCCAAAGGTTTAATTCAATCCCTGCATTCTGATTTTTCTCTGAAGAATTCAGAGAGACTCTTGACTTACAAACTCCAACATAGAGGGAACACTGAAAATGAAAGAATCACATTATAGCAGGGCCAGAGGAACTCAATATTGTGTCTCTGAGGAAGAGGCGACTCTGAAACAACTTGTGTGGTTTGGTATTACCAAATCTTGTTCTTGGAGGCTGACCGTTTCTGTGAAAAATTAATCAAGAGAAAAGAAAAATTCAATTTTTGAGTCATATTCTCAGAATATTGTTATCTTTAGTGCTGCCAGCTTGCACTAGAACAGCTGCTATTTAGGTTGCCTGGGTCTGAGTGAAGGGTTCAGTCCTGTTAGCAATTCCCCCAAACAAGCAGTCTTGTGGAAGCCCCAAAACCCCCAAACTGCCTTTTTTTTTTTTTTTTTTTTTTTTTTGTTTCATATC
>VXBI01006326.1:85957-169047 GCA_013397375.1 Toxostoma redivivum | reverse complement strand
TTTTTTTTTTTTTTTGTCTGCTAGATCCCATAACTGCAGCTCATTTCCTTGTTCTAATTCACATCTCAATCTCACAATACAACATGTTAAGGCAGTCCTGGCTGAGCAGCCCAGCCCGTGGCACCCAATGAGACTCTGCTGCCTGGGGTTGCTCTGGGGTGTGAACTGGGTGGGGGGTGGCCCTGGGGGCTGGTTGGGACTGGCACGGATGTTTGTTTGGAGCATAACCCTGCTGTGAAGCCATTGCCAGACTGTGCTGAGAGCCAGGGCAGGTGACTGCAGGGACTGCAGAACCTGGGCCTTACTGCAAGAGCAGCTACATCACCTTGTGCTTCATTTCTGGAAATTATTACCCACCTCATTATTTACTGTTGTCAATATTCGACTTTTGTAGAGGTGCAGAAACCTTATTTTCATGCTGGAGGTGATCATTCCAGGCTAGGGCAGACCCTGCCTGAAGGAAGGGCACAAGATAAGGGAAACAGTGGGCTGTGTTATGGGCTTTGTTGTTGGCTTGTTTCATTTTGGCTGTGTTTGTTGTGGTGGTGGTTTGATTTCTTTTTAAGGGAATGTCTCCAATTAATGTCCTGAGCCTGAAAGACGAGAGTGAAATGGTAGACAAATGTCCCAGTTTTGGAGCATTTTTCTAAGACCCAGCTGCTGCCCTGAGCTGGGTCTGTGGAGCAAAGCAAGCCACCCACATTCACTGGAGGGGCAGTGTGGGTGTGCAGCACAGTAATTAAATTGAAGGCCGATCAGTTTAAATAAACCCCTGAAATTGAGTTTCCCTAAGGGCCAGCCTCTACATTTTCACTACAGGTGCAGCAGTGCTAAGCATAAAACAAGCACATGAATCCTTCCAGGAATTCTCCTTTTCACCCAGAGCAAAATTTGCAAGCAGAAACTCCTGGTTTGGACTTTCTCTGCTGTGAATCATATGATAAAAATAGGGACAAAAACACAATAAAACGGTGGTATGGTTAAAGGGTAAACTATGGACTGGGAGGAAGGATTGCTATTCTTAGATCCAGCTGCAGTTTATGGCAGCCCAGGGCTGGGAGGGCTTGTGACAGGCTGGGTGATAACTTGAACAGGGTGACACAAAAAAAAAAAAAAAAAAAAAAAAAAAGCAAGAGGTAGTTCTGTGTGTCAAAGGCAGAGGCCAAGGCAATGAATTCTTATGGCTCTGTGAAGAGAAATGGAGTTGTAGGGAAGCACTTCCCTGCTGTAACTTTGCTGCATTTGCTGAGAGTTAAAATCTGCTCTGATAGTTTGATTTGTCTTATGCCACCCCAAGAAACCCCACCCAAAAAAAGAGAGAAGAAAGCAGCAGATCTTACCCTCATCTGTACCCTGTGCTCCCAGACCCTGAACTCCCCCCAGACCCAGGGAGCCCTGGCATGGCCAGGCAGTGCCAGAGTGTGGAGCAGATCTCAAACCCAGTCACTTCACATCGCTGCTGCAGTACTGGGGGACAGGGGGGCTGCCAGGTACTTCCAAGCAGGCTCCTGGGAAGTTTTTGGGAGTGGGATTGGTTTTTCCCTGCTTTCCTATTGCAGTTGTGCAGTTACAGCACATACCTTGTTTGCATTGTTCTGTGGCACTGCTGACTTGCATTCCAGAGGTGAAAGTGAAAGTTGTAGTTCCTTACGACTTTGATTTATATTAAAGGTGGGAGGAGCCAATGAAATGCTTTTCCCTCCGAGATCCCATTGACTTCTGCATTCCCTCTGTTAGAGGAGCTGAATAAACTGGGATTTGGAAAGGCTGCAGAGGCACTGGGAGAAGGGAAGGGAAGAGGCATGAAGGCTTCCTTGGACACACACAGCTTCTGAGGTACTGTCTTCTTCTTTAGTGTGTCCTGTCTTCCACCCTGTTCTCTTACAAATTCTTGCTCTCTTGTTTTAAAGTAGATGCTCAGAAACAGGCACTGAAATGTCTGTGGCAGGAGTGAAATTTTCAGTGTGCTGCACATTTTCTCCATAGGGAAGAACGTGTTTTACTGGTGCTGGTGATCTTTGTACATAAATAACCTAAATGTGTAGCCCACAGTGCAACTTCCAGAGAGCTCTGTGTGAACCCACATGAGTCTGTGAATGCAGAAACTCAACAGCTTCCTGTTGGTGTGTTTATATAAAAGTGTGAGGGACCTCAGAAATAATAGAATAAATGTATTAACAGCATTTTCCTGTTTATGTAATTACTGAATCATTTTTTCCCATATCCACTAGCCTTCTTTTTCTTCCTCATAGCTCCTTAGCATGTCTTGCTAATATCTTTTTCTTCCAAAAGTGCCATCCTGTTATGTTTGCAAATAAGGGAGAATCTGTCAGAAGGGGTGTAGGAGAAATCCCTGCTGCTCTCCTCCTTTCTAAGGAGATGCTGCCACCCAAGCAGGATCTGACTGTGCATTTCTCCAGGTCCAACCTGACTAATGAACAATCCAGCCTTGCAGCTCTGGGTTAGAATGAAGCAAAGCAGAACCAAAACACGATGCATTAGTAACTAGGAACAGTGGTTTTAAATTAGAAGAAGTTAAACCACTGGAACACTTCATTTTTCTTAATGTACTGCATTAGTACATACAGGCAGTAAAATAAATGTTGCCAATGTTTTGAAATGGTTGCTGTGTAAAATATTTTCCAGAGTACGTGGAGGAAAGTCAATGTGTGCTTTACAATTAGGATTTTATGCAGAGATTTCTCAGCTCAGCCACAATGTCCTGCTGGTAGCTCTCTCTGCAATGGCTTGTTGGAGCTGTGGATATAAACTGCAGTGATACACTCACTCAGGAAAGAGCTGCTTTATCCCCCTCACATGATTTTGTTCTGTTCATTTGTTTTTGTTGCAAAAGCTTGTTGAGAATGGTATACAGCAGACCAGTGAGGGAAAAATGATATAGAAAGTGATAGCAAAATTATCTTTTGTAAATACTTCTCCTATTCCGGGAAAGAACTTAGAGTAGAAAACAAAATCTGTAGAATCTTTTGAACTTCCTTGAGTTTTATTCTGCTGCTGCCTTACTTCCTTCAGTTCTATTATTTTCTCCAAATTGACTGCAATTTAAGCCTTCTCCATGGGACACCCTCAGGATGCTATATAAATCTTGTAGAGATTGTGGTGTCTTGTTCCTCCAAGTTGGTTCTGACCATAAACCCACATGCTAAATTGCACCTAAAGATACAGCCCAGGGCATGTGGCTGGAAGAGGGGAAAAGGGTGGGGAAAATGCAGTGTTTTTACAGCTGGAGAAAAGCTCTGGATTTTGTGTGTCCATGCCTGTGGTAATGGTTGGTTGGAGAGGGGAGAGGACATGTGAACCCTGGGGCAGCAGCTCTGCTCTGCTGGCTCCTGGGGGGTGTTGGGGGGACTCTGCTTTGGTCACTTTGGGGGTCCCCACTGAACCTGTGCCAGAGGCAGAAAGCCTGAGGGCATGCATGGAAAGGAGGTGATCAGGTTTAACTTGTGCTGGAGTGGCAGAAACGTGGGTCAGAGTATTCCAGGTCATAAGATTTTATCTTAGAGAGAACCTTTGCTCTGCCATTGCATTGGGGACTGAATTTCCTTCTTCTCTTGGCAAACAATGGAGTTACTTAGTGTTTTGTTTTTCATGATGCTATGGGGAGAAGGAAAAGCCTGAGAGCTTCAGGTAGTAATGTTTTCTCAAATAGATCCTTTCAAAAACAAAGTCAAAGGAACTTGCTGTGTCTCTGCAGATTTCCTGTCAAATCCACTTTTCTCCTGCTGGTGATGTCAGCTGGGCTGGTTTGTGGGTCAGGTCTGACCTGGGGGAAGCTGGCTGTGAGTGGCTGGGGTTTGCTGAAGGGACTCCAGCTCTTCCTGTTTGTTCCTTTATTCACCTACTTCTTGTTCCTGATCTGCTTTTAGGGTCTGACTTTACTCTGTTACAGCTCTGCAGAAAACTTTAGAATCTCTGGCAAGTGAAAGTTTGTATTACTTTGAAAAAGAAAGGGAAGCAGGCAAAAAAAACTGGATGAAAAATATTTTCTGTCCGAAGAATGTGTTTCACTTTAGATTTGAGTGTTTTATTGAAGTAAGTTTGAAACTGATGGCATGAGCTGGCCAAGACAGCTGGAGAGTCTCCAGATTTTAAGACAGATCAGTGAGGGAGAGCAGAGATTTGGTGGACAGTGTTCTGGCTGTTGAAAAAGAAGAGAAGAGGAGGAGAAGGAGGGAATGTCACCAGAGAGAAGAGGAAGGGAGATGTCCTTTGACCAGAATGAGGAGAGGGGCAAGAGGACCAAATGAATGCGGATACAAGGTACAGACCTCAGGCTGAAAACTACTGGGGAAAACCCAAATTAACCTCTGGGTAAATAACCCTGCCAGATGTGCTGCAGCTGTTCTGTGCAGCAAACATGCCCTGGGTTATAAATCCTCTGGAGGCATTTAAAAGACAAGAAGAGGTGGCCCTTAGGGACGTGATCTAAGTGGTAGATTTGGCAGTGCTGTGTTAACAGCTGGACTCAATGGTCTTGAGGGTCTTTTCCAAACTTACAATTCTATAATTCCAAGATTGATGTCAATGCTTTGGAACTCTGCTCATCTGCAGGGTAGGAGGGACAGGCATTGTTAACTGTGCTGTGCAAATCAGGAAATGGGATAAAGTAATCTGTGAAATGTGAATGATCAGAAAAAAAATTCAAAAACAGGATCTTTTTTTATGTGTGGGAAGAGAATGAGAAGAGATTGTTGTTAATAGTTGATGAGGCCAGAAGAAATCCTTGCAGGACTGTCCAGGTGAGCAGGAGCTCTGTGCATAGTGCAGACAGTTCCTTCATGGGGTGGTGGAAGAGCACAGATCACTGCTTGGAGGGTGTGTATGGAGCAGTGCCAGGGGCCCAGCTCTGCCCAGCATTCACAGAGTCACTGGGTTGGAAGAAACCTTCAAGATTGAGTCCAACCCATGCCCTAACACCTCAACTAACTCATGGCACCCAGTGCCACATCCAGTCTCTTTTTAAAGACATCCAGGGATGGTGACTACACCACATCCCTGGGCAGACCACTCCAGTACTTTATTATTCTTTCCATGAAAACTCTTTCCTAATATCCAACCTATATTTCTTGTGGCACAGCTTAAGAATTTGTCCTCTCATTCTGTCAGTGCTGCCTGGAGAAAGAGACCAACCCCCACCTGACCACAGTCACCTTTCAGGGAGGTGTAGAGAGTGATAAGGTCACCTCTGAGTCTCCTTTTCTCCAGGCTAAACAACCCCAGCTCCCTCAGCCATTCCTCACAGGGTTTGTGTTCCAAGCCCTTCACCAGCCTCATTCCCTCTTCTGGACATGCTTGAGCATCTCAAAGTCCTTCCTGAACTGAGGGACCACAACTGCACACAGCACTCAAGGTGTGGCCTCAGCAGTGCTGAGTACAGAGGAAGAATCACTGCCCTGCTTCTGCTGGCCACACCATTCCTGATCCAGGCCAGGAGCCATTGGCCTTCTTGGCCACCTGGGCACACTGCTGGCTCATGTCCAGCTGCTGTCCATCAGTGTCCCCAGGTCCCTTTCTGCCTGGCCACTGTCCAGCCACTCTGTCCCCAGCCTGTAACGTTGCAGGAGGTTACTGTGGCCAAAATTCCCTGGATTTCCATCCTGCACAGGGGTGTTGAGAGCCTCAAGTGTGCCAGAGTTTAGTCCCTAGGAAGTTTTGCAGCTGGTCTCAAGAACTGCACCTGCTGGCAGCCTGAATGGGTGTGTCCTGTGGGTTGTGATCTCATGGGTCACCTGTTTCTGGGAAGTGGGTTGGAATTCTCAGCAGCTCTAGATCAGCACAGACTATAAGAGATAATGATTAACTTCTGTTGAATGTATAGCTTATAACTAATTTGGAAATTTTTTCAAGGTACTTTTCAGGTAGTGACAGCAAAACAGTTGTTTTAATGAAAGCTGTTGTTGAAAAACTCCCAGGAACAAAGCAGTTTGTGATTTCCAGAGCTAGTCTGGTGTGGAAAGTAAGGTGAATTTTCAATAATTTTATTCTTATTTGGCAAGTATTTTACTAAAACATACATCACAAAGTAATGACAGTTTTATTTAACTGGTTGAAAAACAACTTCTGGCTAGATCCAAGGATGTCTTTAAAAGAAATTCCAAGTTATTGTTTCATTTGACTTAAACAGATATTTCCATCAGGTCTCCTAAACAAAAAATGTAATTTGATGTGACAATAAATATTTCATCTTAGGCCAAGTGAAACATTCATTCAGCATCATCCATCTTCCTTAGTTAATTTTCTGATGTGTTTTGGAAGTGACAGCAAATCAAGGTGTTACTGCTGCTCCACTGAGGGCTGTGTGCAGGGCCAGTGCCTGGAGGAGCCCGCAGGACGTGGGCACGGAGCCTCCTGCCCAGCAGGCTCAGGAGGGATTTCCCTCTCCCTGCAGAAGGTCCTGCTGTCTGCTGCTGCTGTGGGTGAGCCAGAGTGGAAAGGGCTGTGAGTTTGGCCCTTGCAGAAGCCCTTGCAGGGTGCAGTAGCAGCTGGGCAGTGTGAGGTTCCTGTGCCTCGCTCCCCTCGCCGTCACCTGGGCTGGAGCAGCTGTCTGGCATTTGGGCTGCGAGCTGTAATCCTTGTGTCTGGACAAAGAGAGCAGAGACTCTGGGTGCTGAGCACTGCCTTTAATTCCCCCCAGGGAGAAGAGTGAGGGAGGAACCTGCTGAGCCTGGCCTGGCCCTGTGGAGGATCTGGGAGAGCTCCAGCCCCGCTGGACCTGAGCCCCCCGGGCAGCCCCATGGACTGTCCCCACCTGCTGGCCTTGGGTTTCCTGCTCCTGGCTCTTGCTGCTCCCCGTCCCAGTGAGTCTCTCTGTCTTTGAAGTTGGTGCTTTTCCATCCCTCAACACCTCTGAACTGTTAGGGGGAAGCTCAGCTGAACCCAGGTAAAACCAAGAGCACAAAACCTCAAAGGTGAGAAGAGGAATGAAGGAGGTGAAGGTCAATGTGTTTGACCTGTCACAGTCACCTCCTTTGGGAGGGGGGACTGTTTGGGTCTGTCTGATGTCAGATGAGGTGAGTCCTCTGCCAAAGGACTGGCTCTTTCCCAGCAGAGTCTGAGGGGGACACCTGGGACCCTGCACCCAGAGTGGGCAATGGGCAGCTGAGCTCTGAACAGTGGAGTTGGGAGGTGGCAGCGTGGTGGAGGGACACCTGATGGGATTGTGGCAAGGAGTTTGGGAAGGGAAGAGGGCAAGAAGAGATGAGCTCAGCAAGAGAAACGTCTTTCAACTTGGTTCCCAAGCTGCCAGCTTCCCAGTTAAAAAGACAGTGGAAGCAGTGAGGGAATTCTGTCATGTTTCTACCTCAAAAATGATCCTGGGAACTGTCCCCAGTACTGTATAAAATTTTCCCATTGGCAGACAATGTCTGCAATGCCATGACTGAGCTTGTCCACCAAAACCCATCCTGTTCTCTGATGCTAAGTCTCTGGGTAGAAAATTGTATGAAAGTGTTTTTTCCCTGTTTTCTGATTTAGATATTGCCCTGTCTATTGTTGGCCCTGCTGAAGGGACAGAAGACTATTCTACAGAGGTGACAGTCTACCGCTGCAGGGACTGCAACAGCTGCACATGCAAGAATGGGCAAAATGATTTTGAAAATTTTGAAAAATTTGCTGACACACAAAATGAGACATTTTCAGATGGAATAGTAGATTTGGTGACCAATAAAACACACATTGTTGTTTGCTTTGAGGAACGAAATTTCTGTCTTAAAGAAATTTATGGCATCTTCTGGAAGAAAACTAGTGGATCAGGACTCTCATGTGGCAACCTGAGTTCTGGAGGTATGTTGTGCTGGGAGCCTGGTTATTAACTGATGAAAACATATTTCTGGGTAGGAAACTGAACTGTTCTATGTTTGGGCAGATAGCAAGACTTATGAGGGAATAAACTTGAATGAATGGGTTTCTTCTATGAAAAAAAGTCATAAAGTAATTCGCAGAAGGGAATTCAGTTATTGCAGGTCAAACACTGCTTAAAACTACAGTAGGAGAGATCCAGATACACAGATGTTACTCTGATTTATAAAGATACATTTTTATTTTAGAATTTTTTTGGCAACAGCAGTTCCCATGGTGAAATTCTGTGCCATACTGCAATGTGTGAGTCCCTCCTGCTTCAGCCAAAACACACCCAGAGCCAGGTCCAGCCTCAAGAGCTGCTCTGTGCTGCTCTTCTGTCCAATTCAGTAAACACCCAGGAGCATCTTTCCAGCGTCCTCACAAAACTGCCAAAATCAGGGATTCAAACACCTGTCAGTACAGGGAGCAAGTGGCCCCACGAGGGCAGCACTTCCTCATGGTGCCTCAGGTTGCAGGGGTGTGACTTAGTTGAGCTCCATGCAAGTCAGTGACATTTCTGTCTGTAGTTGCTTCTCTGAGGGCAGCTTGTATCCCCTGTCCTGTTGGAGTTGAAACATCCTTTGTAATTTTCTTACTGATAGAAGAAAACAAAGAAAAAGAGTTCTCCCCTTTGTATGCCTTTATTTAGCCTAAGAATTTCACCTCTATTTTCTGGCTTCCATTGAAACGTTTCTCTCCTGTATTTATGCTCATCACTGGAAAATATCTACATGTTGTCACTGCTGTGTAAATCTTTGGTGACACTAAAACCTTCACAGTGAAATCTGGAAATGGCTGTAGACAGGGATGCCTGTGTCCCTTGAGAGGGGAAGGGGTGGATGCAGAGGTGAAGGTAGGAGGGACTTTTCCAGATTCTCTCAGAAGAAGAATAAGCTCTATAATGGCACAGTGGGGTGCAGGGTGGGTAGGAGATGCACTCCAGGGTCTTAGAGATTTACTCAGCTCCTGGGCCTTATTGTTCCACTTCTTCTGGTTCCTGTGGGTAAAAGGCAGCTGTAAAATTTTTGAATAGATTTTTATTGCATGAAGGTAATGACAAGTTTTTTACAGATGTTTTGTTATTCTTAATTGCATGTGTTAAACTCTCTTACAGTCTTCAATTATATCCATTCTTGATTCCCAGAAGAACTCATCAGTTTGGTGAGAAGGAAATATAATGACAATGCTTGATTTGGATTTTTAGGGAATGAAACTTCTCCAACTCATCGCAATCTCCAACACTTTGTGCACCATGATCCACTTTTTAAATTTAGTAACCTCTTCAACACCTTTAACCTTTCACTGATGATCTTCTAAATGATCCATATTTATAATCAAAACATTTTACCTTTCTTATTTCTCAGAAAATGGAAGAGGTGACAACAGTACTGAGAAGACTATTTGCTGTGAAGCAGAAATAAGTAACAGGAAATACAACCCTGTCCTGAAGTGCTTCTACACTCAAAAGTTACGTCCAAAATTCACCACACTGCCAGCTGGCATTCCTGGTGAGGGAATTCTAGGTTAATCTCTTCTTGTGTTTGTTTGCCTTTTGTTTTGAGAGGAGTTTGTCCGGACAGTTTAATTTGAACAGAGTTTTACATGGGCGGGGAGATGTCCTGTACATTGATAACTTGAATCCCCACATGCTGCAGCCATCCAGTGTCAGTGACTTTGCCTTGGCAAATGGACATGTCCAGTCCTGGACAGAGATGTCCACAGGCTCAGTTTCCTGTATTTACAGTGACAGGCACTGTCACTGAGGATGCTGAGGGAAGGGGGCACATGATGGGTGTGCAACAAGTTCCCAAGAATTGACCTTGTGTGTAAGTGCTAAATAAGACTTTGCCTCCAGAGTAAGAAAACATTTGTCAACTAAATATTTGAATTTATATATTCAAATTTCTTTCATGGTAGAAACCCCTGTCATCTTCCTTAGGTCATGGACAAAAAGGTTTTTAAAACCACTCCAAGTGGATTTTTTTTAATTGGAACACTTCATCAAGGATGGATCTCACACCACTTGTTCGTTATTTCAGATAAGATTGATGTTCAGAGGTATCTGTTGTGATCAGGTGACAAGAATTTGATTTGATAAAGTGAGCACTATGCCAGGTACCTTCTGTAAGATATGATGAGCCAGAGGCTCTTTGTTCCCTCATTCATCACTTCCTTCTCTCTTTATCAGACGGGGCCAGTTCCTTTGTGTGGTGCTTAGGAGGCAGTTCATGGCTTGGCACTGCTGCTTGCTTCACTTGGATGCTCTGTTTTCTTCTACTCTGCAGGTAATCCTGAATTTCTCACCAGCAAAAACAACAGCACTGGCACCTTGTTTGCATTCCTGTTTGTTGGGGTTGGCGCAGGATGGGGCACCATGTATTACTGCTTGCGGCGGCGTGGCCAAGGTACAGTCTGACAAATTGTGTGCTGCCTGTGGGTCCCACACATGGAAGTGGGAAAAGCATAGAGAGTTTTCCTCCTGGACCTCATCTCCATTGTGTTGTACATGCAGTTCTTCATGATCCTCACTGGGCTGACAGCTGGAATGAGCTCTCCTCCCATGGCTGCCGTGACAGTGCCCATGCAGTGGCTTTGTTATGAAAAATAAGCACAGAAGGAATTTCTTCACTGCTTCCTCCTGAGACAAGGGGGAAGCACAGGCAGGGCCAAGAAATGACAGGGCTGAGCCTTCCCTCCATGGGATCCAGATCCTTGGAGCAGTCCCAGACTGCAGCATTGCTGGGCAGCTTCCCTGGCAGAGAGAGATGTGTCCCAGCCAGGACAGTGTTGGGCATCCAGGCATGGGCTGACAGGGCCTTCAGCAGAGTGGTTCCCTCTCTCAGCCCTGCCCACTACAGAGCCAACTTTAATTTAAGAATGAGTATTTCCCAAAATGCATCCAAGAGGGAGGTTTGTTTTCCAAATCAGTATGGCTGAAGAGAGGTGGATGGGCTCTATAGATACTTGTACAGACACTTCCTGAGCCTGCCCTGCAGCTTTCCCCCTCCATCCTGTGTCCATGGGCTCCAGTGTTTTTGGCACCTTGTGTATGCCCAAGGCTGAGACTCCTCTGAGTTCCTGAACTGGTCCATCCCCTAGAAACCGATGCTGGTTCTTTTCTGAGAGTCAAAGGATTACATTTCCAGGTCTGAATTTGCTTCAAGAGGAATTGCACAAGTGCAACAAAGGCACACAAACCCAGTCTCACTGTTGTTGTTTCATCAATAAATGAATGGATATATTGGTGTGAGGGGTAAGAAATGTACCAGTAATGACTGCCCTGAGGTCCTGCCCTGGCATGCAAGGTCCAGTGGAGTCTCAGGTCTGTTCCAGAGCCCCTCCAAGGCAGAGGCTGATGGGTCACAGCACCAGGGCAGGGTCACAGCAGAGCCTTGAACCCTCGTGCATGGGTGTGAAGCTGCCTGCTTGGTGGGGCAAGGGGTGGCCCAGTCGCAGATGGGAGAGGGAAGGTGCCTGGAGGGCTTCACAAATACAGGCATTTTGTTGATAATTCTAACTGGAACCTAACAGTTTCTTTGGTGGCCTCACAGATATTTTTTTTTCAATTCTGCAGCTTGTAAGCAAGACGGACAGACTTCTGAAGAAGAAAATCTCCCACTAGATGGAGAACCATCAACAAGTGATGCTCTTCCAGCAGCATCATCATCTTCCTCTCAAGATGTACAGTAACCACCTGAACACAGACTGATTTTCCATGTGAACTTCTGCTCTTGTATACACAAATTGTTGTGTTTTCACAAATGTGCCTTCACCACTGCCACACATTCCCAAAGCACTTTGACTCTTGTGCAGCTCCAGGCCTTTGTGAGCAGCACAAGCAGCACCAGGAGCTCCCATCCTCTGCTGGTTCTTGGCTGCACACAGCAGGCACCCCAGGGTGTGTGGTGGCTCAGCAGCACAAGCTGAAACCAGCTGGAATCTCTCTGTGACTGAAAGTGTGAACTGCTCTGAAACACTTCCCAATCCCTCTGCATGGATTTCATTGGGAATTCCACAGCAGCACTCAGGTGTCTGCATATTTTTAGTTCTTATCTCTGGATTCACCAAAGGCTTTTGCACAGCTGGCTGTCTGGTTGAAGTGGAAGAGTTTGTTGTTTGAAGAGATATTTGATTCTGTCCCCACCTGCAGGCTGAGGATGTGTCTGTGTGTTTGTTCCTGTGCAGGGCGGGGTGGGAGGCTGTGTCCAGCTCCCTCAGGAATGGCTTTGGGTCCCAGAGGCCTTGGCCTCCCCCCAGGCTGAACAGAACTGTGGTATCAATCTTCCTGATAAATCAGGCAAGTTTAGACAGCGTGCAATGAATCCAGCCTCTCAGGAATGCCATTGGGTTCTTGGTGTCTTTAAATCATTCCCCATTCCCACTTGATTTGAATAAAGCCTCAGCTTTTGCACTGGATTGAATTTAGTATCAGATTTTTGAGCAGAAATCAGTGGCAGCACAAGTGGAAAAGCTAATACCCTGAAGCAATGTGAATGTTTGCTGAATCATTTTTCCATAGTTTAGCTCCCCATGAACCTGTAGCTGAAACTTCCAGCAGGAAATCCTAAAGGATGTAGGATGTTGTTTCCCTCCTGAACTTTGCTGCCATCAAATCTAAAAGGAAAAGTTCTTAATGTAAAAGATCCAAATAATTTTACTAATTATTTTTTAGAAAGATAGATGGGCCTCTGTGCTTAAATTTACCTTTTGTTTGGCAAAGGACACTAATGCCTTTATGGGTTGGGAAGCATTTTCTTCCCCAGTCCGGGCTTTACACTCATAATTTTAACGGAGTTCTCAGCTGATTTGATGCAAATTTTCAATTTTAATGCAGTGGAGTGCAATCAAATGTTCCTGAAGGGTTTACAATCCAGGTATTCCAAGGCTAGGTATTTACTGAGTTTTTGCTATTGATGATCCAGTTGTCAGCTGTGTTTTATCATGAGGAATGTAATTATTACTCAATAAATCAAAACTAAGGTTGCCTGTAGAGAGGCCGGACTGTGAATTAACTAAGAACTAGACGGAAAAGGACTTTTCCTCTTTATGTAGCACCTTATCACAATTGCACTTCCATTTTTTTTCCCTCAACAAAACTGCTGGAAGCTCTGGACATGGTAGAGCTGTGTAAGAGGAGTGAGTGATGCAGCAGCTGGAGCTGCACTCACTTTGCCATTGCAGCCCCGAGCTGAGAGTGGGTCACACTCTGGGAGCAGATGTGCTGAGGTGTGGCTAGAGCAATTGCTCTACGGCCTTTTTGGCTGTCAGTCTGTGCTCTGAGGAGGCAGGGATGAGGGGGAGGTCCATTGCATAGCATAAAATAGGATTTATTACTCCGGGGATTTCTGGGGCAAAAGACAAAAATGCAAGGGTGCTACAGTTGAAACATGGGGGAGGTTCAGAGGGAGGGTAGGAATCATCAGCAAATTGGGGAAATTCTGGGGAGAGGTAAAAGGCAGGGTTCACGAAAGCATTGTCCAATGAGTGCAGTGGGGGGGGGAAATTGGGTCCCATGGACTAATGAAAGGTCCAGTTTTAGGGGATTCTCGAAGGGGAATTCCAAGCAAGGGGTTGGCACAAAGTGGGATTGACAGGGAATTCAGGGTAGATTGACAAGGTGGGTGGGAGGGTATAATTTGCACCAAGCCATTAACTTGGAGAGAACATACCATTAACCAGAAACACACTGCAACAAGTGAGGAAGGTTTTCTTTGGAAGCTGCATTGTATTAACTTGAGGTGTTCAGATTTAATGATGTGCAGATTTAATTTCAACTCTGGAACATCAGCTGGGGCCAGAGAGCTGGACATGTTTTGAGAGGAAATGTTATGTGGGCACCTCAGTGAGACCAGTCAGGAAACACAAGGCACAGACTGATCTTTATGTCTCTTTCAAACACTCTCTCTTATTTCTGTGGGTGATTATGCAGATTGAGATGCTTTGGGACATCCCTATCGATGTTCCACTTTGCCCCTTTGCAGCTGTGTTGTGCTGGTGCACACCAAAGGTGCCACATCTCAGGAGAAGCAGTGAGAACTTGCTTTAAAAATCTACAGTGTTAGTCCTCAGCAAGTGCATTTTTCTATGAATATATGCACAGAGGTGGATATTTTTAATCACAGGATCATGGAATAGTTGGCGTTGGAAGTGAGCTAAAAGATCATCTTATTTTGTCTTATGGATATAAAAATTACAAGCAATACAAAGCTCAGCTGCTCTGGAGTTTATCAGAAACACTGTCTGCTCCCAGGCACTGCTGCTGTCCAATGAGCTCTGGGTTTCTTTAGGAGCAGCCTTGGGAATGACTTTTCTGGTCTGAATGGCACAAACTCTCTGTTCTCATACTTCCAAAGAGCATGTGCCAGTCTGAAATGGGGCCAGGATGAAACACTGCTGTGACTAAAGCCCCTCTCTATAAACAGTGATGAAAAACGAGCCCCTTGGAGGTCTCCTGGACCAGTGACCTCTCTCTGAATGGGGCCTCTCTGAGCTGGGATCTCTCTCGTGTTTGCTGCTCTTGGTGGATCTCCAAACAATGATGGATCCTGGGCTGATCCCCTCACTGCTCCCTTGGGGAGACACAAAAGCATCCAGAGTGAGCATTTCCCCACCCCCGAGGGGAATTCCTCACAGGTACCTTGCACTGACCCTTTATGTCTGTGTGCAGCTGCTTTGGCATGGGAGAAATGCTGCTCTCATTGGTGTTTGAGTACCTGAGGGTCTTGGGTTGCAATGCAGGATGTGACCCAAACTCTGTATTCTATCACTGTCTGTTAAACCAGCTGGGGCAGTGATCCTTTTCTCTGGGGGAGATATCTGCTGTTAATGGCCCATCTGTTAACCCAGCTGGGGCAGTGTTCTTCTTCTTTTCCACAACCTATCCTCCTCCAGGAGATATCCCCTGTTCATGGGCCATGGAGTCCCAGGGCATGGCTGATAAAATTCCATCATCCCATGGGGAGATGCTCCACCCAGGGGGAGGAGCCAAGCATTTCTTACCTGGATAAAAACTGAGATTTGGAACATCAGAGCAGCCTTTTTCCACTGCATTCCAGAGGAAAACTGGACATTTCCACATCATCACTGGACCTTCAAAAGAAAACTGCACCTTCTACAGGAGCACTGCTTTAACAAAACCACATCTGTCATTGCAGGAGGATGCACCACCATTGAATGGCACTGCACCAACACCCTGACTGACAGAGGGGGTCAGGTTGTATTCTGAGTCTGTCAGAGTTTGGGTTTGTTCTTTGTAATACTGTATTTCTATTTTAATTTTTTCCTAGTGACGAACTGTTAAGCCTATTCCCACATCTTTGCCAGAGAGCACTTTATTTTCAAAATTATAATAATTTGGAGGGAAGGAGTTTGCATTTTCCATTTCAAAGAGAAACTTCTGCCTTTCTTAGCATACAGCTGTCTTTCAAACCTAGACACTGAGATATCTCAGCAAGTTCGGCCTCTAAGTAAGTTTAATACGAGTGTGGTTAAGAGTTATTCCTCTGCTAAATTATTAAGTTGTATGTTATAAGCTAGGTAAAATGCTTTTAAGTGTTTTTCCTTTGCTAAATTGTTACATTAAAAGTATAATTTCTGTTAACTTTTAGTGTTAAGTTTCTTTTTATCCTTGCCCTCACTGTCTTTTTTTTACATGCAGCTAAGCACACACACACAGAGTTCTCAGTTCATTTCTGCTTTGATTGACTGGATTTTGTTTGTTTCTTGTTTTTTCCTCAATGTGTTTTAACCATCCACTCAGTAGTAGAGTGAATCTTGCCAACAAACTCTGTTGTGCTGGTTCCTAATATCAAATCTGGATTTTACTGATCCCCTTGCTGGTGATGTTTTAAGAGACCTCGAACACTTTGAACAGGCGTTTCCCATTGGATCTATTGATACCTTGCTATTCATTGCACAAGTACTTCTAGTTCAGTTTCTTTGGATATTGGGGTCATTGGAGAACTCCAAGAGTCTCATTATACATTTGTATACCTTTGTTTCTCAGTATAGACTGAGCTTACACCTTCTGCTGCTCTCTTCCAGAACATCTGTGTTATCTGTATTGTAACATTCCCTGACGTTATTAAATGCTTCTTAAAAAAAGAAACAAACAGAACTGTATTTTCTTCCATTCTGTGCCACTTTTTCTTACTTTTGCGTTCCTGATTTAGATCTGACACCAGCTCCAATTATCAGCATAACTGTAGTGAAGTTTATATTTTGAGAACCAATACGATCATCCTGGGAATCTACAGAGAGAACTACATTTTCTATGTTAGTGACAGCAGCCACATTTTTGCCAAGGCCTTTGAAGCTTTGGAAGGTGCAGAGTTGTTCAGGTCAATGGGCATGAAAGGCACTACAGCTGCCAGGGCAGGCAAGAAATGACATGTCCAGCACAGGGAGACTGAGGTACAGCCTTACAGAGTGGTTCTGTAGGAGGAGGAGTTGGTTTTGAAACCCATTTTGATGTGAACAGGCCAAGAGAAACTCTGATATTCCAATTTCAGTTGCATTTCTTATTTTTAGGTGAAACAAGTGAACAGTCAAGAGAACATCTGTCAGTGCTTGGCAAGGAGACTCCAGCAACTTGCTCAATGAATGCTTCAGAAAATGAACATTTAATTGCTGGGCAACTTTTTTTTTTTTTTCTCAGTGGTCCATTTGGCAAAGATGTGGAGTTAGTAAGTAACCATTACTGTTTCCATGAAATTCTTGGATTCATGTCTAGTGAGTTCAGGGGTTCCTGCTGAGCACCTCAGAGCTGCCACGGGACTGCTCCTGCTCAGGGCAGTCAAAGATCAGAGAGCTCTGACAGCACCAGCACAGGCACTGCCAGTTTCCATGGGGAGATCCCTGGGATGGTGCTGGAGTGCAGCAGTGCATGCACAGGGCTCCCTCCTTGTTCTGCAAATGCAGGGGTTCAGCTCACACACAGGGAGTGCAGTGCATTTCCTTTCCCCAGTTTCTGGCTGTTCTGTGAGACCACGTGCAGTGAAGAACCAGGATCAGCAGGGGATGCCCCAGAGGAAAAGGGGAGGTGTGGATTCATGGGGGCTGATGTGTCCTACAAGGGTGCTGTGTGCTGAGGTACCTTGGACTGGGGTTGCATGACTCCTGTCACTGTCACAGCCCTGTGCTGTGACAGGGGAGTGGCACTGGTGTTTTCTCCCTTATCTGCACGTCAGAGGATATCTGGCGCCATGTGCTCAGAGATGACATCATGCACTGGGATTCTGATGGTTTCTTTATGAACTGATTGCCCTGAAGGCTGCTCTGTCAGGCATGTTTTCCTTCTCTGACAGCAAGTTGATTTTCCAGGAGGAGTCCCAGGTTGTTTCAGGTGGCAGGGAAGGGTGCAGTGGATGGTGGGACAGCTCAGATGTCTGCTCCCATGGGCTGCTTTTAGTCCCTGGGAATCTGCAGCAATCCTGGTTGTTGTGGCTGGCACAGGTTTGTTTGGAGCAGAAGCTGTCTGTGAAGTCCCTGTTAAAAAGGCTGTGCTGAGAGCCAGGGTGGGAGAGAGTGGTGTGGTGAAAGGGTGAGCTGTGGGCTGGGAGGAAGGATTGCTATTCTTAGATCCAGCTAGAGTGTATGGCAGCCCAGGGCTGGGACTGCTGCTTGTGACTGGCTGAGGGACAGCTTGCACAGGGTGACAATAAAAAAAAAAAATGTTCTGGGTTTCAAGTGCAAAGGTAGAAGCAAGGCAGAGGCCAAGTCAAGGCAAAGGAATCTTATGGCTCTGTGGAGAGATATGGAGTTGAAAGTAAGAGGGAAAAGGAGAGGGTCAGGCACTCTCCAGATCACTTCCATGCTATAACTTTGCTGCATTTGCTGAGAGTTAAAATCTGCTCTGATAGTTTGATTTGTCTTATGCCACCCCAAGAAACCCCACCCAAAAAAAGAGAGAAGAAAGCAGCAGATCTTACCCTCATCTGTACCCTGTGCTCCCAGACCCTGAACTCCCCCCAGACCCAGGGAGCCCTGGCATGGCCAGGCAGTGCCAGAGTGTGGAGCAGATCTCAAACCCAGTCACTTCACATCGCTGCTGCAGTACTGGGGGACAGGGGGGCTGCCAGGTACTTCCAAGCAGGCTCCTGGGAAGTTTTTGGGAGTGGGATTGGTTTTTTCCATGTTTTCCCTCCTGCAGGGTACCACACATCAGCACGGACCTGTCTGGTGTCCAATGTTCTGTGACACTGCTGACCTTCACTCTACATTCAATTGTAGGTAATTAGGCACTAATTACATCTAGTGACATTAATGAAGGGTGGAACCTGTATCCTGCTTTTCCTCCCGGATCCAAGTGACTTTCTTATCTCCTGGTCAGGGCTCTGGAAGAGAAGCTGAATAAATTGGGATTTGGAAAGGTTGCACAGGCACTGGGAGAAGGGAAGGGGACAGGCATGAAGGCTTCCTTGGGCACAAACAATGTGTGAGGTGCTCACACTGACTTCTTTAAGTGCTCCTGTCTTAGAACCAATCTCTTCCCTTAGAAATTGTTGCTCTTTCTACGTGTTAAATAGATGTGTTGAATATAATTGGCTTTCTGGGTTGCAAGTTTAATTCTCATTTTGAGAGTACTTTGCTGTGGTGGAAAAAGCTTTATTGTCTTGGTAAGGATTGGAATTATTTATTGTCTTGGCTTTGCAATGGAGTTAAGGGAGAAGGAGAAGCCTGAAAGTTTCAGGTCATGATGTTTCCTCAAACAGATCCTTTTAGCAACAAGATCAAAAGACCTTGTTAGGGTTCTACAGATTTCCTGTCAAATCCTCTTTCTCCTGCTGGTGATGTCGGCTGGGCTGGTTTGTGGGTCAGGTCTGCCCTGGGGGGAAGCTGGTGTTTGCTGAAGGAACTCCAGCTCCTCCTGCTTGGGAATCATTCACATTTAATCACTGCTAAGATGCAGATCAAATCTGCCGGTTTGTGTGCAGGGCTTGTGCAATAATTGAGTTTTCCTGAAGTAATGGAGCATCTCACATGACCTTTCTCCTTACAAAGCCAAGACTTTTGCATCTGCAGCCACCAATCTAAGCCATGAAAAACTGAACTGATTATACCAAGCCCCTGCATTTTCGGAGAGGCCACAACTGGGGGACAGCTGCCTGACTTTGGCACTGTGAAGAGCAAATTTGAACCTCCCTTTTCTCACTTGTCTTCAGAGGAGAGGTAGGTGCTCTCCACAGACAGCTTTTACTGCTGCCCTGGGTGCTGGGGGTTGCTCAGCAGCAGGAAACCAGGGGTGGTTTAAGCGTGAAAAAACCCAGGGTGCCCCTCCCAGAGAAATGGCTCTTCCCCCTCTATTTCAATCATTGTGATACAAAGGCAAAAACAAAACTCTGCTGGCTTTCTTCAGTACCTCAAGTAGCTGGCAGGCAATAGCCCAGCCTGGGGCTTATGACTCTCTCCTGGGGACTTTAACTCATTGGTCAGATTGAGGGAGCAGCTAAAAGAACCTTTGAAAATGCTGTGGAGGTTGTGTCTCCCAAATGCATCCCTCTTCCTTCTCCTTCTCCCGTGCTTCCCTGCACAGGATGGTATGTACAGCATCGATGCTCTTACATTTCTTACATTTCAGTGTTTTCTTTCCTTTTTTCCAACCTTTTCTAAATTATGTTTGTCTTAGACATGCAATGCACTCTGTTTAATTTTTCTTCCCTTGCTTCTGATGTAGCTTTTTCAGGTGTTTCCCATTTGATCTCTCTGTTCCTTGCTATTCATTGTACAAGTGCTCCCCGTTCAGTTTCTTTGGATACTGGGGCACTGGAGAACTCCAAGGGTCTCATTATACATTTGTATGCCTTTGTTTCTTAAAATAGATTGGACTTACACCTTCTGCAGCCCTCTTCCTCTATTGAGTCTGAGAATCTGTACTATCCAGTTGCCTGATTTTATTACATGCCACTTAACAAAGACAAGTGTGTTTCCTTCCATTTTCTTACTTTTTCTTTTTCTTACTTTTAAATTCCTGAGTTAGATCTGAAACCAATTATCAGTGTAATTGAAGTGAAGCTTGTATTTTGAGAAGCAATAGGATTTTCCTGGGAATCCACAGAGAGAACTAAATTTTTTTGTGTGAGTGACAGCAGCCACTTTTTTGCCAAGGCCTTTGAAGTTTGGGAAGGTGCAGAGTTGTTCAGGTCAATGGGCATGAAAGGCACTACAGCTGCCAGGGCAGGCAAGAAATGACATGTCCAGCACAGGGAGACTGAGGTGCAGCCTTACAGCGTGGTTCTGTTGGTGGAGGAGTTGGTTTTGAAACCCACTTTGATATGAGCAAACCAAGAGGAACTCTGATATTCCCATTTCAATTGCATTTCTTATTTTTAGGTGGAGGAAATGAACAGCCAACAGATGTTATCAGTGCTTGGGAAGGAGACTCCGTCAGCATAATTTGCCCAATGAATGGTTCACAAAATCAAGTGGGGATGTACTTGAGAGATGTCAGACACCATCTCAATGTGCTATATCTTCCCAAGGAGAAATCTCAAAAAAGTGATTATGGCTTTGATAATCGCATCAAGTGGTCAAAGGAAGGGGAGAATCTCAGGATAACCCTGCACAGGTTACAGCAATCTGATTCTGAAATCTACCTATGCTCTGAGATTGTTAAAATCAATGACTCTCCCAAAGAACTATATGGGAAGACAACCATGGTACTGGTCAAAGGTATTGCAATTCCACCTTTTATGTCACAAATTAGTAAATACAGATCTGTATTTTAAATCAAAGATTGGAAGGAGACACAATGGGAGGGCAAGTCTAACAGAGCCTCTTCCTGTCTGCTCAGGTCAAGTACAGATTTGAAGGAATGTGTGGGTTTGCTCCCTGAGACGATGGAGAAAATACATGAGATAGTATGGTAACAAAAAACCCAAACAATCCTAGAAGATTAGTTGGTGACTCATTAATCCCAACTACAGATTTTCAGAGGAGTCATAGGTTGCTGCAGCAGTTTGGAAACAGTGAGGTCCCACAGCTCTTTCCAAAACAACCTGTCAACCTTTTTAAACAACTAGCAGAGCAAAGGGGTTTTTTTTTTTTGGTTTTTTTTTTTTTTTGGTAGCAGCTGTTTTTGCAAATCTCTTTCATTTTTACTAATTCATCTTAAGTGACAAATTGGTAATAATTGGGAAGCTGCTGTTAGGCAGGGTCTGCAAGCTGGGCATGAGTGGGTAAAGGGGTTTTTCTCTTGTTAGTGAGGAGTTTCTGAGTGGGCAGAAGTGCTTCTTTTGGCAGGAGTTTCTGGTTGCAGGAACAATTTTTCTGTCTTTTTTTTTTCTTCATTAGAAGAGAGTTGAGTCCACACTATTCTTTGGCAGTTTATTCCTCCATGTACCTGTCCTTTCATTGAGACCTTCTAACCTGGAACATCTATCCCAAAGCTTACAGGGTTTTCTTCCTTTCCTGTCCCCAAGGCATGTGAAATCTAACTGATTGCTGATCAGCAGTAGTAATTTATATCCATGAAGGATTATCTTCTCCTCCCTTGGGCTTCTCCTTTCAAACTTCTTGGCTGTGTTTTCTCAAATGAATCACATCTTGTTTATTGCGTATTGTCTCTCCAAATTATTTAATCGTTTTATATCTCTGTTTGAATAATAATCTTCTCTGAAATGGTTACAACCTTCCCTTTACAAACATGATAAATTCTGTCCTCACTCCCTTGTCCACTTTAATGATTGTGTTAAAAGGAACAAGTGCTGTCCTCAGAGGAACTTAGTGGAATGTCTTCCTGGCTGGACAGTGAAGCATTAATAACCACTCCACTCACATAGACCATTTTCAACATTGATAGGACACACACTGTGTGGTTTGATCCAGATCAATATTCTCCAGATCTCTCTATGGCTTCATCTCATTTGAGAAAGCAGGCAATGATGCATGGCTCCAGGACGTGCTGATCAGGCTGTATTCACTTAGAGGACATCAGTATTTATAATTGTTTAGATAGATGCAGACCCTTTACAAAGAACTAAACCTGTTGGTCAGTCCTACTTTCAGATCCTGAGGCAGGAAGATACACCAGGGTGTACTAAAATATATCCTTCTTCTCAAAACCTATGTAAAGCATGTTAAAAAGTTAATTTTACCTACATTTCTACGGTCTGTTCTTTCTGTCTGTTCTGTGCCCTTGCTCCCCAGCTGAAATGCACTGTGTTAAGCAGTGATGACCACTAATCTCTCTGTTTTTAGCTAAATCCAGCAGCACTCTGGAGCAGTCACCGCTCTTTGCCAACCCTGAGCAAGGCCAGTCTGTCAGCATCACCTGTGTGCTGAGAAGCTCCCCTGAACCTGACAAGTTCTACTTGCTCAGGGCTCACGTGCAGCCTGGCACAGTTCTGTCTGTGTCAAATGTGAACGTGTCATGGGTTTCTCCTGCCTTTGGGGATCGCTTGAAGTATTCAAGAGAAGGAAATAGGACTGTGATAACTCTACAAAACCTGCAGGAAAAGGACAGTGATAACTACATCTGTGCTGAGGAGGTGAATGCTCCTTCCCCTCTGCTCTCAGGGAGAGGCACCATGATGCTGGTTAAAGGTACGACCCTTCTGCTTGTTTAATCATGAATATCTATTCTTGTGCTGTGGACAGAAAGCTTTTGGAACTTTAGTCAGGACAGGCAAACCTAGGAAAGTTTGGAGCGTTGGCTCAGGCTCCTTTGTGCCCTGCTGAGCTCGGACACAGAAACAGACTTTGTGTTTCTGCCTCGTACAGCCAGAGGGGAATTCAGACCTTGCCATAGTCCTGCAGCTTAGAAAAAGAAATAAAGGTCAAAACAAGGTAACAAACACTTCACTGTGTGCAATCTGCCCATTTTAGGATACGAATAAGTACTTGCAGCACCAATTCTTTGAACTTAGTGTGACATAAACACCTTTTAGAAACCATTCCTTCTAGCAAGTCTTGTGTTTAAAAAGAAATCACACTGGGGAGCACAAAGCAAGTCCTGGGGCATTTGCTTCAAGCACCACAGACACCACAGACTACAGCAGAGATGTTCTCACATACCTGTGTTACACACTGAGCACTCTGTGAGCGTGGGCTGCAAAGAGGGTTTGATTTTAATGTGCTCCAAAGATGAGATTTTTATTTTTCTGCAGGATGGTGCTGTACCCATTTGCTAAGCTGAAGTCAGAACCAGCAAGAGAGTGCTTGATTTTGGTCTTACTGGTGCAATTTAACCCTGTGCATTGAGCTTTGCTGAGGCCTTTGTACAATAAGCTTTACAAAGGCCCTAAGAGTCACAAAGGATTTTCCTGCAGTCTGCAAAGGCAGCTGTGGACCTGTTCTGTGCCACCACCCACAAATGGGGCAACAACTCAGTAAAGTGAGGTGGGGGAAATGACAGCAGCCTGACAAAGCAGGGGTGTGATTATTAATTAGTGTGTTATTCATAAATGGATTAATTGAGGGTTTAGAGAGTTGAAACCCTTTCCAGCAGCATTATTCTGCTCAGTACATTTCATACCCCAGCATCCTCCTGCTCCTGTCTGCACCTCACAGCAGCCTGGCTCTTGGATCATTTGGAGCTCTCAGGGTTGCAGCAACACTGCAGGAGAACATTTTCTGCTCCCATTAGGAGTGTGTGGTCCTATTGCTGCCTGGAAAGGCTGATCTGGAAAAGAGACTAGACTGAGCAAAAGGAATAAAATAGGAATTTATTGAAAGGATTAATCTCGGGCAGTGCAAGAGCCTGGCTGGGGCTGCACCCAAATCAAATCCAAGCTGGATCTGGGTCACGAGTTTTTACACTTTTATAAATTTTGGTTCATCTACACATTGGGGTCAATTATCCAACCACAGCCCCAGGAGATGAAGTCTCAGCCCCTGGCTTACCCCCTTTCCCTCACTGTTGTTTCTGCTTTTTGGGTACCAGTTATCCTTAATTCTCTGGCTGGGAAGGGATTGTTTTGTCACTGCCCTGTGAAGAGAACTCACTAACACCTAATGTGAAGTTTCAGTTACACACTAAGCAGCAGAGATTCTGAAAAATATAAAAGCTAAAACCTAAGACATCAATATCAGTGGTGTGGAAGCTGCCTTTGTAGGGTACTCCTTCCTGACCCACCTGCAGCCACCCCCAGCCTCTGGGAGAGCACAGGGAATATTAATAATATTAATATTAGGAGCACAGTGAGATTATTAATGAGATGACAAACGTGGCTCTGTAGCTGTTGATATCTGAATTTTTGGTTAACCTGCAAAATTATTTTATTCAGGATAAAAATAAAATTCTGCCTCTTCGTATTTATAATAATACTTCTGTAATTTTAAATGCAGGAGGGGAGCAGGTGTGTGAGAAGAGCTCCTGGGATTTGTATGTCCTTATTGTGGTGGGGGCTCTGCTGTTCTTTGCCCTGGTGTGCTGCACCTTGTACCGTGTGGATGTAAGTACCCTGTCACCACTGCAGAACTGCACCAGGTGGAGCAAACAGCTATTATTTTTAAATAGTGCCTGAGTTAAGAAAAATCTGATAAACCTAAGGAATTGTGGCTTCCTATTGCTCTCCTATTTGCCCTTGTTTAATATCTTCCAGCTGTAAACTCTTGGCAGCTAACACAGTGTCTTATATTTGTGTAACCCTTTGTAAATGAGATATTGTTTGTCTTTTGATAACAAACCTCGAGTGAGCTGTGTGGTTGACACAGCCATGTGTTGTGTGTGTATCCCTGAACAAAGCCCCTCACTGTTCTGCTCTGCTTGCTTTTGGAAAATTATTTTGTGAATTGGGACAGGAGCTGTACATAGCAAGCTTGTAAGAGATGTTAGAGAATTCTTAGAGTGGGACACAAGGGCAACAAACACTCATAAAATAGCCTGATGTCTGAAAGTAGTGCTGGGAGAAAAAAATTTGCCCCTTTCAAGAAAAAAAACAAAAATAATTTTTTTCCTTCACTGGGATTATTTCTATACATATACTGCAGAAATTGCCCAGAAATTGTCTCTGACAGATCCTTCTGCTCCATAAGGATTACTGAAAATTAAGTGTATGATTCACAGGCTCCTGTCTCATCTCTCCAAATGTGGATCCAGCCCTGCTAAAAAACAGTAGTGTAACATCATTCTGCCAAAGCCCAGTGGGACCTGGTGTCCTGTGTTACCAGTAACAGTCTGAGAATAAGCCTTATTTATTATTATTGTCATTTATTATTTATGTCAAAGCTACAGTTACATCCAACTCTTGAAGGAACTTTTTGTGAAATTGCATCAGACTCAAAAGAAAGTTAAATAAATAAGCTGGTGATTTCCACTTGGTCCTCTAAGACCTCACTGGGTCGTGAGAGGAATTTTAAAAGTATGTTTCCTCTTCCAACAGATGATGTTGATGGGTTCCTAAGATGGAAAATGACTCCTTGGTTGGGGTCTTTCCAGGCTCTGTTTTGAATGGCTGTTTTCTGTGTTTTGCAGGTGATGAAATATTTCCAGAAGAAAAAGCCCAATGTGGTGTATGAAGACATGTCCTACAGCTCCAGACGGAACACACTGGTCAGAAGCAACAATTATACCTGAGATGAATAAACTCCTGCCAGCTGGGACCGTGTGTGCATCAACCATTCCCTTCCAGGCAGCTCTGAGAGCTGCTTTAACCACCTGAACTGACATTACTATCACCTGCTTTCTTCAGAGGAAAGAAAAACCTAATTTCCAAGGATATATTTCTACTTTGTTTTTTTTGTTTTTTTTTTTTGTACAGAAAACATAGTGAAATGCAGGTACCATGGACATGTGTATGCAGGTCAGTGTGAAAAAGCAGCATTTTGGGGCTAAATGCAATATTTCTTGTTTCTTTGCTAAATAACCATTTCTGGGAAGGTGGGAAGGATGGGGAGGTCTGGTTCTGAGCTTTGCTAAATGCTCAGGAAGAGCACACAGGGTCTGTTCAGTTTGCAGTGGATCCACTCAGGAATGGATTCCAGCTCTCTCCTGGATCCTTGGGCTCTGCCCAAGAGCTCAGGCAGCGGGAACTGCTCCAGAATTACAGCAGGGAAATCTCCTTTGGAGAAACTTCAGAATCGTGGCAGGGTGAAATGCTGGGTCCATGTGGGATCACCTGCTACAAGCTCATGATGGTCTCACAAAAACACAGTCAAGTCAAGTCTAGATTTTAGTTTGGTCCTACAAAAACACAATCGAGTCTAGATTTTAGTTTGGCCCCAAAAAAACCACAATCAAGTCTAGATTTTAGTTTGGTCCTACAAAAACACAGTCAAGTCTAGATTTTAGTTTGGCCCCCAAAAAACACAATCAAGTCTAGATTTTAGTTGATTTTGCTGCCTCTGTCAGAGCTCCTCATGTGACTGATGGGGGTCTTGATGTGGCTGATGAGCAAAGAGACTGAATTTGGTCCTGTGGCCTCCTGGGACAGCAGAGATGTTTGTGATGTGCTGGTGGTGTCTCAGCAGGATGTTTCTCCATCCCAGTGACCCCACACTGCACAACACAAGGTGAAACAATCTGGGGTGAAGCCAAAGCCTGCATTCCAATCTGGGCACGGGTGGGGCTGATCTAAAACCCCTTCTTATCAAAGGGATTTATCAAAACTCACATCAGGCAAGAATAGGCTAAATTTGGTTCAGTCATAGCTTCTGGAACAGGTGCCAGAGGGGAGCTGGGCCAAGGAAGGGCTTGGCCTCCTCCAGGGGGGTTTTGGTTTGGCAGTGTTGGGGCCATGGTGGAAAGTCAACAATCTTCCACACAGGAATGCTGAATTGCTTTGTCACAGGGCAGGATTGATGGGGTGGCCTCTGGTTGCTGAGGACAGGCTGAGACTGGAGTTTCTCTCTATTGATGTAATTGTTTATTTTTTTTTGAGGGATTAGGGTCAGTTTGTCTTTGATGAGTGCATAGCTGGAGCAAAGCCAGGCACAGAGGATAATTCCTCTCCAGACAAGATCCCAGCTTGCCAAGACAATCCTGTCCCTCAGGAGAGCCCATTTCCCTCCAGATATCACTCATGAAATGCTGTGCACCAGACCTGAGGGAGAAATCCCCTCACTCTGGGGTGGATGGTGCAGGTTCACCTTGAGTGCAAATAGGTGCTGTCTTCACATGGCCAGACCTGGATAAATTGTGTTTGTGTTGGGGTTTTGTACAGTTCCTCGATATTTTCATACATATATTAAAACCTGTTTCATATATCTTGCAAATAAATGGATGTTTCTTTTAGTGGTTTGTTGTATTTTGTTGTTCTTTTAAATAGTGATTCAAGGCTTTTTGGGAAATTCTGTATAAATTGCTCCTAACAGCATCCTACTAGACAACATAGTAACTGTTTTCCATTTTAATTACAAAATCTGCAAGTGAGGTTTTTCTTTTTGAAACCAATCATTGAAGAAAATGGAAAAGAACCCTTCAGACCTGTGTATTCCATGTCTCATTGCCCAAACCTTTCTTGAATTCTGCTAGACTTGGTGCTGGGACCAATTCTGATTTTGTCTTTGGAAAAGCCATGGGGTGGGTGAAGAGCTGGGGAAGAACCAACAAATTAGGTACCAGTCTAGGAACTGAGGTGTCCACAGTCAATCACCTTTCATCACATTTTCATTTTTGGAATGCAGGATTAGTCAAAAAGGGGCAAAACCCCTGAGAGCCAGCACGGGGAGATTCACAATGAGCAAGATGCATTTGAGATCAGCCTTCTGTAGCAGCACTGCTGTACAAAGATGACCACAATAGTGAAGAAAAAAAAAGCTGTGAAAGGAAACAGTAGTGGAGGCTTGGTGTAAACAAATTAAAAAAAAAAATAACACCTTTCTGAGGAGAATGAGACACACTGAACCATTTCATGGGCTGTACGTGTGCAGAGGGGCAGAGAATCAGCACCACAATTAGCCCAAGCAGTGGTGAATGAACTGCTGGGGAATTTAGCTCCAGAGTGTCAGGGAATATTGGGGATTTGGCTGCCCAAGAGGGTTGGAGTACTGTGAAGACGCAGAGTTGTCTCAGAATTTCCCTGGAAAAAAAGAAAAACTGAAATTTTCACCCCCAGAGTTGCAGACAGAATTGCTCTGGGGAAATTCTGTTGCCTCTGCTTCTTTTTCTGTCTCTTGTCTTAGTCTCTGAAGAGGGAAATGATTTTTCAGAGAGAGGTGGGAAGGGCAGATCTGAGGCTGGGATGGGACCTGCAGCAGTGAGAATGGTATCAGGGCATTGGTGATGTCCCCAGCCCCATCTATCCCTGGGATAAATGACAGGAATTGCAGCTGGGAGCAAAGCAGCCTCAGCTGGGAAGCAGGGCTGCAGCTCCAGTGTCAGAGCTTGTGGAACAGGGGTGGAGCAAGGCAAGGCAGCTGAGCAAGGACAGCAGGTCAGGAGCAGGGAAAACCCACCAGGAAAAGTACAAAGAGTCTGAAGTGACTCAGGGGCCAGCTCTGGATGGAGTGGCCTGGGCTGGGGGCCTGGCAAGGGGAAGGCTCATCAGGAATGCTTCTGGTTATTTGCAAAGCTGAAGAAATCAGCCAGCACATGTGGGTTAGCACTGATGGAGCCTACAGACTCAGGAAAATTTAGCTGGAAAAAGCATTTTAGCCCCTTGACTCAGGTGTGTGTGACAAGGACGTGCCTGAACTCAGGTGCTAAGGAGGCTGATGAGCTGAGCTGAGCCACAAAACCTTTCACAGGAGACAGGAGAGAAGCAGGTCCTGCTCCTGTGACACACTGCAGGACACTGGAAAGCCTCCAGTGGCTCCTGCCATGCAGTGTTTGTGTGCTCCCAGCAGCTGTAGTGACACATGATCCACGGCTGAAGAGAGTTGTCTGCAGCCAGTTTCTCCCACCTGTCTCTTGCTGGTGGCTGCTTGTGACTCCTTTTCCATCCAACAACTCCTGCAGGAAGCATCCTTTTATGGAATTCAGAGGATCTGACCAAAATATATCCAGCACTGCTGGCTCTGCTGAAGGCAAGCTACTGACTGCTGATTTCTCAAAGTCCCTGTGTTAGTAAAAAACCTGTTTCTACACATGGTATGCAAGCTTTTGTAAGCACCTGTTTTCCAAAGCGTTTAGTTTCTTTTTTAATGCCTTGTAACCCTCAACTTGCAGTATATTAGCAGTCAGTTGACAGTCAATTTGAAAACATGCAGGTTTTTTTTTTTCTGGTTCACAGATTTGGTTTTCTCACAGCTTTGGGCTTTGAGGTGCTGAAAATTCTTAATTGTTGCCATTTCTTTAATCTGACATATTTGGTTAATATGCTCCTGTACTATTTAATGAATTCTTTTACTGCTTGTCATATAAATTTAACAGAATTTATGTTGTTTTACATGGTTTTTAACACTACTTCAAATCCTTCAGGAATGACTGGTTACTGGCTTTGTGCAACATGCAAGAAATCTTTCCAATTTGGAGTCTCAACAGGTTTTAACTTACTTTTTAGAAAATCAATGCATTACTCATCATCTCTCTCATATAGCCAGAGCACCCTGCCTTGTCTACGAGAATCTCACATAATTTCTTCATTTAAGAAATGGAAATAAAGCAGCCAGCCTAGATACTGACTAAAGGGAATAAACCATTTTGTCCTAACACTAAAATTTTACAGTGTTGTCACAATCTGTCTGCTATAAGTAAATTATCTGTCCAATTGTGGATGGGAGGTGACTCCACTCTGTGTAATTAACTGCTGGTAGGGCTGCATGAACTCTCTGGATGGCTCTAATTCCTGTGTAACTACTTCACAAGAACCATTATTTTGCTTTTGGCTGGTATTTGACTGCACAAACTGACTGGCACGTGTCTGAAACTCTCCCTGGAGAACACATCCATGACCCCAGACTTCCACCTGAGATATTAGAAAAGCTCTCCTACACTCCTGTTCTTTCTGTCTGTAATGGGAATAATGTCTAAATGCTGCAGATGCCAAGTGGAAGAGATCTCTCATTCCTTCTATGAATTAGTGTCAATAATTAGTAATTATTAACTCTCTGAGAAAGCCTTTAAGTTCATCTCTCTCTGCAGTTCATGATACCCTGAGACATTTGGTCCATCTGCTCTTAGCAGAACACACAAGCTGTAAAAGCTTAGTCTGGGGATTGTTGTACAAGTGATGCTTTACCAGTGCTAGTAATCATTTCATCCTCAGATGGTGGAATTTATTATTCTGCTCTGGTAGGACATAAAAATAGAGACACTTGGTTTCACATTACTGCTTTATAACTTGGGGCAAATCTTCTGAGAAATCACTAAGGCCAGTTTAGCACTCGTGGTTTTCACTTGTGTTGTACTGCCTCTGCCCAGAGACAATTGGCAGCAGGCTTGTGGGTGAGTGACATTTAAAGTCTCAATGTAGTGGTGACATTTTGCACAAATGCTCATGATTTCTGAGAAGTAAGATTATTGAAGAAACTCTGTAACATTGTGGATTTCTCTGTTATCTTCATTGCTATACTTTCTAATGCTCACAGTGGAAGCTTCTAGGAAGTCTCCTCAAGTGATGGCACTTGGTGCCTAAACTGTAACAGCTTTTGGACTCAAAATCTTTATTTTATTTTTTAAAAGCCTGAACAGTTTAAGGTTTCAAAAAAGAAATCAAGCATGTGTGTGTACACACTGCAGGTAAAGAAATTACAGTCCCTAATGACTTTCAAGGCTAAAATTAAATACAGTCCTTTCACAGAGAGCACACACACAGAGTCATACACTCTTTCTTGCAAGGGTGTTTTGGAAATAAAGTTGCAGCATGGAAAAATATATTATTATATCTCTGTCCTAGACAAAAGAGGAAATAGAGGAGAATTCCTACCAGGTTTAGAACTCACAGAGAAACTCAAATGAACAGCCCAAAGTGAGGCTTTTCAACTTTTGGACTTGTCCAGGGTTTGGTGAACCAGGAGGGATCCATCACTGGAAGGGTGGCTGTTGTCCTCCTGGTGCCTTTTTTAGTGAATCTCACTGTGATGGTCATGGTGAGGAATTGTCTGTGGGCTTGGCTGAAGGCAGAGAAGGGCATTTCTCCCAGTGCCTCTTACTGCATGGCAAGCCCTAATGCTCAGACCTGGGGGCACCAGTTGGAACAAAAAGAGAGGCAGAAATAGCCATAATAAAAATAATTATGTTCCTTAATAGCATGCTTTCTGCAGCTCGCTTCTCTTGGACGGCTCTCACCTCTCAAAAGACAAAAAGGACAAAAGATGTGGTTTTGTGGTGGAGACAGCAGAGCCTGGGTGCTGCAGGGGAGCCTGGGGAGTTATTTGTGTTCAGAGGTGCTGCAGGGGCTACTCTGGGCTGTGGCCTGTCCCCATCCTGAGAGAGGGACCCGAGAGCTCGTTCTGCCAGCAGCCTGTGGTTGTTGTGTGCTCGGCAGGGCTGGGGCAGCGCCTCTGCAGAGCATGGCCCAAAACCTGCCTGGCTGTCCCTGAGCTGTGCCACACCTGCCAGTGCCCCGGGCTCCCTCACTGGCGCTGTCAGTGCCATTGTCACTGTCACACCGTGCTCTGTGCCACACCTGCCAGTGCCCCGGGGTCTGGCACTGTCAGTGCCACTGTCACTGTCATTGTCACTGCCACTGTCACTGCCATACCGTGCTCTGTGCTACAGCTGTGGCCCCTTGGTTCCCTCACTGTCACTGTTGTGTCACTGCCATTGTTACTGCCACTATCACTACCACTGTTACTGTCACTGCCACTGTCACACCGTGCTCTATGCCACACCTGCCAGTGCCCTAGGGTCCCTCACTGCCACTACCACTGTGACTGTCACTGCCACACCGTGCTCTGTGCTACAGCAGCCTGTGGCCACTCTGTCACTCAGTGGAGACAGGGCCCTGCTGTCCCCAGGGCAGCTGGCAATGGCAGAGGGGCTGTTAGCAGGTCAGACACAACGAGGAATTGCCTGAACACATGGATGTGTCTCCAGGCTTTCCACAGGCACACTCAGCCCCCCGGGCTCCTGCAGCCAGGGCAGAGCTGCAGCCCTGCTGGCCATGGCCAGTGTGTGAGCAGGGCTTGATCTGCTAACAACCCCTCTGCTCTACTCCATGGAAGAGCCTAAATGGGGGATGCAGGGCTCCAGACTGGATCTTTAAATGCTGTTTATTGTATCCAGGTGATGCAGCAATTCAGGGGTTGTGGGTGACAAGAGCCCAGCTCACAGCTTTTTCAGCATCAGCTGTAGGCTTGTCTGAAGCCCCTCTAGTTCTGGTTACAATGCATTATATACATTACAGAACATCATAATACATGGCAACCAATCAATACCTTTACTATTACCTATAGCCTATCATAACTACTAACATTACCATATTCATGTTACTATTTTCCAATCACAAATAGTTAGTATGTTACAGTTTAAGCTAGAAGTTGTTTTTGAGTTTTCTTGCAGTAGAAAATTCTGAGATCTTTTCTTCATCTGCAGCATTGGCTTTCTTGTTTGTCTGTGAAAATATTTCTACTTGGTAAAAACATCTTCTGTTTGAGGTGGATTTATCCTTTGCTCTGAGCTATAAAAACCCCTTCCAACTCACTTACCCTTTGCCTTCTCGTTACCCAGTAAGACTGGCTCAGCAATTCTTTTCTTCTATATCAAAACTTGCTGTCATTTCTATTCCTTCAGATTCTACATTCAAAGATCTTTCTGTTATGCATACACATTTGTGACACCTTCCTGTCAAACTTTATACTTCCCAACAACTCCATCTTCAGCTTTTCCCAGTTTGATGAAGAGAAGCTGAGGCACTGGGCAGCTGATGCCCCTGGACTGAGGCCACTGAGTCAGGCAGTGAAGCAGTTTTCCTTCAATCCCACTAACATAACACACGTCCCTCATATTCCTGTAATTCTGTTGTTGCATGGAATGAGGTAGCAGAGGATAATGTGACAATCAAACCTGTTCAGTGACAAGCTGGCACCACTGTTATTACTTCACATTTTAAAAATTTAATTTTTTGATGAGCAAACCTCATCTACTTCCTAGCACCAAGACATAAGAGAAAGCACCTGCTGATTTTGCTTGTTTTTTTTTTTTTTTTTCCAGCAGGATGTTTGGCATGTGCCAGTAGCACATTGTGTTTGGTGACTGTAACATCTCCATCACCACAAGAAATGACCTTGCTCTGACAGTCACTGATGATATAGTCTGAGATTTTATCTTTCATGTGGTTTATTTATCTCAAATCGATTCTCCACATTAGAGTGGAGAGTAGATGTATGATATTTATGGTCATTGACATCCCCTGCTGAGCTTCTCAGCTGCAGCACTGCATCCCTTTATTTGTGCACCTCTCCTCTGTGCACTGCTAGCTCAGGCAGCAGCAGCAGTCTGGCTCCTGCACACCCAGCTTCCTTCTGGGCTCAGGAACTCTGCCCACAATTAGATCACTTCTGATCCCTCATGTTAGAGCTTGTCTGGGTAGCTCAGGTGGAGAAATGCAGTTTACAGTGCTCAACTCCTGCTGCAGAATCTTGGCATTTTACAGATCCTGAATAAATCCAGTGGCACCTGGGCTGTTCTGAGCTCCAGCTCAGAGCTGTGGTCAGTGCCTGAGCTTGCTGGGGTCCTGCCATGAGGCTCAGCTGCTGTGTGGGTGTACTTGGCACCTCGTGGGACCATGAACTCCTGTCTGGCAGGGACAAAACAGGGAGAGGGGACCACCAGTCTGTGGCATTAACAAAGAACCTGCCTAAGAGATAAATAAAAATTTATGTGCTGGAGGGCTGGGGTTGCTGGGCTTGGGTTTTTCTGCTGTTATGGGAAGGCTTTTGTTTTGGTTATGTTTTGGGGTTTTTTTGTTTCTTTGGGTTTTCTTAAATTATTATCTGATTTATTCACCCTTTTAGTTGTTGAAAACTCCTTGCTTGCTGGGAAAAGCCATGCTCACACATACAGAGCTCTCTGTCTGCTGGGTGCAGAGATGTTTAGCAGTTACACTTGAAGGATTATAGGGAAAGTGGGGACATTCAGGCATAAACCCAAGACTCAGAAGATCAGTAATTGGAGACAGAAAATGTTACCCACTACTCAGTTCATCTAAGAGCTGTGCAATTACTTTTCTGCAGCATTGATCTGCTGCCCCCAGTCCCCTGAAATGTGACGTGGCATGAGCTGCTACTGAACCCTGCAGCTGTTGGGTGGCCCAGCTGGTCCATACCAAGGTTCCTCCTAAAATGCTGATATATTCTTGAAATGCTCTTCCCTTTGAGTCACATATGAACCAAACCACAGAGTATTTGTGTCTGCTTGGACAACATATTATCAGTTCTGAAATGTCCTTTGCTGGTTGAAAGATTCCTTGCTGTTGGGAGAAAGTGTTCCCTGGTAAATTTTAAGGCTGCTTAGTATACATAAAATCCTCTTAAAGTGACTCTAATGTTCTTACACTCCACAGCTGGGTATAGAGGCTGTTTCACATCAGCAGGTGGCAGGAAATGAATTCCCCACTTCAGGTTCCCTGCAGCTGAGATGGCCAGTGAGGAGCAGCTGAGGTTTCCTGAGGCACCCAGGGAGTCACGATGCAAACCAGAGGAGCAGGAGGAGAGGAGCTTGGTTTGGTTGAGCCACTCACCAGGATTTTTAGGTAAGTGCTGTTTTTAGTCTTGGAGGTAAAGCTGTGTTAGACAAAGTCATTGTCTAGTTCTGTTCTGGGTTTTCTTGGTTGGTTTTTGTGTGTTCTGGGAAGTGCAGGTCCCACAGTACTAGGTTAGAAATACTGAGAGAAAACAGCTGGGTTTTTGAGGGAGCTGATCCTGGGGCAGTCCCTGCTGATGTGGGTGCATGAAGCACCACTGCTGTCCTGCAGAAGTTTGGTCTCAGGAAAACACCCCAGCTCTTTGTGGTTAAATGTGAAACACGAGCTCTGTGGGCACTGTGAATCTCTGAAGCTGAATTACTTGCCAGGCACCCTGGAGATGCCCATAGCTGCATGGAGTGCAGGTGTGTTACCCTGAGGGAGGTGCAGTGCTTTGGGAAGAAGGTTCTAGATGTTCCCAGTGTCCCCAGGACAGCCAGCAGCCCTGAGCTGGTGCTGTGCTCACTCTGGAGGTGCTCTCAGCCCAGCCAGCAAGGGAAGGAGGGGATGTCAGCACCTCTTGCAGCTGTGCTGTGGTTTAGTTGCACCTTGCACGTCAGCTGCCATCCGCCCCCAGGCAGCACCTTCTGACTCTGTGGCTGCTTTTGTCCAACAGGGGCCTAAAGCAAGCCCCCAGCACAACTGTGGCTTTTTCATCTGTGTTGAAAGGCTTTAAATAAAAAGGCAGGCACATGCAATGCCTCAAAAACTCAACTCTTCATTGTGCAGTTTTCCTTAATATTTGTGTTGGCAGCGTATTCCCTCAGGAGCAACTTTAGTTTGTAAGGTTTTGAAGTTGCAATTTTGTTTTTTGGGCTCTTCCTCTCTGTTTTTGTATATTTTTGTTTGTTTTGAAGATGCATTTTGAGGTTGCATCTTCAAAACCACAAGTACAACACGTCTTAGCTCTGAGATGCTTCTATTTATTACATCAGATTGTGGTTAAATCTGCCTTCAGCTCTGTCAAGCAGCCTGGCCAATTGAGGGGAAAGGAGGAGAAGGGTTGTGACTGACACTCTTCAGCTAAAGGAAAAGGAAATACCAGTGTAAAGAAGGAAATCCATACTTAATACTCTGTGGCCTCAAACATCTTTTTTTTACATCAGTGAAAGCACATTTAGAAGACTTTTAATGAATACTGCAGCAGGAGTTGGCATCAATGCTTAACAGGAAAACATGATTATGTAGTGGTGTTTAGTGGTGTAATAGTGTGAAGGATTTTATTAATATCTGTTCCTGTGCTTAGATTAGACACCAGCTGCCACACCTCTGGGCATTAATACCCATTAATGAGGGAGGGCACTCCCTGGATTGTTAAAAATAAGCCATTTTAGGGGAATGGAGAAAGACAGACTGTTCCTAAAGGGTGGGAGGAGGCACCAGGAAGGATGCTAAAGCAGAGTCATGGGCTAGGGCCAGCAAGGTCTAAAAGGCCCTTGCACAATTCCAGCACACAAAATAATTCCGTGTCTAGGTCCAGCCCATCCCAGGAGTGAAGTGTCTGCCTGCTCTGTCCCTGAAGCCTCCTGCTGGTGGCATCATTCCCAGCCTGTGCTCGAGTTTATTCCTTTGTAACTCCTCTGAGCTGTGCTCACACCTCAGCCTGGCCCCAGGAGTGCCAGGAAAAGCTGCTCCCTGGTTTTGGCTAGTCTCAGCACTAGGGTTTAGCCCAGCTCAGAGACCTTGAGCAGCTGCTGCCCGAGGAGAGGGACTGGCAGTAAATGTGGTGTACAGTAGGACCCATAGCTGGTCTGTGGCCCACAGAGGGTTAATGAATAAGGGTTATTTCTGGAAAGTATTCTATCAGGGCCATTGGCCTGGAGATCAGGAAGAGGAGAAAGAGAGGGAGATAAGCAGAAAGAAAACCTGAGCTGGGAAAAGTATTTTTAGAAAAGTTTTGTGGCAAACAGAGGTGTAGATGGCTTTACACCAATCAATGTTATGTTAACTAATTGTAATCAATGAATAAAGTGTAAACTGTGTAGAGGGTACAAAAGACAGAGTGCTGTTGTAATAAACGGGATGTCATCCTTCTGAAATGCAGTGTGTCAGTTTGTGTCACACCCACCCCTACAGCGACAGTGTGGGGCTGACACAGCCACACTACGGAGTTGTGAGAGAGACTCTTGATGTCAGTTTGTGCTGAATGAACTGCTTTAGGAACAAGGTTTTCTTCTGCTAGAACCTGGAAATGCACCATGTGGAGGGGCTTGAAAGGGGAACAGGGTGAAGGGAGAGACTGATGAACATCACAGTGAGGGGGAGTTTGTGCTCCCTGGCTGGCAAAGGAGCACAGAAGCTGATGGTTGTGCTTTTACATGGCAAAATCTCTTTAATTTTAGACTCTTGGGTAGTGTGTCAGCCTCTAGAGCTTTCTGCATGTACACACAGATGTGTGTGGGAGTGAAGGTGCTCTCCACATTCCATGCTGAGACTCTTCCTATCAAATATTCATCAGAGGAAGATTCTCATCTGTACATTTTCTATTATTCAGGCTTAGAAATATTTCAGTGACTTTCATGTTGCCTACAGGATTTAGATACCAGGGATAAAACAGGAGGCTCTTTAATTTTCTACATTTAGGATTTCTGCTTCATTAAAATTCCTTTGAAGATAAGTCCTAATGATAGATCTTCAGCTCTGACTCTTCCTCCCAGGAAAAAGCAGCTCAGAGCTGCAAACAGATGATCCCACTCCAGAGGAATCCCTGCCATCTCCCATCAGCTGTGGGTGGAGGATGCAGGTAGCTGCATTTCTGTTCAATATATGCCTTATCCCAAAGGGTCTGCATTTAGCCCCCAGTGTGAAATCACTCCCCTAAGATAAAAATAGAGGAGTATTCTCCTTTGAGTGATTCTTTCTGAGACCCTGTAAAAAAACTACATTATTGAGCCACTTTGGACTGAGTTTTAAACCATCAATATTCAGCACTGTTTTTTACACACACAGTTCTGGTTTGATTTGTTACATTTGCCTGGTTTTTCAGAGACTTTGAAGCACCTGACAGGCTGCTCAAAGAGACTGTGGGTGTTTGCCATCCTCTGCAAGGCCAGTGTGCTGTTTGCTGCCATCAAACCTGGTTAGAGACACATAACAGATGGTTCTGAATTTATTGAGAAGATGATAATACTTGGGGTGCTGTGGGTGGAATTTCTGGGTCCAGTTTGCCAGTCTGGCTGGTTGAGGAGAGAGAAGAGCAGGGTTGTTAATTTGAGGTTCATAATAGCTGGAGGAAAAGGGAATGCCAGTTCCTGTTAGATGGGAGTTGGTACTTAATATTCTGTGGGGTTAAAAATGGTTTGAGGTTAAAATGACATTCAGATTGTGATTATTTTACAATTTATTAGTATAATTTACTTATAATTCCCTTATAAAGGAGCATGCAGAACTCCTGAAGAGGATCCCTCACTAACACATAAACCAGGGTGTTAGACTTGGAGAGGAAGTCACAACATCTCTGTGTTCAAGGGGATCAGATTGTTGTTGCCTCTTGTGCTCCCTTGGTGGCCCAAAGGGGATCAAGAGGTGCCTGAGTGGCTGGGACAGTGACTGTGGGTAACAGTGTGTGATATTGGGGTTGTCAGTGTTTGTTTCCTAAGGACCAAATGAAATTAAATTTCCTCTGGTCCACAGGCTTTGGCTGGGGCTGACCAGGGTGCTTTGCATTCAGCTTTCCAGATTTTTTTTTTTTAATTTTCACCATTTCTGGCTTCTAGGGGAAGGATAATAAACAGATGGATAATTCAATGATGGCATTTTGCAAGATCTCTTGCTAGGAAGAATCCTGCCTGGGAAAGGCAGCAGGCTTGCTTTGCTGGGTCTCTGAGGAGCTTTGGGATTGTTTCTGTAGCTCTTAGCAAAAATCCTTCTAACTTCTTCTACTTATGTTAGTGTCTGCTGCAATTACATCCCACCAGGTTTGCATTAGCAAACCTTGCTTCGGATTAGCAAACATGTTTAAAAAAATATGAGCTGGGCAAGTGCTTTTAAAGCTGGGTAGTTAGAGCAGGTTGAATGATTTGATCTGACGAAAATGAAAACTTAAAGCAATGCTCATTTTAAATCACAGGAAAAGACAGTGGCTTAATAACCTAAACTGCACATCTTCAAACCCTGCAGAAAAGCATCAGAGAGTCACAGAGCTGCTGAGCTTTCTGAGTGCCATTAAATCCCCTCCCAGCCTACCTGCTGTGTGTATTTGGGAGCTGGTGCTGTGCATTGTGTGTTTATCTCACACAGAGCCTTTCCTTTAAATTTCCTCTGTTTCTGTGGTAGATTTTCTGGTACCAGAGTCTCAGCAAGGAAGAGGAGTTAAATTCTCATAGCTGAGGGAAAGCAAATAAATCTTGGGCACACTGTGGTGCTCTTCTTTTTTGAACATCTTCAGTTGCTGAACTGGGAGCTGAAACCAAAGTGTAGACACCTGGTGATGTCCAAAATCTCCTGCAGAAGGGCTCCTGCCATGGAAGAGTCACAAAGCTCTTGTCCTTTTGCCTCTCTTGTTAATTGGAGTTAATTGAAGTGGGGACCAGCACAGAGCTGCCTCTTGGGCTGAGCAGTGACTGCAAATAGCTTGACTTGGAAGGTTTTGTTAACCTTTCAATAAATGGGTGAGAAAATAAAGTTCAGAAGATGTGACTGAACATGTAATATCATTGAACTGTACTTTCATCTTGCTGACCTTCAGTTGTGTTCAAGGTGGGAGTGAGACTGTGAGGCTGCTTCTAAAACCTGGAGGAGCAGGATGTTGGCAGCATAAAATTAAAGAAAAAAGTGATAAATGAAAGGAGCTGGATGTGTCCTACAAACAAAACCACAGCATCCCCTGCCAGTGCCTATTCCTCTCCTTGGACTGTGACAGATAAACACAGTTCAGGTGTCCATGTGCACCTGCAGAGACCAGTTTGGACTGGTGGATCCCAACCCTTGTGGTGGAGTCTCTTTTCAGAGCACTGGAGGCAGAGCTGGGAGCACCCAGCAAGGCTGGCACACAGAGAGAGGGGTGGAAACATTGCAGCAGCTTCCAGAGCTTTCATTCCTATCAGGGCTTTCATGGCAGGGCTGCAGAATGGTTTACACTGAGCTTGGAAGAGTGTTGTTAATTAAATAATTAGCTGTTTAAAATGTATTTATTAGGGCTTAACAGCCAGGCCACAGATATGCATCAATTACAGAGCCACAATATCTGCAATAAATGTTTTTCACCCCATAATCAAATATGGCTTAATTAGGCAATGCTGAGAGAACAGTCATAATAAATAGAGTGGGTAAGACTTGCCTTTATAATTGAGATTTAATCAGCCAACTCTTGTATGTTCATTGAATAATTGATTATTCTACACATTTATCAAGGATTAAAAACTCAGTGGTAGATATGCAAATCCTCTCATATTAAATACATCTGAAATTCTCAAATAACACTGAATGCCTATTAACATTTTGATTAAATCTAAATGACAAACACATTGTGGATCTCATATCTGCAGTTGGCTATTTTATTGCTATTTATCACTTATTTTTTCCCCAAGCTAAATTGCTTGTGTTAAAAGCTTGTGGCTTTTTAAGAGGATATAGGAGATGGACAGAAATATGCAGGGGGAGTGAAATGGGAGATGGCACCTTGTGCACTCTGGAATGAGCAAGCTCAGCCTGGATGGGACAGTGGGAAATATTTTTATCCTGGCTGCAAGTGAGCAGAACAATCTAAATGAGGTAACCAAAACCTTTGGAAGATATGGTAATCCTCTGTGAAGGGTTGCTGCCATAATTAGTGCTGTGTGAGAGATGTTAAAATGGCCATGGACAAAAGCAAAAAAAAAAAAGAAACCCAAACCGCGAAATAAATTTAAAAAAAACCCAAACAAACAAAAAAGCCAACAACAACAACAAGAAAAAAGACTGTAAAACACCTCCCCACCCCTCAAAAAGACCCCAAAGACCCAAACAAACAAACAAAAGCCCCCACAAATCAAACTCGAATGCAGCAGTGATGGTGTGAGCTGGGGATGAGCAGTGCCAGGGTTCCTGAGGGACCAGCTCACAGTGCATCCAGATGCCACCTCTGCAAAGCCCAGGAGAAACTGCCCTGGGCCTGCTGGGGAGAAAGGAGAACAGAAAATACTTTCACTATGGAAAACAGGTTTGCCTCACTCAAGTCACATTTGTCATGTTTGCAGATTTTTTTTTTTTTTTTTTGGGCCGAGGATGAAGATGAAGTAAGTATGAGAAAGAACATGAAATTGTGGCTGGTAGTGACAGCTCATGTCTGAAGTGGGGTCTGAGTGGCAGATTAACATCTCAGTTAAAAGTGAAAGCCCAGTTTAGCTCACAGGACTGCACCTTGGCAAATCCCCCTTCTCATCCCAGCCCATCCCACAGCTCTGGGAGCACAGAGTGCCTCAGCCTTTAGAGGCAAAGCCCAGAAATGTCCCAGGTAGGGGCACACCAAGCTGGCAGATTTTGGTAAAAGTTTAACTGTTTGTAGCAGAGCACTGGCAACAGCAGATTATATTTAATATTTAATTGCTCTGCCCTGATTCCTCCCTGATTTGTGGCTCCAGCTGGGCAGGCTGATGCCAGGAGCAAGTGAGAGCCATGAAGGTGTCTCAGTGCTAAACTAGCATGCAAGGTTAATTAATTTTCATGTCATTTGACTTGTGTGTGCATGGAATCACTGCTTTTCACCTTTCACAATGTGTAGGATCCTAAGTGAGGTGGGATTGAGATGCTTGATTACTGAATTTTAGCCAGTGAGAGCAGAGCACAGCCCTTTCTGCAGCAGCCATGGAGGGCAGCTCCCCCATCCCTGCCCTCAGCCTGGACATCACTTCTCTAAACTCGAGAATTGTGACCCCATGGTCACAGCTGGGTGATGTGGATGCCTTTGTTTTCCACTCTTGGAGCATTTCTTGCTCGCTTCACTTTGGACACAAGAGGGTGATGTTTCCTCAGGAATTTCTGTGTGTTGGAGCGTGAACAGGCTCACAGGGGAACGTGCTCTAGAGAGAAAATCATCATGTTTCGTTCTCCCTTCCATGGCAGGGGTATCCTTGCCCCTGCTTGGCATCACAGCCTGGTGCTGGAGCTGGGTGGGCACCAGGACATGCTGCCCCTGGGCAGACACAAACCCATTTCTTCTGACCACCAGCAATTGTTCCAGCACTTCCCAACATCACCACCACCCCTGAAGCCCCTTTGCTGAGGTGTTTTCGGGGATCCCAGCAGGTGCCCTGTCTGTGGTGGGTTCTGATAATTCCTACAGCTCATCTTCCACCTGTGGGGCACAAACACCTGCAGTCCTGGTGTTCTTTGTGCCACCATGAAATGGCTGATGCAAACAGAGTAAATGAAGCTGTTTGTACCCCAGGGAGGGATTAGAGAAGGAGCTCTCTCCTGTTCCTGCACATCAGATCTTGCTCTGCCCAAGCCAGGCTCACCTCAGGGGTGTAAATCTTGGGGGCTGGGGGCAGTGATGGCTCTGCTTCTCACTTCCGCCCTATTTGTACCTCTAGCCTGGGATGAGGACATGGACCAGTTTAAAGAGCCTCTTTATCACCACTTTTTAGGAAGTGACATGCTCAGCTCTGGAGGTGTTGGTTAAATCAGACCTGCAGCACTGGCTACAGGAGGTGAGTGCCATCGCTGCTGCTCCACCCTGCTGTGCCAGCCTCTCCCACCTCCCTGGGCTGCTCTGGAGCCTCAGTGCAGCCTTGTGCTCTGCTGGGTCACTCCCCCAAGGCTCTTGATCTGCTTTGGCCTGACAGGCTTAGCTCCAGGCTTAGATTGGTGATGCTGCTTGGCCCAGATGCTCAGTTACAGATGAGCTTTGTCTCCTTTGAAGGCAGACCGGTGAGAAGCTCTGGGCTCTTTAGGAGAAGGTGTCTCACAGCCATTGGCCTCCAAGTGTTTTCTACCCAATCTTTCCTTATAAACAAAGTGAAGGAGCCTGAGTTGGAAATGTTTTTTTTTTTTTGCCAGTTGGAGTTTTTTTGGCATTTTAAGGATGCTGTGGTGGCTCTTGTGGCTCAGCCTCTCTGCCATGAAGTGCCCCTGGCTGTGCCCTGCCCTGGCAGGTAGGACTGCCAAGGACCCTCACCCACAGCACTGATCCTTTCCCTGAACCAGTTTAATGGACACTCTCACCCTGCCCCACACACCATGCCAGCACACACAGATTTGGGGTTGGGGATTTGGGGTTGTCTCCCTGAGCTGCCATCCAGCTCCTCTGAGTCCCTGTGGTGCTCTGGACCACGAGGTCTCTCAACTCTGGCAGCAGCATGAGGAGTTGAGTCTCCAAAGCTCCAGGGTTTCCCAGAGTGCTGGATGCCTCACTGGATATGTAATTCCTGTGCTTGGACCCTGCACAAGGCAATGCAAAGCAAATTACTGCAGACTAAATATATGGTCAGGATGTGCTGGGAGTTGGCAGCGTGGCTGGGAGGGAGGAGAGACATGGTCAGCTCTCTGCCTTTGTGTTCAACTGGATAACGCTTGGGATTCCTGAAAAGACTTTAACATGGCTTTGGAAGGGAAGAGCTGGAGGAGATTCAGCTGTAAAAAGCTGGATGGAGACTGAAGGGTGAAGTGTGCCTGGGAATTGAGAAGGGATCAGCAGCCAGCTCTCAGAGAGAATGAATTTGGAGAAGGTAATCTTTCAGAGCAGTCCAGAACACAGTTGTGGCAAATTCTTGGACTTCTGCTCAGATTCCTTCTGTGACCCACAGCTCTGTTCTGATCCTTTGAGTTCTGTGCACGTTGGCAGCATTTTCTCCAAGGCACCATTTTTATCCTCCTTAAAGACCAAACTCATGATCAGTGTCTTGCCTGTTTTACTGTAATTCCTAATCTTGTTACATGGAAAGGAACTGAAATTCAGAAAACTGAATTAGAGCTTTGTGCTTTAATTGACTTATTCTTTTGTATTTCACCTGGTTAGCTCAGTGATATTAGAGTAGACTTTGCTTACTTTTTCTGTTCAGTCACTCTCTGGCCCTTTGCCCAGACCAGAAGAGCCCCAAGCTCTTCAGTACTGAATGCTGATTAGAAGTGAGGCCAAACTCTTCTCTAAAGTGCTCTGCTTTGAATAAGAAGACAGCTGTAATGATCACTGTGACCTTTACTTTTCCTCTCCTACAAACTGGAAAATCCAATTTGATGGTACTTGAAAACCTTAACATTTTTTGTCACTGGGCAGTGCTCGTCAATGTAAGTAGTGCTAGAAAAGGGGAATTAAGAATTCTTATCGGTGTTCTGAGGGCAAAAACTCACATGGGCACCTTGGTTCTGCAACATTTAAGAGCAGCATGACATGTTGGATGGGGTCTAATGGCTGAAATGTCCTCATCATCTGAGCATCCTGCCCGTGGGCAGCACATCACCCACACAGCTCTGCCATGAGTCACACTCATTGGACTCTTCTTTTCTGTTAAATGGAGAGACCTTTAGCTCAGAGCTCATCCCTGAAAGAAATCTGTGTTTGATCACCTTTGTCCTCTCCCTGCAGGTAGAGTGATCTGTCAATAGATTTTATTTAAGGCTTCAAAGGTAACTGCAGCTTCTGGAGTGCTGCTCAGGCTGCCTAATAAATTCCCTGCAAAGATCTCTTTTCTTGCTAGGCATTCATCCAGCCTGGAAAAAGGCACGGGGGACTCTCCACACTAATCCAGACCATCCACAGGCACAGCAACTCCTCTGATAAGCACTTCATACAGGGAGCAGGTGAGCCACCCCCTCTCCCTGGTGCAGGGAATGTGGGAATGGCTCTGTGTTCAACAGAAATACCTTTGTGATAGCCTTAAAAAACAGGATGAATCTCCTAATGCCACTGGATCTGGGCAGTGGCAAACCCTGAGATTTGACCTCTGTGTGTATTTGTTCCCCAAGGTGACCCTGTGCTGGCTCTGCTGCTGGGGACCCAGATCTGCCCCCCAGGACACCAGCTCCAAAGCAGTGGGCACAAACTTCCAGCAGCTGGAGCCTGAGGCTCTCTGCACCCCTGAGGGAGTGCAGGTGGGAGCTCACATGGCAGGGCTCTGGACAGCTCTTGAGCAGATGGGCTCTGTGCCCTGCTGGAGGCTCAGGGCTCACTCTGGGTGCTGGGGAGAGCAGACAGCAGCACAGTGCTGCTCCTTGTGCTGCAGGGTTATCTGCAGCTCTGTGTACCTGCCTGCTGGAACATATTGAGTAATAATTTATAAATGATAGAGTGATAGTCTCTGCTGCTGTTGAAATCTGCTAGCACTCTTATTTTGCACATGTTGGTGCATGTTTGTGTGTTTGTGGTCTGGTTTCCCTCATCCACGTTGAGTTAAACTGGTGAAGGAGGGACCCTTCCTGTGTGTAAATACACACTGTGCTTAAAATGAATGTTCTTTTACAAGGTTATTTCCTTTTCATGAGAGAACAGGATCATACTTGCAGCCATAAATAACATTAGATCTTACTTTATTGTTTGCAATCTGCCCACGTAGTACTGGAAGAGTAAATAGATATCAGGTGTTCTCTGCCTCAATGGCCAAGGGGGCAACAGGAAAGCTTCAAAAACACTTAAAAATACTATGTTCTGGCATCCTGACTTTCAAATTGCAATTCTGCTAAGGAGAAAGGGCATGGCTGTGGGACTGACTACCCAGAGGACAACTCAAAGGTGGAAAAATCCCAGGAGATATCAGAGGATAAAGGACACAATTGCTTCCAGCAATTCTTACCTGGCCATATAAAGCTGTTAAATAGCAAGAGCTCCCCTTGTCCTTAGTGCTGTACCAAGACACACCATAAAGCAATTCCAGCTTCAGCCAACAGCTTGGCATATCTAAGAGATAGTTTATTAATTTCTTTACCGGTTCAGCTGGCAGTGAGAGATCAAATCAGGAAACCAAGGAGGGCAGGAGGAAGGGGATTAAGAGCTTACACTCACCAGCCCCCATTGGGTTTTGTCCCCATGGGCAAGCACTGATGAGCATTCCCCATTTTGTTTCTTCACTGATTAAACTAAGAAACCAAACCAAAGGACGCAGGAGAGAAGGGTTAAAGGATTAGGAGATGGTCTTTGAACTGCCATGTGGCAAGGTAATGAGGCATGAATTATTAAAATGATTTCAATTATAACTGGCAGCCACATGCTCGCTTTTGCATTGGCTTTCTTCCTTGCTGTAAAAAGACAGCTTTGTAAGTGCTCATGGTTTCTTGGAAGAGATATGCTCATCCAGGACTGTTAATTGTATAAACAGTTGTAATTTGTCGTTGGCCAAGCTGCTCTTGTGGTTAGATAAGTTGAAGTGCCAATGAGATGGGCATGGCTCAGCAGCAGGGCAGATTTGCTCCTCGTAAACCTCCAGGCTGCTGAGGAGCTGTGGGTATCAACAGCCTCGAAATTCTTGAACCAGAATGGTGGGCTGTGAGGCACTGGTCGTGCGGCTATTAATAATTATTATAAAAATGTTTTTGGCTTTAATGGAAGGAGAAATGTGTTTATAGTTGTGTGTTCTTCTCCTTGTGCATGGCTTGGAAGCAGCTGCTGGAGAATGGCTCTGTTCAGACAGGGATCAGACTGATTTATGCTCGACCTCTCCAAAGACAGGCACCACACTGCTGGCTGCCTTCCCTAGAGTTCTTCATGATATAAAAGCCTATAGAAAAGGAAATACAATCGGGAACAGCTCCACCTGGTGACTGCTAAAATTTCTGCACAAAAGCCTGCATTTTGTGTCAAAATGAACAACCTCAGGTCTGACTCCTTGGGAAAACTCCTATGGCCATGAAGACCAAGCAAAATAAGTAAGACTTGAAGGGCTTGGTCCTGCAGATGGCTGTGGAGGTGTCCTGGGGAGATCAGAATCTGCTGAATGCTTCAGCAGAAATTATTTACCTAATGCATCCATATTTTTTTCTACTCATGAGTTGCCTGAAGGGGGAAGTAGGAGAACTGAATCCACCAGTGCTCAGATCAGTGAGTAAATATTGCAATGTGAGGTATTTTATCCGTATCTCAGAGCAGTTTAGTTAAACTGTTACTTTCCACTGCTTTTCTCTCTGAGGCAGTGTTTATGCTCAGAATTCTGATGTACTCTGTTCAGAGATGATGGCTAAAAGCCATGGCCAGGTGGATGCACCTCTGGGTACTTTTTGTAGTTTCAGTCTTAGAGGGAAAGAAAATGAAGGGCAAAAAGATGGTGTTTGTAGTTGATTTCAGTACACACAAAGACCTCACTGAAAAGGAGCTGCTGTGATGCTGGCTGCAGAGTGAAATGGGTTAAAGTGGGACAGCACCTGAGCCAGGGAGGGCAAGGCAGGAACAAACACCTGAGTGAAAATGAACCCATCAGACAGGGCACAGGGGTGAGGGCAGCAGCTGTGCCAGGCTGGGAGCTGGCAGTAGATGGGGACCTTCCCTGGGTCCCACTGCTCTCAGTCCCTGCTCCTCTTGGCAATGGGAGTTGTCAAACACAGCAACAGCAGGAGGCTTTTGCACTAGGGCTTGTAACACCCCTTTTATAGCTCCTGTTTTCCCCCTCCTCAGAGCAGGGCTGTTTGCCTTCAGCCACGGGTCAGGTGAGAGTTTTTTGGAGCCTCTTCCCTCCCAGCAGGTGACTGTTTCTGCAGCTACTCCGTGCAGCTTCCCTCCACAGTGTGGGAAGGGAGGCCAGGTCCCCCCCGGGGTTTCTGGATCACAATCCACTTTTCCTGAGTGGTTCTGTGCAGCCTGGTGCCGGGAGCAGCCGGAGCTGGGGGATGAGGAGGGAGGAAGCATTCCTTGCTGCTACATTCACAAAGCTCCTGGCACCAGCCAGCTCCTCCTGAAACCACTCCAGACTCTGAATCATTCCTGTTGGGAAACCATTCATGCCCCAGCCTGAGCCCCAGCTGACTCCTCAAAGCCCCCCAAAACACTGGCAGCAGCCTCTGATGCTGCTTGGCTTGTCTTGGCAGGCAGAGGGGCTGGGCTGACACCACAGCCCTCTGTTGTTCTTGGGCAGTGATTTCCCTGCATCATTTTGCAGTCCCTGCCAGTTTGTGCAGAACTGCACTCAAACCCCAGCTCTGTTTGCTCAGTTGTCCTTAATGCTGTGCTTGTCCCTCCCTCAGTGAGGAGAGAGGCAGCTCTGATTTTCTGGGGGGCTGTATTTTCTCTCTTCATCTCTGGTGCTGCCTCACAGGGCACGTCTGCACCATGTGAGTGTCAGCAAAAAAAAAAAAAACCAACCAAACAAACAAAAAAACCCAAAACAAACAAACAAAAAAACCCCACAAAAAAACCAACACAGTTTGTAGAGCTGAGGATATTTTTAAGAAAGACATAAGCTGAAAATACGTATCCAAGCTCTAAGGTGCTTCTGCAGTAGCAAGACTGGGATTGTCCCCAGTGGGGGCTCAGAGGGGACAGGAGCATGGATTGGGAGGTGCTGCTGCAGCTTCCCCCCCGCCTCCCCAGGCTCTCTGAAGTCCCTCGAGCTGGGTATGTCAGCCAGTCATGCAGGTACCTGCTGAGCAGCAGCAGGCATGTCTCAGTGCTTAAATCACCTCCCTGCTCCTCTCCCAAGGGATGATTCATGGTGATTGATCACTTGGAGCTGGGTGTGAAGGCAGCCCTGGCTGCTTCCTTGCTGGCACAGCAGAGCTTCAAATAAAGCTGATTTTTACCCTTAAAGCCACTGCCTGCTGCAACTCCTCTGTCTATTAGATTTACTCCTTTCACTGTCAGTGGGAGAATCCCCTGGAGCTTTCTGGAGCTTTCCAAAGGAATTTGTACCCAACTAATTTGGAAGTCTTGAACTTCTCAGCTTAGGGCTTGTTGTTCATGTGTGAGTTGATTGGAAATGACTTTGGCTTTTGTTTCTCCACTTTTCTGAATCTTGGGCAGGTATTTTAGCTGCTGCTGGTTGATGACAAAATCATCCTTTGAAATTCTGGAGTAAATGACATAGATGGAAGATAAAGAGCAATGAGAAATGAAGATGTGCCAGTGCAAGAAAAGAGAAAATAACAGTGGAATTATGTCCTTAGCAAGCAAGGCAGAGACACAAGTGAAGGCTGATGCTGGGTGACATTGTATCACAGATCAACCTGCCCCAGTTTCCAGGAATACTCAGAGTTTTATGTATAATAAAAAATCTAGGACTACAACTCTAAAGTTGGGCTAAACCAGCTGCTTTCTGCAGCCCTTTTGTGTCTCAGTTTCCCCACCTGTAAAGTTGGACAATAGTAATTTCCTCCCAAAAGAGCTGCCAGTGCTGGCTCTGTGTTACACCAATGAGGAAACAGTGGCTATTATTAATCATGCCTCATATTTTTTCAACCTTCTGCTTAACTAAATTTTGTTTGTTTTGATTTTTAAAACTTGGAATCAATGGCTGGACCAAATTATAGCTGGAAGCCGAGAGCTATAAGAAAAGACATCCAAGTGCTGCTCATTTTGCTCTGTAAAGGACAGAACTGCTGAGGCTGCATCACTTGGTGCTCCTGAGCCTGGTGCCAGCATACAGAATTCCCTTCTTACAGCTTTTCCATAGCATGTGCCAAGTATCCAGCTCTTCAGTCTGTTATAAATCAGCCCTAATTCTGTAATTGCCTTGCTGGTGATTATAGGCAGACTCTGGTTGATCCTCCAGTGGTTTTCCTTTATCCACATTTTCAGTGGGCTCTTTAACTGTTGATTCTGTTTTCCAGTTCCTTGCTCCCCTTTCCCAGTTCTAGCAGGCCCCATGGCTCCAGTCCAGTGCTTTCCCTGTGAGACACAAGGCAGAGCCCCCTCTGCACTGGGAATGCTTTTCCAGGAGCTGTCAGGGGAAGGGGCACCTCGTGCTTCTGCCTGGCACACAGGGGAGGCAAACGTGTAAGGTCATGCAGGAATCTGCTCTGAATCACCCTCACGGGGCTGGGAGCTGCGTTCAGGGCTGGATTTGGAAATCATGGCAGGCACAGCTAACAGCATGACTGTGCCATCCCCTGCCTACCCAGGGGTGTCTCTGCACAGGCACACAGCAGCCAAACAGTGATGCCTGGCTGGCTGGCCAGGCTGGCTGGTGCAGCTGAGCAGGTCAGGACAGCTGCTGTGTGGTCCCTCTACCCCACACGTTCTGTGTCTCCTGCCAGTGCAGCACCAGCACAAAGCAAGCCTGGCTTTTCAGGGCTCCAGCACTGCTCCCCCTTCCCCAGGGGTGCATATTCACTTCTCTAAATTGCACTGAAAATGCCCCTGGGGGTTCAGGCACTGGGAAAGGCCCTGCCCTGGGTTAGGTGTGATGCTGGATGAAAATTAGGGATCCTCTCACCTGGTGGCAAGTAAGATCCAGATCCTTTCTGTACCACTTTGGGAAGACATTACTGACACAAAGCTGAGGTTGTTGCTTAATTCCTGTAGTTTCAACTCAATCTCAGACCATAAAAGCCATAAACCAGGGTTCTTTATTTGTGAAAAATGGATTAAGCTATGAGGGCTTTGAGAGTTTGACTTTGACCTGCTTTTGTTTTTCAAACGTGCAGTTAGATTCTGAAGTGCTTAGCTGGCAGTTCTGAAAGCAGCTCAGGGATTTTACAGTGATTCTTGGGGGGGGTGGGGGATGTGTTCACGTGGATTAGCTCACAAGCCACCTTGAAGAGTTTTGTTTTCAGAAACTGGAGCTATTGAAAATAGAAAACACTTAAGACCTTTCATTCAGACTTCCCTTACATTCAGGGATTTTCCTTCTATTGAATGGGCATTGACTACTGCCTTTAATTTTTATTTTGTTGTCTGTTAATGCCCTCTTCAACTTTAATTTCGGGTTGGAGCATTCTCTTCCCTACCCATTCTATGAAATTGGCCATCTGATGTACCTTGTGGTTAAGCAGATGTTATCTTGTTTGGTAATGAAATTCTGCCCTGAGTAATTGGACATTCTTCCTGGTTCCTCATAATTAAGGCAGAAGAAAAGAACAAAATCTGCTGATTTGATAGGAGTAATTGCTTCATTATGTTATTTGCTTCCTTGCCATAACCATCACCCCAATGAGAGCAGCCTGACCATCAGATCATACATGAAGATCCTTTGGTGCTGTGGGGTTTTGGTGCTTTGATGTCAGAAGAAATCACAGGGAAAAAAGTTAGGAAACACACAGCTAAATTATTTACCTCTTAACCATATGCAGTTAAGACCACAGAGGTCCTGGCTGTGCTGTGTCCTAAGCAAATGAATCAACCTCTGGAAAAAGCAGAGAGAGAGTGGTGAGGCTTTAGGCCACCACAGCTGCCTGGCCTCCTGCATCTGAGCATTGTGAATTGATGCTGACAGGCTGAACATCTGTGTTTTCCTACTGTGGAGCAAGAAGGGGAGAGAGCTGCATGAAATCCTGGTCAGTGGCAAGAAAATGTGATTCAGGACTGGACTGTGGCAAGTTTTAGCAGTGGTGGTGGTTTGTGCCATTGCTGTTTGTGTTGAGCCATCCTGGGTTTGGCAGTTGGGTTTGCACAGACATTTGGGGACACAGGGACTTACAGGTGGCCACACTGCCCCAGTGACACTGAGGACAGGGAAATAGGCCTGTTCACATGTTAAATTACATAGATTCAGCTGAGATCTCAGCCATGATTTCCAGGAGATTATTGCCCATCCAATTGAACCTCACATACATCCCACCTCCCCATCTCCATGGTTCAGTGGGTTTGGTGCTCATGAACAGCAGGTCACCCCAAATGCACTCCACAAACCTACCCCTGATTCCCTAATTGCAAGTTTGAGAGTCAGGCTGCTGCATCACAGCAGCCACATGATTCATATGTGCCTACAGATGAAGTCAGGGCTTGGAGGATTTTTGGATGTGAATTCCACTGAATTATCCCCAAGTGCTGCAGAAAGCAGTTCCAGGTCACTGCCAATCAGTCCTGCAGACCTCTGCATGAACAGCCTGTATGATCCAGGAATGCTATCAGGGACTTTGATCATTGAGCTGATTCCTATCTCCCTCTCCAAGATGTGGGCAGGTATGTTTTTATAATGTTCCACTGAGCTTGGAGCAGCCAACATTCCTGCACTGAAAAGTTAGGCAGTAACAAGTTAGACAGCCCAGAGTTTTAATCCCAGTTTGGATAACCCTTTCTCAGAGCTGTTAAAAATGAAAATATGTGTTTGCTTTTTTTAATAACTAAATGAGGATAATGAATGTAAGTAAGCAGTGCACTGTATGGATTAACTGACTGGCACAAGAGGTGCATTGTGTGAGTGAATGCTCTGCTAGGGCTGAGGGGAAAGGGGAGGGCCATCAGAGGTGCCATAAGAGTTTACTTTCCTCAATAAGGTGACAGAGAGAAGGGCAGGTTTTGCCAGTGTCCAGAGCTGATTGCCAGGCTTTTGTCCTTTCTCACAAGCATCTCACTGTCCTGGGCACCAACAATGGGAATTGGGCATGGATGATGGGAATTGTGCCCTGCAAAGGGCACAGAGCATGGGCTGTGCTGTGCCACCAGCAGCTCCTCCAGGGGAAGTGAGCAGACCCAGTGGGATGATGGCACTCCTGGCCCTTTCTGCTGGCTTAGTGAATCCCAGCTTTTGGATTCTGGGGTGAGACAGGTGCCACTGCACATGCAGCAGTGCCCAAAGCCCTCCTTGGTACCTGCCAGGGCAGCCCTGTCTTAGCCAAACCCCACAAGGTCTCAGCTCCTGTGGGGTGGTCTCCTGTTTCCTCTCCCTTGAATCCAGGGGCTCTCCACGATGGGTTTTGCAGGATCCCCAAGGCCAGGGTGCAGTGCCACCATTCCCCTTCTGCTCAGCCTGGCAGCCAGCACTGGGCCCTGGGCTGCTGGGGCAGAGCAGGATGGAAAAGTCCTCTGCACCTCCTCTCCAGCATCACAGCCACAAAAGAGTGATTGGTCAGGAAAGGGGCTTGGAGGTTCATTTATAAAACAAACAGAGCTGGAGAGGGAGATGGGGGGGATTTGTAGTCCTGACACCTGAGGTTCTACCCTTGTGTCAGTCGGAGATGCTGCTCCCCAAGCTCAGGTCTGCTCTGCTGCACATGGACAGGTCTTTGCTTCTCCTTGTTGTTGGACACCCAGGGAGCTCTGTTCTCTCCATGACAGCCTCTTCTGCCCACCAGTCAATGCCTTGGAACCCCAGGAGCCCTGAGCCTCACCACATCTCTCCCTGGGAAATCTCCATCCTCCTCCTCTTCTGTGAGAGAAGCTTGGTCAGGGAGATTGAATGAGTCAGTCAGAGAGGCAGTGACACAGCCCAGCATTCCTGAATGTCTCAGGACATTTGTGTGAGTCCTTGTAACCAATTTTTTTATTCCATGGGCTCATCCTTTCCTTACTTGTATCCTTTCCTCCTCACTCCAATGTGCATTTCTGGGTGCTGCTGCCTCTGCTGTTCTCTCTGTGCCTCTGACCCTTTCCTGGGCCTCTGGCTGCCGGCCCCAGCCCACGGTGTGGAGCTGGCGGTGCTTTTCTCTCCCTCCTCTGATCACTGCCGTGTTTAGGTTGGGAGATTGTGTTTCTGCAAGCAGGACCCCCACGTGCTGGGGAACGTGGCTCCCTGGAGGAGGATGCTGGGGAAAGAGACAGCACAGACCCCTTGCAGCTGATGCCTTCAGATTTTAGCTTTTGTATTTTTCAGATCCTGTACTGCATTAGTGCACGACTCTAAACTCCATATAGAGTGTTAGTTACTGTCTTCACATCTTGGTCAGACAAAACAATCTCTCCAGGCCTGAGACTCAAGGACACCCTACAGCCTCAGCCATGAAAAGTATAAACAAAAGTGAATTGGGGAGAAACAAACTGGGAGAATGTGACTTCATTACCTGAAGTAATTGGACAATTAACCCCTGATATGTAAATGGACCAAATTTATATCTGTCTGAAAAACTCATGACTGTTGTCCATTTTGGGTGTAGCCTCTGTGAGGCTTTTGGCTGCCCAAGGTGTATCTATTCAAGCAAGACCTTTACTAAATCCCCACTTTATTCTCTTGACCTTGTCTAGCCTTTGTTCTAGGTAGCCTCTAGTCTAGGCAGACTCCAAGGCATCATAGCCAATGCTTTTCATGTCTGCAACAGCTCTAACACAGGTGTTGCAGGAAGAACCAGCTGCTGAGGGAACCACAGCTGGGCCAGGCTCAGCAGCTGCTGCAGGAGGTGCAACATCTGCAGCCCCAGGGGCTCTGAGCAGCCTGCCCAGGCTCATCCCCCCAAAGATCCCGGCTGTGTGTGTGGAGCTGGGCACTCCAGGCTCACACAGCCTCTCTGAAGGGTGGCCAGCTCTGTGCCCCTGTGCCAGGGTGGCTGGGATGTGTTTGACAGGGGGATGTTCAGGGCTGGGGCAGGTGTGGGTGCCAGGGCTGGATGTGTGAAGCTCACACAGTGCCTGCCAGAGCTGCAGCCAGGCTGAGCCTGCAGTCCAAACCCCCACTTTCAGGAGCAGTAAATCCCTCACTGACTTACGAAAGAGCGGGGGGAGGGTGGGGGGAATCTCTAAATGACTTACCTATTTTCAGGCTGTGGGCTCTGCATTGTATTAAACATTAACCTGCCCTTCTGAGCCAAGTGACTGATTCTCTGGGCAATTCTGAGGCCAGGCAGGCAAAGAAAAGGATTCTTTGTCAGAGAGTATTTCAGAAAATGATCCCTTCAGCCATTTTCTGTCTCATCGTGTTTGTTTGGCCCTGCAGTAGGACGCCTGCCCCACAGTTTACTGTTTGTGTTTGTGCAGTGAAGCTGATCAAACAGCCACGGCTCTGAACAAGCTGCTCCCACCACAGCAGCCCTGGGATCCTTTGCACATGTAACCACACTAATACGGGACTGGACATTGAATTGCACTCGTGTGATTGCACACTAAGGCAGGCACACGTGCTCATATCCCCACAATGGAGAAGGCAAAGCTGCCTTTTGAACTCCTGTAAGGTGTGTCCCTGTGAGTGCTAAGTGTCACACAGTCGTGCCCATCAGAGAGGTGCAGGCAGGAGCAGAGCAGTGGGGTCGGTGACCAGGAGTGGGTTCTGCTCCTGACTTTGCCCTAACTTTGGTGTACAAGGCAGGGCAAGTCGTTGCACTATTGTTTCTACTCCCTGAATTGTGACTAATGATTTCAAAAGCACCTGTGGAAAGGATAATATACCATTACTATTGCCTTAAATGAATGCTTGATTAAGCAACAAACCTTTGGTGGTTCAAGAGGGTTTTTTTGATGGAAGTGTGTTGATGACAGACCCCAGCACTAGAGTGATGTAGCTGTGTCCTGCTGCCCTGGGCAGTTGTTGCTACAATCCTGGGAACGTGGAGTGCTCCTGAGCTGTTCCCGTGCAAAGTCAGGCTGCTTAGCACTGAATCCCCCAGTGACTTCAGCCAGCTCTTCCAGTTTTGCACTAAAGCTGGGGAGAGACTCAGACAATCCTTCTTCTCAGATCTATTACAGAGGGGATAATCTGTGGCTGAGAAATGGCAAGAAATGCTGACAGGACCATATCCCCTTAATCCAGCTCATCTACTGCCTTTGTCTGTCACTGTGCAATGCCAGGGTTAGGGCTGGGGACAGAAGACTTTTTTCCCTACTCTGGAAAAGTCCAAAACCAAGCAGAAAACTTTTCCTGTGGAATCCATGCCTTCCTTAGAGCTGGTGGAATTCTCTCTTGTGAACTGGACTTGTGCTCTGCACCCTCATGTGTGGGTGACCCACCAGAGGGGCTGAGGAAATCTTTCCAGGGAACAGCCTGGCCCTTCCTCCGGCAGTTCAGGCTCCTGCACTTCCCTGTGCCCTGAGAGCAAATTAAGAGCAGCTACGACTTTCTTCCTGTCTGTGTTTGTAATGCCCCCGGCTGATTGCATTTGTGTAATTAATTGCCCAACCTGCAGTCGCAGGAGAGCGATCCGGGGAGTGTTCTGTGTCCTGGCACATCGGGAACTGTAAAATCCTTTTCCCCGCACCTGGGGCGATGTCTGGGGCTGTTTCTGGGGTCCGTGGCTCTCTGCTCCCCCCGCAGCAGTGAGTAAATGAGGTGTGAGCTTTGCACAAGCGTTCTGCTCGGTTCGCAGCCTTGAATGAGCCCTGGACGAGTGGGTTTGGAGGGGAAAGAGGCGTTTTCACGGGTCACTAATGCACTTTGAACTAGAGCCGGGAGAGCAGCGCTGACCTGAGCTGCTCCAGCAGCCAAGGGCTGAATCAAATCCATGGGGTGAGCCGGGCTGGAGGCGTGAAATTCCATCCGTTCCCTTTGCTGCGGCGGCTCCGGGCGCTGGGATTTCCTGGGAGGGGAGCTGGCAGCGCCGAGCCCCGGGGATGATCGGCGTGTCGAGGGGGTAAGGGGCAGCCAGGGGGGAGGCTGAGCCCTGCTCTGCCCCTGCCCGTGCCGGGAGACTTGGAACAGCCCAGCCAGCGCTGGTGTGTGCGGCTGGGAAAGGTGTGTAGGGAAGGGAAAGGTGTGTGTAGGGAAAGGAAAGGGGTGTGNGGAAAGGAAAGGGGGGGTGTAAGGAAAGGAAAGGTGTGTGTAAGGAAAGGAAAGGGGGGGTGTAAGGAAAGGAAAGGGGGGTGTAAGGAAAGGAAAGGGGGGTGTAAGGAAAGGAAAGGGGGGTGTAAGGAAAGGAAAGGGGTGTAGGGAAAAGTGTGTTGCACAGGGAAAGGGGTGTGCGGCTGGGAAAGGTGTTTAGGGAAAGGAAAGGTGTGTTGCACAGGGACAGGTGTGTGTGCCACACCTGGAGCCGCGCTGCCCCTCGGCACGCACGGATGCGGTGGCACCGGGCGCGTCCCCTCCCCGGCCCTGCCTACAAAAGGATCGTGGCACCCCCGGGACCGCGCACCCCACCCGGCCTCGCCCCTGCTCCCATGTCACAGCCCGCAGCGACGGCATGAAGAAATCCTCGTATTCAGGTGAGCCTCCCTCTCCTCTCGCCTCTCCCTTTGTGTCTTACTGGGAAAAGAAAAAGGTTAAAAAACACCCCAAGTTTTTACGTGCACGATCCCTCCTGGTTGTGAGCGCTCTGCGGAGGAGCGAGTAGCAGTTTCACTGTGTATAAACAAGTGGAAAAGGCTTAAAAAGCAGAGCAAACTCAGCGAGGCAGCCTGTTCCAGGCAGAGCCCGGCACTGGGGGCACGGACCTTGCTATCACCTGTGCCAGCACGGGAGGAGATCAGCCCGATGGCAGCGAGACATGGGGACAGAACGGTGCTCTGTGTGTGTGTGTGTGACACTGCCCTCGGGGCCGCAGGCATTCCCAAACGGGGTGTCAGAGATGGGGATGGGATCCCCCAAAACGGGGTGTAAAAAATGGGATCCCCTCATGCTGGGGCATTCTAGTCTCCCTTCTCCCCCTCCTGGCATTGCCCTGTGGAGTGAGGGCATTGTGCCCTCTGCTCCTTCTCCCCAGCTAACAGAGTGTGCAACCATGCCTGGTGTGGCTCCTCTGAGTTCCCCGTGAATTCCTGCCCCAGGCAATGCCTGGTGCACCACAGAGTGGAGAAGTCTCCTCCAAGAGGTGCCCTGCTCACCCTGTAATGCTCAGGTGCCTCTGGCAGCTCCTCCAGCTGCTGGACTTTGCTCTGCAGCTGATTTCTGCTCTGCTCAGGCACCAGCCTGTGGCTCTGTGCTCTGCAAACCAAGTTCTGCTCTGGCTTCGCCCTAGCCAGTGTGGAGACATGCCAGCATCCTTCTAACACCCCAAACCACGGGTCTGGGCACCCCTCAGGGATGCTGGTGGCAGCTGCCAGTCCCTTGAGCCACATCACGGCCACAGGGCTCTGCCATGAGCCACAGGAGCTGGGGGTTTGGCTTCACTCAGAAAATTCACTCTGTGATGCTGCTGCCTGTTTATGGTTAAAATTAATTAGCAACGTTTCTCTCTTGCACATTTTTCTTCTCTCATTAGCTTTGCCAAATGGGCTGCTGGGAGGGTTTATTAGGGCTTGTATGCCGGGAACCCGAGACAGTCTGGGTGTGATGATTAGCATGTTGTAATGGATTAAATTGGGTATTAATGGTTGTGCACTGTGTGTAGGGAAACCTGTTATTTGTTGGCCTCCTGAGGTGGTTGGAGCAGCCCTGGAGCAGGGAGGAGCAGTGCAAGGAGAGATCTGGATACAACTGGCTGTCACACAGAAAAGCTGCCAGCTCTGTGACCTGGTGTTGTGACTCCTTGCAGATGAGGCCAAGGGTCCTTAGGTGCTTTTCTTGGTTGGGGTGGGTTGTGCTGGAGTGGAGCTGGGGCACTGCAAAGCCCCTGATGTGTCCCAAACCATCCTACACTCCGAATTTGTTGGGTGCCCAAGCCCTCCTGCACTCAGCTGGGCTAACATCTGGGCAGTACCTTTGTTTCAGGGGGGCTGTGGTTGTATGTTGGAAACACTGGTGTGACATTTCCCTGGTGCAGCTGTTTAAACAAAAAGAACAGAGCTGCCATGCCCAGAATACACTGCTGGGAAGCAACAGGACAGTTGTACTCTTTACAAACACTTCACACCTTGCAAAGAGCACAGGCAGCGCTGCTGAGCTGCTCTGAGTTGCAGACTCCACTTTGGGTGCTGCACCCGATAAATCTCCCTGATTTGTTGGGCAGAAGGTGGGTGAAGGAGGAGGAATCACCCATGGCACTGGGGTGGCCACCTTGGAGAGCTGCCAGCTCTGTGAGGTGGAGCCAGCCCTCGGTGGTTGATGTGTTCACAAATCAGGGCACAGCAATGGTCACTCACTTTGGGGGATTTCTCTGGGAATCCAGGTTGCTTCTCCAGGACACAGATGTGCAGGGTGCTACAGAGCCTCTGGGCTCTCTGCTGTCTGTCACAGCAGCTGGTGATGTGACAAATTGACTTCTCAGCTTCAAAAGCTGATGCTGACAGCCCCTGGCAGGCTGGAAATGTGGTGCCTGGTTGAGAAACTCCTGAAAATGATGGCAAAGGGGAAAAATGAACATCTGAACACTTTTTGAGGCTAGGTACTTGTTGTGTCTGGCCTGATTTGTCCCTCTCTGGCATAGTTTGGATCTCTTTTCTGGACTGGGTCCCCCTGAACCCAGCTGCAGTTTCTTGCTTTACTTCCCAGGGCTGAACCTCCAGCTCTATCCTCCTGCATGGGCACAGCAGTGCTCTCCTGTTCCCGGGTTTTTCCCCACCCCAGGCAAGATTTACCTTTCCCAAAGCACTTCAAGGGTGATCCCAACCCATCTGCTGAGCACACTCCACGTAGGTGGGGTCAGGATGATGAGTTTACCTTGGGGTGCCTCACCTCTTAGTGAGACCTTTGTGCCATAGCCACGGGCACGTGTGGCTCATCCCGGCACTGCTTTTGTTCCTGGAACTCCTGGCAGCAGCAGCAGGAGGAGGGGAGAGCATGAAACAGGGATTTTACACAGCAATAACTTCTACTGGAGCCAGCTCTTACATGTGTGCCTTGGGGATGTCTGTTATTTCAGTTGCTGAAGGCAAACTTGCCCTGGAATACTACTTTTTAAGGATTTTTTGATTCTCACTTTCCATTACTCAAGCTCAATTGCATCGCCAAAGAAGCAATAGACAGGATTTGTGATAAATGGCACGACAATTTATAGGTATTTTCAAGGATGGCTCAAGTAGTTTTGGCCAAGGATGGTTTTAGTTTCAGGTTTATGTGAGATGCTGGCACTCACTAAAATAAGGAGCACCAGAATTACAGCACCTCCAGAATTATTCCTAGTGGTTACGTGTCACCCACCCTTACCTGAACTGCAGACTCCTAATTTATTGCTTAGGCACTTAGGGAGAAATAACTCTTCACATACGAGCTAAAGCTATAGGAAAAATTACAGGAATAACAAGAGCTAAACGAGGATTTTCCCATACTGTGACTCATAAAATGATTCTCTATAAAGCATGGGAAATAGAATATAACTCAAATTGGATTTGCTGGTGCTCTCTAGAGAATTTGTGGCTGTCTCATTTCTGGAAGTGCTCAAGCCAGATTGGATGGGGCTCTGAGCAACCTTGTCTTGGGGAAGGTGTCCTGTGGCAGGGATTGGAATGAGATAATCTTAAGGTTCATTCCAACCCAAACCATTCTGTGATCCCATCTGGGAAGCTTTGGAGAAACAGCTGTGTGCTCTGATTGTTGGTTTGCAGTGTCCCAGGGTCCCCTCCTGTCCTTGGAGCTGACACCCCAGGGCTCCTGCAGGTGCTCCTGTGGATCTGGGCCAAGGCAGCAGCAGGTAAAGGTGAGGGGGTTGTGCCCCACAGGGCTCTGGTTTGTGCTCCAGTGCATCCAGGGAGGGAAGAGCAGCTCTTGCTGGGCTGGGTAGGAGCTGTGGTGACACAGGGACACGTGGCACAGCCAGTCCTCATCCAGCACAGAGCGAGCTCACCAAAGCAGCAGTGCAGGGACTTGGCCCCCCCAAATAATCCTCCAGGGCTGTGACTGGCCAAGCTCTGTCTGCTGGGGGTCCCTCGGTCCATATGTAGCTGCAGCTGGTCTGAAACGGGCAGGAAAAACCAAGACTGGGTCTTTTTCAGGCTGATACTGAGCAGAGAAACCTGGTGTGATTCTCTCAAAGACTTTTAACCACCCTGCCATAAGAGCTGCTGGGTGGGGTAGGGATGTCCCGGTGTCTGCAGAGCCCATTGTTTGCTCCTGAACCTGACCCCATCCCTGTCACTGAACTGGCACCATCTGTGTCTGAGCTGGGGAAAAGTTCAGACCTGATTTTTTGTATTTTTTTTCCCTCTAGTTCACTGGCCAAACTGCAATTTCAAGGAAAAAATACTGCTTGGATCCAACAAAAACATTCATTTAATTTTAGATTGTCATTTGCAACAGAAATTCAAAATAGTTTGTTTTGAAATACATTGAAAAAAAAAAAGCCATTGTTTTTCAGCTCAAATTCTCAGCTAGTTCTTACTCTCCAAAACTTGCATTGCTGTGAGAATGAGGGGGATGTGAAAGGGAAAAAAAGAGTGAGGAGAGAGTTTTGGAGCCCAGGAACAGAGGGAAGGGGAAGGATGGTGGAGTGTGGTTCCCCAGGAGCACAGTCCCTTGCCTGAGGCTGTGGAGGGGGTTCTTGCTGTGGATTTGTGGTGGTGCTGTTACCTGGTGTTGCTGAAACAGCAGGAAGGAAAATACCAAGGACTTGTTTTTTGATAATCCCAGAACAGCAGGAGGCTTCTGCACAGACAAAGGGCTGTGCATTATTTTCAGGATGCTGAAAGCTCTGCAGGTTGGCAGGGCCAGCTGCCAGCAATGATCTGCATCATTCAGATCCACGTGAAAGCTGTAGACACCAAACATCCGTGGTTCCTGGTCCTCGCTTTAAGCCCCATAACAAACAAAATGCTGCTCCTGCATGGCAAACCCTTTTTTGGACAAACACATCTCCAACTTGTGCATACTCATCTCTCACATTTTTGAGCCAGTGAGGAGCAGCCATGGTGCCTGCTTACATTCACAACATTCACACATTTCTCTGATGGGTTTTCATCCCCAACTCCCTTAATTGATTTACTGCTTTTAACCACTTGATCCATCACCTCGTGCTGTTCCCTGCTCTGCCACTTCCCCATTGCTGCACACATGTGGAACAGAGGCTTTTGGTGTTCCCACTGGCTGGTGCCCCAGGATTGTTGTTTGAGCTGTAACAATATTTAAAGATGCTCAGAGAGAGCAGCTACCTTTGTCCATAATGCTGGGGGATCCAGGGGAAAGCAGGCATGTCCTTCCCACCCCACATCCCTGAATTTCTCTGTGACTGGGTGGCAGAGGAAAAGGCATAAGAATAAGGCAGTGTGGCTCCCAAACCAACAGCGTGACCAAGAGGCAGCACTGCCCAGGTCTGCACTGTGCACTTAATACCTAAAACAATGAACCATTCTTCTGATTGCTTTTAAGAAGTCGTATTCTTCAGAGAATTAGATTTCTAATATGCCTGTCCTCTCTTGTGGTAGTAAAGCCTGTAATTTTCTTGAGTGTTACAGATTGTTGTAGCCTCTGTTGGATGAAAGCACCTTGATCCCTGGACAGGCTGTTCTCAGCTGCTCCAGGGCTCACAGTGGCTTTCTGTGGCTCAGCAGACATTGAGAGCTGTTGATGGCACTTGGCATCAGTCCTGGCAGACTTTCCTCAGCTCTTCCTTGCTGCAGAACACGAGGTGGGACCGTGAGAAGTCCAATCAAAAGGCACAATTGTTTTATTTTACTCCTGTGCTGACAGAATATATTGCCATAGATGTAAATGCCATGTGCCATCACATGTTTCTGATGGCTTGTGATGATTGATGGAGCCTTGTTATGAAAAACCCTCCTGTGGCAGCATCCTGCTGTGCTGGGGTGGCCACATCAGGGTTTGGTTGGGTGTTCTGCTCTTTCCAGGCTTGGTGGTGTGTGTGGGCAGGGGTAGAGCTTTGCTCCAGGTAGGAAAAATATCCCAACATCTGTTAGAAAACTGTTTGGAGAAGCAAGGAAATCCAGCCTGTGGAGAAAGACAAACAACAAACCACAGCATGCAGACATTTGCAGAACATAATGAAGGGTCCTGTGGGGCCCAGTGGGTGATTTCTGCTTCCCCAAAACACTCATCCTCTTCCTGTGGCCACCTGGGCTGAGCAGGGAGGAGTGGTGGCACATGGAATAGGGAGATGCTGCAGGGACATCCCAAAAAGCAGCACTGGCAGTGAGCAGGGTGCTTTGTGTGAGGCCAGCCTGTACCTGTTAGACGAGGGGTGTTTTGGGGTTTGCTGCACAAGGGCTGACCCAAATCCAAGGAAATGTCTGTGGAAGAGGAGAGGGCTTTGTGTTGTGAGGATTGAACCTGTGGGACAGATGTATGAGGCCAGGGAGCTCACAAAAAGCAGGCACAGGTGACCTGCAGGGGACACCTGTCCCTTGGGGTGACACAGCCAGTTGTTAACACCACACCAGCGAGTTCCTCCTCCTGCCAGGACCTGGCATCCTCAGGATCCTCAGCTGTGCTTGTGCAGCCCTGGCTCCCTGTGGAATCACTCAGGCAGTGGTGTGGTGGGAGAGGCAGCACAGCCACTGGTGACTCAGCCTGTTCCCACGGTGGCCTCAGTGACTGACTGGTGACAAGGACAGCCCGAGGCACCCTCTCAAGGTTTGTGCTCCAGAGGGGGACTCCCAGCTGCCTGGGGAGCTGCTTCTGCTGTGTCACTGCTCAGGTGAGGCTCTCAGGAGCTCAGAGGGATTCAGGCATCTCCAGAGCAGGGGCTGGTGTCCATGGGGATGGCACCAGAGCCTGGGAAAGGAAAGTTTTTGTCCAGTGCTGTGACATTTGTGAGAACAGCTGACTGTCCTGGGCAGGAAAGGGCTTGTTGGGAAGTTCTTGCCTGAGTTTCACCATTGATCACTGCACTGCACACTCTGAAGCACAATATCAGTCATTTCCATGACCTCAGCTTCTCATTTCAGGTTCAAATGTGGTGGCCAGAGCATGTCACTGTCCCTTCCATTTCCCTCAAACACTGAGCTGCCTTCACTGCTCCTGGGTCAAGCAGATGGAAGTTAAACTGGAAGGATAATTGCAAGTTGGAACTAGCAGCAAAAGGGTTTTTTTCTTCCCTTTGTCCATGCCAGATGAGTATTATTTACAGGAAACACTTTGTACAGCTTCGAGATTTGTTTAGAGAGGGAGTGTAGGGGAGGAGACAGCTAAAGGCAGAATGGAAATTAAAAAGGTCACAGTAATGCTCAAGAAAATCCATAATTTCCTGGAGTGGGAGTACTGCTATTCTGGGGACTGGGGGAACAGTGGAGCTCGGGCTGAGTGTGCTGAGGGATGAGCTGGCTCCCTTTGGGACAGGCTTGGCCTCATGGGGCTGAGCCCAGAGCAGCTGCTGGGGACAGAGGGTCCCTGACACCGCCGTGTTCCCTCAGTCACGTCCCCTGTGGCCGTGCCAGGGAGTCTGGGAACACTGCCGGGAGCAGCCCCCAGGACACAGCTTTGGCCTGATGGTGTCCAGGGAGATGGGGATTGCCTGCAGCTTTGTGTAATGCAGAGAATAAACAAAGGCAGGAGGATGAGATGCCCTGAGCCCCTGCTGCTGCTGTGGGTGACTCAGTGTGAGCTGGGAGTGCCTGGGCACGTACAGAGGGAAGCTGCTGAGGAGAGCAGCAGATCTGGGAGCAGGACAAGGGATTAGCACAGGACAGTCCAGGGAGGTGGCAGGGGCTGTTGCAGGGAGTTCAGGAGGCTGGAGGCTCTGTTTTGCCTGCAGGAAAGGCTGCAGAGGAGCAAGTGCCACCCACCCTGGCTGGTGGGACCCCCAGCCTGCCCAGGTCTGTGATGGGGGACTCAGCCACCAGCACCATAGAAAGGCTTTGCTCTCCACATTTTCAACTCCCATCACTCTCCCAAGATGACTTTCAATTAACTTCTAAACTTAAAAGCAAAATATACGTGCATTTTAATCAGGAATGAGGATGAAAGATAATTTTTTGCCAGCATGAAATTAAATTTAAAGCATTGAAGTTGATGATGTTGCCAGTCCAAGCCTAATTCTCGTCCTCTTTGCTTTGGGGAAGGTTTTCAAGCTCACTGATTTTCAGTGTTCTAGTGATAGAAGTCACATGTGCTGCAGTGTCCTTATCTGAGGTCAGTTGCTAAAAACACTGTGAAATCCTTAAATCCAGACCTTCATCGTGTGTTCTTGCAGCCCACTCTGCCACATGAGGGGCTTTTTCTCCTCTGGTATCCTGCCCTCACATGTTTTAGAGCATGCTTTATAAAACTGGTTATAATGCTGGGAAATGTGAGTTTGAGTTGTGCCCAGAACCACTACACCAGGGGGTTTCAAGTGCTTGTTTTTTAATTTATTGATTTTTTTTTTTTAGCAGGTATGCTGTAACTCTCAGAGTTGTTGAGTATCTGCTGAACAGCTCAGATACAACCTGAAGGACTGCCATTGCTGCAGCTAATTACCCTTTGACATTAATTTCCATTCAGCTCCATGTGCATCTCTGAACGCTTTCCCAAATTGCTGTTCTGACAAGTGAGATGCCCCAGTTGTGGAGCCCCACATCTGAGAAGGCTCTCGGTGCTGTGGCTTGTTGGGGATGTCATGGCTTGGGTGGTCTCCCCATCCTGCTTGGCAGCTGGAGCAAGAGGCTGTGAGTTATTTCCCGTGGTGGGTGTGGGTTTTTGTCAGATGAACCTCCCAGCAGTGATGTGCAATGGTCTGACAGCTGATTCCTGCAGTTAGTGTTGGGAGCAATGAGTTAATCTGGGGAAGGATGAGCTCAGCCCTTGGGAGCTTGATCCATCTATGGAGGTTTCAGACCTTCCTCTGCTGTGCATGGTCCTTCATGGACCAGCCACTCTCTAGGAAATCATCATCACACATCAGTGTTTTAAAATACATCTCAGGCCTTTTGGACAATTGGAGGGGAGGAGAGTGTCTGTGGCTGCATGGTTGTTTGGTGTGTTTGGCTTTGTTTATAGAGATCATCCTGGGAAAAGCAAGAGCCCTGTGCTTGAGCTGTGATGGAGAGGGAATAGTGAAAAGATGTTTCATAATGTGTGTGGATTAATGTTCAGATCTTACTGAGCTTTTCATCTCCTTTGGGCCCTGAATACAAGAATGGGAATGGATACGAGGCAGAAAATGTGCAGGGTGCTGATTATTGCAGGGTTTTGCATTAAGCCCTTTTATAGACTGTGCCTCTTCCTTGGTGGCTGATTTTTGGGCTGCTGTTGGCAGAGGTTGTAACACAGGAGAAGGATCTGAGACATTGGTACAGGGCACAGTCACACAGCTCCTGCTGAGCCAGGAGTAAATCCTCACCTTAGTCCTGAGTAAAAATAAGCAGTGCCCTTGTTCCCTGCCCCATGGCAGGATTTCTGTGTCCAGAGCCCCTCTGAGTGATGGACAGGCTGCTCCTGGGAGGCACAAGGGCTGAGAAGTGTTTCCCACAGGTCAGGTGTACACAGGAGCATGGGTCAGTGGGTGGGAAAGGACAAAGGGCTTGCACAGGACAGCCCAGGGAGGTGGCAGGGGATGATGCAGGGAGTTAATGAGGCTGGAGGCTGTTTTGCCTGCAGGAAAGGCTGCAGAGGAGCAAGTGTCCCCCACCCTGGCTGATGGGTAGCCCCATAAGCTGTGCTGGCAGAGATGTCCCCAGGAATCCACGAGTTGTGGCTTTTCTGCTCCCTCCTCACCCTTCTCCATGCTCTGTGCTGCCTGGGGGTGCCCAAACAGGCTCTGCTTTCCCCAGGGCTGTTCATGCTCTCCTCCCATCTGGAGATGCCCTTGTTTGAATTTCCAGGGGAGCAGGGCCTGCCAGGGCGGGTTTGTTTGTGCTTCTCTCTGAGCAAACACCTGCCCTTGGCAGGTGGCACCTTGTCCCCTTCCAGGAGGCACCTTGTCCCCTTCCAGGAGGCTCAGGGATCCACAGCAAAGCCCTGGCTGGGGCACACAGCCTGCAGGAGCTCCAGCCCTGCTGGGGCAGGATGTGGGGTGTTTCCAGGAGGCTGGAGCAGAGCCCCAGAGCCAGGAGCTGGCTCAGTGCAAACAAACCCTTGGACTGGGGCTGCTGTGCCTGGCATGTGCCTCTCTGTCCCTGCTGAGGACCAGGCACAGCAGCAGGGGTTTGCACAGGGAGCAGGTCTGATGGAAAGCATCTCCTGGTCTCAGTTGTGCTGTTCTGACAGCCTGCCTCCCACCCCTCACTCTGCAGTCAGGTCCATCCCACGTTCACAGGCACCTGCCTGGAGTACCTGTCACCCTCAGCTATTCCTCCAGTTGATTTTGACACAGCCTGGCAATTCAGCCCAGGGATATGGATCTTTCATAGGAGCCTCCACAACCACTGACTTGAGTCTGGTGTGTAAATTAGGTCTTTGTGCTGGTCCTTGCCTGGTCACACTGTGTCCTGTCCTGAGTTTTTTCACAGAATTGTAGAACATGCTTAGTTGGAAATAACTCATCAGCATCATCAATTCCAGCTCCTGGCCCTGCACAGGACACCCCAAGAGTCCCACTGTGTGCCTGAGAGCATTGTCCAAATGCTCCTTGATCTCAGACAGGCTCAGTGCTGTGATCCCCTCCCTGAGGACTCTGTTCCAGTGCTCAGCCACCCTCTGGGTGAAAAACTTCTCAGATCCAACCAAAACCTCCTCTGACTCAGCTCCAGCCATTTCCTTGAGCTCCTTCACTTGTCACCAGAGTGAAGAGATCAGTACCTGCCCCTGTGATGTTAAAGACCACAATGAGGTCTCCCCTCAGTCTCTTTTTTTGTTTGGTTGTTGTCCTTTTCCAGAGTATTTGGATTAATTTGAATTCTAATAATCTCTAACATTTCATCTTCACTTGGGATTGCCATCATCTTTAATAACCTCTCTTCCCATTTCTGGTGGTTAATGGATGGTGTATCCTTAGGTCAAAACACAGCTGGAATGTCAGACTTTGAATTAAAAGCTGCCTTGGCATAGCCCCTAAGAACACCCTGGAAGGACCCAAGCCCTGTTGCCTGTAGATTATGGGCAAAATAAGACTATAAACCATGTAGAGACCTCTGCTTTGGGGGCTTAACAGCCTCCTCTGCTTTTCAAATCGTGTCATCATAATCTTTGCAAGATTAAGCACTGTTTCAGCTGCAGGGTTTTTTTTAATTTCATTTTCTCATGGAATAAACTGATGGTGACAGATGCCCAGGAGCCCTGGAGGTCAGTGCTTTGTTTATACACAGGGAAATTAGGGAGTGAAGGGTGACAGTTGCCCCTGGAGAGGGACATGGATGTCACCTCCTCATGGAGCATGTGTGGCAGTGACCTTCTCTGTGCTTGTGTCACCTGGACAGAGCCTACAGAGGGGCTTTGGGCTCCTCCAGGGGATCCACTCTGGATAAATATGGCCCTTTGCCTGGGAAATGGGAACACACTGTCTCACTTGGTTTGTGTGGCCAGCCTGGGGCATCAGCAGGTGCCCTGAGCCCTGCTCCTTGTCAGGTGACTGCAGATAACCCAAATGCTTCTGTTCTGGCAACTTGCTCAGACATTGGTCTTAAAGCTGAGGGAGCTAATATCTTGTATTACTGAGGACCAAGGCCTGGAAAAAAACAAGGTGGAATTTAATTTTGCCTGAGCTGAGCCATCTCAAAGCATCTCTGAATCAGAGCTGGTCCCTGCAGCCTCCCTCCAGCAGATGATTCACCCTATCTCCCCCTCCATCAGGGGCTGGGGCTGGCTCAGTGCTGCAGAGCCCAGCTCCTGCTGGTTGTGGCTTCCAGGTACTGGTGGGGTGAGGAGTCAAACCCTCTGGAGATTACAGGTTATGATCCCACCCTTCCTTCAGGCACTAAAGCAGGTGGCTGCCAGCTTTCAGCCAGTGACAAGTGTGTGACTGCTTGGTGTGGCAGCAGCATCCCCCTGTAGCTGGGGCTGCTGCCCCTCACCTGCTGAGGGCACAGCTGCTGAGGAGCAGCTGGGTCATGCTAAGGACAGGCACTGTCATAAACCTGATGTCTCAGACATGGCAAATACATTTAATCCATGAATGTTCATCTCTGGCTCTCTCTCATCTCACAGAGTGATGCTTCAGTGGAGAGGAAGAGGGGTGCCAACAGGAAGCTGGCTGAGACAACACAGAAACATTTTCTACTCATGATCTCAGCCTCTGGAGATAAGGCTGGAATTTTGACACCCCCCAGAGCATCCTGCCTTGGCCACATGTCAGTCCTGCAGCTCTGGACAGGGGAGGGAGGTTCCTGCCTGGCTGATGCTCCTGCCAGGGGTACAGAAGGTGGAGGGAGGTTTGGGCTGGAGGGATGTGGCAGTGCCATGGATCCCCTCTGGACAAGAGGTGCTGGAGTGCTCAGGCTGCAGAAGATGCTGTTTGTGAAAGGTCAGCTCACGTGGTGATCTCTGACCGTGGTGTTGAGGTCATCAGAAGTGACCTGAGCCTCCAGACAGGGAAATGCCTCTCAGGGCTGGCTGGCAGCAGGCTGTGCCCTGAACCCAGGGCAGGGTTCTCACGGGGTGGTTCATTCCTTGTGGCGCAAGGTGCCAGTTCAGGAGCTCCATCCTGTTGGAATCCCCGCTTGGCACAGCACAGGGGCTCGGCAGTGCCAGGGGCAGAGCACCAGGGTTTGGGTCACCCAGGAGGAGCAGCAGCTGCCTTCCTTGTGGCAAGGATTTGCATGGTGGAGACTGAACATCTGGATTGTTGGGGTGGTTCTGGATGGGACCCAGGGCTCTGCTGACAGCCCCTTACACCGGGTGTGCCATGTTCCATGGACAATGCTGCCTTTCAGCACACCCACAGAACAGGCTTTGTGCCTCCTCCTGTGAGCCTCTTTCTCTCTAGAAAGGCTTCCTCAGAGGCTGCAGGCACTGCTCCATGACTTGGAATGGTTTTCACCTGTGCCAGGAGTGATTTCACTCTGCCTTTTCCAGGGCTGGGCTGTTTGGTGGTGCCAGGTGCTTTGCTTTTCCCTTGCTGGCAGCTGGGAAAGCCCATGAGAAGAGGGGGTTGCATTGGGATCACTTGGTACTTGGAGAGGGGTGTGTGTAACCATGGAGTAGCAGCAAGAGCTGGTTTTTATATCTGGGCTTTACTTAAATGAACCCATTCTTGATTTCCTGCTGCTCTGCTCTAGAGCTGGCTTGGAGAGCATGGCTTGGCAGAAAGGTGCTGGGTCTAGAATGATTTTATTCATAGAATCAAAAAATATTCTGAGATAGGACACACAGGGTTCATCAAGTCCAACTCCTGGCCCTGCACAGGACAGCCCCAAAATCCCACCTTGTGCCTGAGAGCATTGTCCAAACACTTCCTGAGCTCTGGCTGGGTTGGGGCCATGACCACTGCCCTGGGGAGCCTGTTCAGTGCCCCACCACCCTCTAAGGGAAAAACCTTTTCCTAATATCCAACCTAAGCCTCCCTGGCACAGCTTTTTGCTGTTTATTCAAGTTCTCTCACTGGTCACCAGAGGTAAAAAATCAGTACCTGCCCCTTGTCCCTTACAAAGATTTTAAAGGACAGCCCAATGGGATATTGGCACTTACATGTTGATTCTACATCTTATTTTTAAATGAACTTGCTGCTTCTGTGCTGGGTATCTCTGATGGATTCTGGGGCACAGCATGGGCCATGGGCCCATGTGAGAACCTGGCCCTTCATTAAATGCCTTTAAATGGTTTATAGAGAGTCTGGGAGGCAGAAGGGAAGCACACAAGGAATTTAATCTTGGAGTTGACTGGTCTGTCACAGACAGAGCTGTGTCTTCCATCTCCAAGTCAGACAGACCAGCCATAGACCCAAAACCAGCTAAGTGCAGCATCTTGTCAGATCCAGATGGAATTATACTGAAGTTTGTAAAGGCACTTCTGCAAACTCCAGTGAAAGCTGATCTGCAGCATTAGGCACTCAAATAATGTCCTAAGTTTGGCTGAAGTTCTCTTCCAACTTCCCTGCTGCAGCTACTATTAAATATAATTGTAAGATACAAGGAAAAACACCAAAGAATGTTATTAGTTTATGAAACTGGGTTGCCTTGGCTACTTCTGAGGTAGAATTAATAGGAGAAAACTCTCAGTTATATGAGGCCAGGGCTTTATTGTAGTCTCAAATTGTAATTTCCCTTCTCTCCCGTTTAAGGACAGCGGACATTATCTCAGGAATCTATAGATAGTGTCTGAGTCATTCTTTAAAGTACAGCTAAAATGTAAAAACATTAAATAATATGTCCCTGCAGCTCCTCTGACCAGGGGAAGTGTTTGACACCTCATTTTACAGACAGGGAAGAGTATGTGGAGGAGGAAAATTACGTGCAGAGAGTCATGTTGGAGTCCTGGTGGTGGCTGAGCAGTTCTGACTCCTCTGCTAGCAGCTGGCTTTGCCCCGGGGCTGAGCTGGTCCTCCTTGCCTGCCCACCTCAGCATCTGCCCAGGGCAGGATCAGCCTCAGGAGCAGAGAATCAAGATGTGACTGGGCTTGGGGTCAGAGATAAATGTGCATGTGTGCTGTCCCAAGGGACAATCTGCCATTCTGAGCTCATGTTTTTTTGTGTAGGGCTATGCAGGGAGCTGTTTGCTGAACCCCAGCTCTGAGTCTGGGCTTGCTGACTTCCAGGCAATTCTGTGCAGTGTCAGAGCACCCCTGGGATCTGCCCAGCAATGCAGCCCCATCATGGTGTGAGCTGGGTGTGTGCACTGGGGCTGCTCAGGTGGAAGGGCTCTGTAGTGTTTGCTGCCTGAAGCATATTTAGAATATATATCTGTGTGGAGAGAACAGTGGCCATTATCTGCTTGATCTTGATGCTCTTGCAAGATTATCTGTTCTCAGCTGAGGGGCCAGACTGTTTGTAGATCTTGGCCCTGAATATTCATCTGAGTTTCTGGCTAGGAAGGGATTTAGTGACCACGGGCTCTGGCTGCTCCTTTGCCTGGTGCTGGTTCCTTCACCAGATGTTACCTGGCTGCAGTGGAGCATCTCTCACAGGGCAGGAAGGAAGAGGACGCTTTGTCCAAGTTTGGGGTGAGACTGGGACTTGCACCTAAGGAAAATCCCTGGCTTTTCAATCCCTGGCTTTTCCCTGTGCAGCATCTGCAGAGTCAGGCATTGCTCTCAAACCCAGAGGCTGCCCTGTTCCTGCTGCAGCTCTGATGGGGCTGGGTGTTCCCAAGTGTCTGCTCTGGGTGTCCTGTTTGCCCCAGGTCCTGGCAGCCCTCTGACAAGGACACTGGAGGGTCACCCCGTGGGTCACCAGGCTCAGGAGAGCCCTTAACCCCTGCCCTTTGTCGTCTGCTGCCCTTTTGCTGCTGCCTCTTTGTTCTGGGCTTTTCTCCTTGTACATCCCCACCCCTCTCTGGGAAAAATCAACATTTGCCTTGCAGAGCCTGGCCGACAGAAGGGGTCTGTATTCCATCCCGATGGCAGCCCCAGGCTTGCAGGGCTCCCATGATAAATCCAGTGGTGTTTGTTGCCAGGGGGACCCTCTGAAACACAAATTTGGGAGTTGTGTGTGTGTGGAATGAGCAGGGAAGCTGTGAGCAGTCACTGAGCAAATGCTGGGGCTGAGGAAAAAAAAAGTGATTGCTTTGAGGTTATTAGAAGATGGCAAGAAATTGATTTCAAATCTAAGTAACGATGACTTTTTAATCTTATTTTTGGTTTTTTTTTGTGTGCTAGAACTGCACATAGTGCTGGAGCAGAGCAGAGGGGCAGATGCTGGGCTGGGAAGTTTGCAGCAGGACTTCTGCTTTGTGCTCACAACCAGAGCATTGCAGGCCTGTGGGAGTGAGGAGCAGAGCTGTGGGGTGGCTCAGGAGTATTTGATCCATATGGAAATACCACACTGGAGTTTTAAAATTCTTTTCTCCTCCTTCAAATCTGCCCGTGATTTTCTCCAGCTAATCCACAGCCATTGCCAGATGAACCCGAGGAGGTGAGGTGCACTCATGAGGCTGGAAGCTGTAAATATTGGGGGGTTTTGGGAGGTGAAGGCTGAGTGGTGATTATTTGTTTTTCCTTTGTTTCCATAGTGCTCTGAGTGCTGAGCCTTATCCCTTGTCCACTCAGGCTCCTGAGGACTCCTGTGTTATTCCTGTTAATTAACTAACACATTTCTAGCTTGCTGGAGCTCGTGTGGCAGCTGGTTAATGTAAGAGTTGGATTATTAATGTAAGAGTTATTTCCTTCTTTGAGCAAGGCTGCAGCTTGGATGGGTTCAGATGCCTTCCCTCCTTCCCACCTCTGCTGGGATGCTGCAGGTTCTGCAGGAACAAATGGCACCAGATCCAAGCTGCTCTTGCCATGACTTTACAAGCTCCAAAACCCCTAATTTAGTGAAAATGCCACGAGGCACCTGTTCATTGAATTCCAGTTCTTGGGTCCTGCTTCTCTTAGGTTTTGGCACATAAGGACTGTGAGCAAGTGAGGAGCATGGTGAAGACAGTGAAAATTGAGGGACAAGACCTCTCTGGAAATCTGGTCAGCATCAAGAGTGAACTGGGAGGGATTTTAGACTTGACAGTGGTTACCAGGTCCAACCCCAGCCAGCAGATCTTCACAAGAGCAGTTTTCTATTCCTACATAAACCCTTTTCCATTGCCTCCTGCTGCTAAGTAAAAGAATCCCCTAAGCCAGCAGAGCTGACAACACGTACAAAAGGCCCATTTTTGCAGCCTGTCCAGTTTGTGTGGACACTGGGGGTGTGAATGTGCATCTGCACAAGTCATCTGCTCTGGTGACGTGGCACCTTCAGCTCTGCCCAGCCGGGTTACTGGAGCACTCCCACCAGAAGGATCACAGATGATGACTAACACACTTTTTTCCTATGAAAAACTGCTTGTGCTAATTTTTTTTAGTGCTTTCATGGTTGTCCAGTGTATCTCTGAATGAGTATCAGCTGTGAGGAATTTGTGGTCAGTAAAGAACAGACGATCACGAGGGGTGGTGAAATGATCTTGTTATTTCTATGAAGTGAATATCTGAGGACTGAGCTTACTCACCTCAGAATAAGCTCAAAGGGAGAGTCTCTGTATTGTTGGAAGGCCATTTTAGTTCTTAAGCAACTTGCCAAAGCACTTGAGATCATTCCAATGTTTTAGTCCTGACACTGAGATTGAACGTCTCCAAAAAGCCAAGACTTATTTCAAGCACGAGCTTGAATCCACATTGACCGGATAGAAGTGTGTGCTGTGGGTTTGTGGGTCAGCCAAGGCAATTTTCTGGCCTTAAGCTTTATGGATGCAGCAATTGATTTCCTGAGAATTACTGCAGTTTAATTTGAGTTAACAATTTGAATCAAAGCCTAAATTTGAGCCAAGGTTAAAGTGCTGTGTCCTCTGTCACCCTCTACCACCACGTGCAGGACTGGCCCTTCTCCCTAGCACAGCCCTTTGCTTGTGCAGAGCACTGAAGCCTTTCTAGCACTGCAAAAACTCAGGCTTGACTCTTGCTGCTGCCTCTTATCATTAGCACAAGCTTTTGGAACATTTGTTTAGTGTTAGAATGCTTTTGGCACCTGCTAAAGTAGAGTGTTGTGGGAGGAATAGATGCATCTTGCTAATGCCAATTTTCCTGTGGTTTCCTTGAGGGTAATTTGAGCTCCAGCCTCAGGCTGGGTTCTGAATGTGAACTCATGGCTCCATGTGCTGATGAGCAGTGTTGTGTGGCTGCAGCTCACCATGGGAAGCTGGTGATGTTTTAGACTGTCTGTGCTCAGCCTTTGACCTGGACACAGCTTGTTGGTGCATCTAGGCTGTGTTGGAGAAGGTAGTGGAGCACTCCTGAGTGCAGTCAGTGCCCCTTGGCTACAGCATCCCTCCATCTCACTAGAATCCCTCCATCCCAGCAGCATCCCTCCCTCCATCCCAGCAGATTCTTCAATCCCTCTCTCCATCCTAGCAGATTCTTCCCTCCTTCCCTCCCTCCCTCCATCTCAGCATCCCTCCCTCCACTCCACCAGCATCTCTCCATCCTGGTGAAAGCTCAGTTTGCTGCCAGAGATATTTGATCCAGAATGAAACCATGCACTAGGGCTGAAGTTTTTAATTTTTCTAGCTGTGCTCAGCTTCTTTGTAAAGAATTTCTGTTACACAGAATCTGGAAAAATGTCTTTTATTCTTCAGTGCATGTTTCTGATTAGTACTGGAAATGAACATGAATTTTTTCCTTTTTTTTTTTAAACTGTATTCCTTTTGAGGTTAATGTTGCAAGTGGATTTCAAGCTAATGGAAGAGAAGCTGTAATTGTGTGTTTCACAGGACTCAGAGCAATAGAGATTCTCCTTCCTTTGCTACTCTGCACACAGATGTCCCTTTCTTGCAGTCTCTGGCTCCCCTGTGTCCCCAGCTGTCTGCAGTGGCACCTCCCTGTGCAGGCTCTGCCTCCAGAGGTGATGTCCTGTTTCATTCAAGCTCTGCAGCTCATCCTGCAGCAGCTGAAGCATTGGAGGAGCCATGGAGGCAGAGATTGTGCAGTGTGGATCAACCCATGTGTGGGTTTTCCTCCTGCTAACAGCTCCAGGTCTTGCTGCTGCTGAGATCTCCAGTCACTCTTTTTTTTTCCCTGGAGCTTTTAGAGCCTGTGTGGGTGAAGCAGGGTGAAATGTAGCTGTCAGTGAAGGTAATTCCCCTGCCCACTCCTGGATGGTACCTGTGACATGAGTACAACCAGAGAGATTTCACACCCTGAGCAGTCCTAAGAGTGCTGGGATGGACTTGCACAATGAGAAAAGAGTGGAAAACCCTGTCCCAGCAATCTGCACTGGTACCTGAACAGGGCAGGGACATCCTTGCTGTCCTTTATGTGCTCCTGGATGACAGCAGGAGGGCCTGAGGAGATGGCAGAGGGCAGGATGGGCTGGAGGAGGTGGGCTGGGGGTGTGCAGTGCACAGGGGCTGCAGGTCCTGCCTGGGGCAGTCAGCCCTGCCAGCCTTTGCTTTAAAACCTGCTGATGGTGTGTAGGTGCTCTGCAGGGTTGTCCTGCTGAGGAGCCCCCAGCACTCCAGAGCTGGAACCTCCAGAGGCAGCTCTGTGATTCCTGGAGCTGCACCCAAAAAAGGCAGGAGTGTGGATGTGTCCAGAGCAGGAAAGTGTTACTGGATGGAGACACATCCAGAGCTGTGTGGACACCGTGCTGAGCTGTGCTGGGTGGAGAAGGGAGCTGCATTATCTGCTCTCAGAGCCTGCAGCACACACATGGAACAGAAGCAGGGGTCACGCTGCCTGCTCGGGTGAGCTGGTGCTGCTCTGCTGACCCCAGCAGTGTGGGATGGCTCCTGCTGGGTTTGGCCCATCCCTTTCCATCACCACCTTTGTTTGGCTTGGGTTCTTTTGTTTGTTTGTTTTTTGTTTTTACTGGACTGCCTAGAGAGAGCGAGTTCCTGAGCTGCATCCTCCTTTGTTTGTCCTCACTGCGTGGTTTCTGTTGATAATGGGAATTGCTCACTTGTCCTTTTGAATTTTACATCATGTGAGCGTAGCAGCATGGATGGCTTACTGTCAGGAGAACATCAGCCTCACGTGGGCTCTCTCTTCACTGGTGTAAGTATCCAGAAGGTTTGGAGTGTATCATCCAAAAACTCTGGTGTGTTTTGGAGAACATTGCATTGATTTCGTTGGAGATGAACGTCTCTGGCAATTCCCTGCTTAGGGAATCTAGGTTCAGATTCAGCCAACTCAGCTGGAAAAGCCACACTGGACATGTCTCCAGACAAGCTGGATTCCATCCCCTGCTGCCCTGCCCTTTCTGCATGCCCTGCAGCAGGGTGAGCACCCTGAAGGTGCTCCCATTTCAGTACTGGGGTGCTTTACATCCATTGTGTTACATCAGCAGCTGCAAGAAGCATGAAACAGTAGAAAACTTGGTCCAGTATTGTCTGGAGGGAGAGATCTAATTGTGAGCCTGGCACTGACATGATCAGAGGGGCCATTCTAGGCTTTGTCAGTTTTGAGGAGACCCCAGAGAGGTCTGGAGGTTTTGGATGCTGGAGCTTTTCTGTTGGGCAATATGGCCCCAGCCCGTGGATCTGGAGGGAATTAGTCATTGGTTATAAAATGTGAAAAAGAGCAATTATAAATTGCTCAGTGAGTGATCCAAGGTGAGGCTGAGCTGGGCTTTGTCCTGCTGAGGCACATCCGCTGGGTGGAACGAGCCTCTCTTGTACTCACTGATTTTTAACTGTTGGACTCTTCCATCCTGAATTCCTGCTGATGGGAGCAAGGGGGAGAATTCCCAATTTCAGCTAAATAAAGCCCATTGCACTGTGGTTCTCAGTCCAGTGCATTTCCAGCGTGGCTGGAGAGTGTTTGAGAGGGAAGGCTCACAGACACTGTGTCTGCAGTGGAAATGTTTGATTTTAATTTCACAGCCCAAACCTGGGGCTCAAACTGCTGCTCCCAGGCTATAAATAGAGGTAACCCCAGAACAAGCTCAGCAGCTGATGCTCTCTGGTCCTGCCCCTCTGCTGCCTTCCTGGCAGTGTGTTCACAGCAGCATATTTTTAGCTGTTGCTTTCTTGTTATTTATTTTATTTTTTTGCCAGATCTTCTCTCCTTGTCTTGCCAGGCTGCCAGCTTTCCCTGCTGTTTATCTGCTTTCCAGGACTGTGTCTGGATCCTCCCTCTGTGGAGGGGCAGTGAGGCATCACAGATAGCAAGCTTGGCTCAGACTCTGCAGCTCTCCCTCCTCTTTCTAGATTTTCTGTAAAGGTATTGGGCTGCCTGGATGAATTCCGTGTTTGCTCCTCATTTTCCCTTTGTCTGAGAGGGGGTGAACAGCATTATTATGTATTATTAATGTTGTTAACAGGCAGTGAGGCAACAGCTGCCAGAAAAACCTCCTCCTAATGCTGCCTCCAATACAGAGCAAATCAACTCAGCTTGTCCATCCTTTTGCAGAGGGTGTGAGTGGTAATTCCAGCTCCCAGAGAAAACCTGGGAGACAGGGCACACCAACAAATCCTCAGGAAGGTTTGCATAGAAGGCACAGCGGGGGCACGGGTGCTCTGGGGCTGTGCTGGATGCTCCAAGCCCTGTGTGTGTTTTTCCACTGCAGTGCTTGCTGAAGGGAATAAAGCCTATTTCCTATTTGTGAGCCTGTCCAAGCTTGTGAGCTCCTGGTTCAGCTTCCGTCCTGCCCCGCCGCAGCCTGAATGAAGCCTTTGAACATGAAAGGCTGCTCCAACCAGCTCAGCATGGCTGCACATCTGCATTCCTCAGCCTGCCACCCATCAGGGATGGTTCTCTCTGCTTTTTGAGCAATTCCAAAAGCTGGATTTCAACACTGCACCTTGCCTGCACACAGGGAGCTCAGAGGTGTTGTCTCTCTGGGATGTGACTGCTCTTGCAGCCTGGCTCAAGAGGAGCTGTTTAAAAATCTGTTCAGCAGAGGAAATATGGCTTTTCATTCTTGCTAGCATTCAAATAAGCAGTAGGCATTTAGAGAGGAGAAAAGAATTAAAGAAAAGATTCAGGGACTGGGTTCAATAGCAAAAATATGTTTAAAATTTAAAATGCTTGTTATAATGCACAAGTTCCCAGAAACTTCAGCTCTTGTCCTGCTGTCAGTGGTGGCAAGTGAGGCTGGGTGATGGGTGTAGCACCCATGTGCCCTGTAGCAATGCAGGTAAAGCTCTGGAGCACACAGGCTGGGTGTTCTGTGTGTGGGTGGACAGTCCTGGCTCTATTTTTGGCTCTCTGGGGGCAGGCTCTGGGTGGTGCTGCTCATGGGTTCTCCCTGTGTCACCCTGTCCCAGGACCAGCCCTGTGGTTCAACCACATCACGTTGTAGGCACAGAGGCTTTTTATGTCAGAAAAGGAAAGGGAGAGAGCAAACACACACATGCATATAAAATATATATAAATATATATACACAAGCACAGAGTTCTGAGCATGAAATGCTTTTTCCATGTCCAGCTGCCAGGCAACTCTTTTCCCTTTCCTCCCTCTATCTCAGGCCTTACTGGTATGAAAGTTTTCCTGCCTTTTTTTTTTGTATATATCTATTTCTTTTTTAATATTTTTTCCTTCTATGATGCACTCTTCTAGCTGACAAGGTTTGTAAGGTTTTGACTCTGTTGCAAATCACAGTTTAGAGCTGTTCTTCATCTTAAATTGATGCTGTTTTAATCCTTTGCTTCTTGTCCAACAGATCTGGTAGATAGTGAGAAGACAGTTTAAATAATATAATTCAATGACATCACCAGCCTCAAACCCTGGGGGTTTCTTACCTGTGTGACCCAAGGGTTTTGTGTGCTGAGGGTTTGGAACAAGCTGAGGAGCTCCCGTGGCTTGGCAGCTCCAGCTTCTGGTGCCTGAGATGATGGACACTGTCCTGGAGCTGGTGTCCATGCTGGACATCATCCTGCTCCTCCAGCAGCACCCCCAGAGACTGGGGAGCTACCAGACCTCCTGGGAATGTCCATACCAGACATCACAACGTTTGGGGACATTCCAGGATACAGCATCCCACCTGAGCTGGTTCACTGCATTTATTGTGGCCACTTTTGTTGAGATAAAAAATGTAAAAAACCCAGAAACTGAGGCACAAATCCATGTAGAGTTTCATATGGCTGTGTTTTAACTAAATGAGAATTCTGGGGATTTTAAGGGGAATTCTGGGGATTTTAAGGAGAATTCAGGTTCTTGCTGATTGGGAAGTGAGTGCTGTGGCAATCATGGTTTTACAAACAGGCAGCAGGGATGGCAGGGAAATTAAACAAGCTGATGATGGATTAGAAATGTTGTTGTAGTCAGCAGGTGCCACTGACTTGCCTGGAGCCTGGGAGGCAGGCAGGCACCTGGGAATTCCCTGGTTGTGGAAGGGCAGGTGCATCCCCTGTCCCACTGCTCTGACCCCACAGCAGGGCTCCCACACATGATGTGTTCCAGGATGTGGGTGCAGCCCATGCAGAGAGGAGTCTCTGTAAGTGCAGGACTCGTGCAAATCCTTAAATTCCTGTGCTCTCCTCTCCCAGCAAGGAAATCTGTCTCAGGAAGTTCTGCGCTTCTCTCTAGGATAAAATATCCTGGAGTGAGAGGTGAACGTGAATGTCCCATGTAATAATTTCTAAAGTCCCCTCTGGTGTTTCTGGAAACCCTAAATACATTTGTGGGTTTGGTGTATTTGAATAATAATGTTTGACATCTTCAGGGGTAGGTGGAGGTCTCTCCTCAGGGTTTTTGGTTAAAATAACGTGTAACTCTTCCTGGATCCGAGAGATGATTGCACAAAGCAGGTTCCTGACAGAACTGTGCCTTGCCAGACATAAAGTGATGGCAGGGAGGTAACTCCACACCCCATATTCACATGGATTCCTTATTCCAATCTTCTTCTTGCTTTAGGAATCACCCGGACCTCCAGCGGGAGACTTCGGAAGCTCAGCGAGCAGACGAGTCCAAGTAAGTGTGAGAATTTCTCTCTTTGAAACCTCCTCATCCAGTGGGGGAAAAAAAAAGGAAAAATAGAGGGAGTGCAGGAGGTGACACTGAGAAATCACGTGTTCTGCCATGGTTTGAAAGACAAAGCTTGCTGCTGATAAATGCAGAGCTCTCTATGCTGCAGAAAGCAAGCAGTACATGTAAAAAACAGCGTGAGGTATACATATATATTTTTAAAAGCCCCAACAACTATGAAAAGAGAGAGAATATAAAATATTCCTTACTGTATAATGGGTCCAGAGACAATAATTAGCAAGCTCCAGCCCAATTCAACACAAACCAACAGAAAGCAGGAGTGGCCTGTGGTTGAAATCCATTTTAGTCATTAGCAGCTCTTTTGGACTCTCCTTAGCTATTATTTTTTACTGGATGTGCAGATTTATGGATTATAAGTTCTTGTGGCTCAATTTGCAGCCCTAATTGCAGCTTAATGTTTTGGAAGCTGCTTCTGATCCAGTCGGAAGCAGGTGGGAGGGTTTGTTTTTCTTGCAAAAGGTGTTTCCCAGCCTCAGGAAAGCAGCAGCAGAATTCCCAGTGCTTGTGAGCACCTGAGGCTGTGTGCTCTGTTTGTTTGTGTGTGACACGTGCTGGGGCTGTCCCTGGTGGTTGTCTGCGAGTGAAAAATGTCACTGTTCTTGTCTAAAATACTCCAGGGCAAGCTGAGGCAGCCCAGATCTGGACTTTTCCTTCTGGTAGCCCCTTTTGGTGGGTGTATGAGCCCCTCTGATGAGCCTGTGCTGCTCCCTGGTTCAAAGCCCTGGGGGAAGTTGTGTGTCTCCATATCGAGGTGCTTTGTACATCCCAGACATTATTCTTCATTAGCAGGTGTTTGTTGCCACTGAAATCTTCCTTCGTGTTTCCTTCTCCCAAACCTAGAATGGTTTGGGTTGGAAGGGACCTTAAAGGTCATCTAATTCCAGCCTGGATGACCTCCCCTCACCATTGCTGCCTCATTTTCTCTGCTGCCTGTCCCCTCCCAAACCCCACTCACCTCCTCAGTACCCTGCTCTGACCACACTTAGTTCAGGTTTTATTCTCTCCTGTCCCCTTGGTCTCTCTGTCACTCATTTTCTCCCTCTGGGCTCAATTTACTATTTCAATCCATCTTCTCATCCCTCACATCCTGCCTCAGCTCCCAGATGGACTTATCAAAACAGAGCTTTTCAGCTTTTCCCTCGGCGTGGGTGGCAGCAGAAAGCCACCCTGGGGGTGCCTTCCTGGAGCAGTGACTTCAGAGCTTTGCTGGAAGCAGCCACCAGCACGTGGGATGGGGATTAGTCACAGATTTCTGCTTGAACATGCCCTGGGAGCTGGGACCCTGGCTGGCCCTCCTCAGCACTGCTGCTCAGCACAGGGACAGTTTGTGACACAGCTGAGGGTGGCAGGGGCTGGCACGCTGTGACACTGTCCTGATGCTGGCATCTGGAGCTCCACAGCCTGGCACCATCATCATCACCAGTGGGAGGATGGAACTATGGCCAGACCAGGCCACTTCACCCCAAATTGGTGTCAAGTGGTAGCACAAATGCATTGAGGGATAATTATTGAGGAGTCTTGGTGTTGTGTGAGTGTTAAAGCTTCATGACAGCAAGAGGCCAGAAGGACTGAGCTGCATTTTAGAGCTGATGCTTCAAAACTCGGCCACCAGCACAGAGCTGGTGGTTTTGAACTGAAGTGTGTGTTTATCTTGTGCATATGCACAAACAAAGCTGCTGCCTCAGCCCTGGCACCGCCTGCTCTCATGTTCAGACATCCGAGGACAGAAGGGGGAATTGGTGCAGCTCCAAAGGGAACTGGGGTGTAGGGAATCCACACTGGCAGACACAGCACATTTGTTCAAGCTTGTTTTCCTTAGACTCTAATTATATACTTTTCCACTTTTCTGTTGAGAGACTTTGTAAATTTTATTTTTTTTTTCAAGTTAAAAAATCAAATGAGTAGTTCAGTCCTTCAGTTTACATCACAGTAAATATTTATGACTCCATATAACTGCAGCTCAATTTCCCCTTGTTTCAGGTCCAAATTTTCCCCTCTGCACATCTGGCCTTGCACCCAGAAGCTTTTATTCCTGTGCAAGATAAATTGGGGTTGGGATGACTGAGCAGTGGTTGCAAGTGAAGCATTGCAGAAGGGGCTCACATGCTGTGGGCTCTTTGCCACCCTAAACAAAGAAAGGGGTGATGTGCATTTCCATAGCCACCAGCTCCTGGGATGCAGAGAGCTCCACAGGCATCCACGTGTTGCCTTGGGGTGTGCAGTGAGGGTAGGAAGCTGCAGAACTGATTTTGACCTCTTTTGGAAACTTCCTTCTGTGACTCAAATGTTCCTGTCCCTCTGAAGAGCTTGTGTGGCCCTAGCACCCAACAGTGCTCAGTGAGCAGCAGTTCCAGGCCTGTGGGGCTGGTTTTGTTCAACCCTGAGCTGTAGTCCCAGGCAAGCCCTAGGGTGGGGTTCAGGAGTCTCCCTCCAGCTCTCTGGAGCCCTGTCAGGCACTGGAAGGGGCTTTAAGGTCTTCCTGGAGCCTTCTCCAGGTCACCCCCTGTAAGAGCCAAAAATTAGGGATGCAGGGCTCCAGACTGGCTCTTTAAATGCTGTTTATTGTATCCAGGTGATGCAGCAATTCAGGGGTTGTGGGTGACAAGAACCCAGCTCACAGCTTTTTCAGCTGTGGGTTTGTCTGAAGCCAACTCTAATTCTGGTTACAATGCATTATGTTCTTTTCATTACAGAACATCATAATACATGACAACAAATCAATACCTTTACTATTACCTATAGCCTATCATAACTACTAACATTACCATATTCATGTTACTATTTTCCAATCACAAAAAGTTGGTATATTACAGTTTAAGCTAGAAGTTGTTTTTGAGTTTTCTTGCAGTGGAATATTCTGAGATCTTTTCTCTACTTGCAACATTGGCTTTCTTGTTTGTCTGTGAAAATCTTTTTGCTTGGTAAAAACATCTTCTGTTAGAGGTGGATTTATCTTTTGCTCTGAGCTATAAAAACTTCTTCCAACTCACTTACCCTTTGCCTTCTAGTTATCCAGTCAGACTGGATCAGCAATTCTTTTCTTCTATATCAAAATTTGCTTTCATTTCTATTCCTTCTTCAGATTCTACATTCAAAGATCTTTCTGTTATGCATACACATCTGTGACACCTTCCTGTCAAATCCTTATCCTTCCCAACAACTCCCAGCTCTGCCAGCCTGGCTCCAGCCCCTGGAGCATCTCCTCTGGACTCTGGACTCTGTCCTGCACTTCCCATCCTTCTGGTGTTGATGGCCCCAGAGCTCTGCAGGAAGGGGTCTCAGGAATGTGGAATAGAGGAGCACAATCCCCTCCCTTGACTTGCTGCTCACAATTCTTGCACTGCAGCTCAGGACAGGTTTGTTCTTCTGGGCCAGCAGTGCACATTGTTGGGATTTATGGAGCTGTCATCAACCAACACCCCCAATCCCCCAAAGGAACAGTCTTGATCCCTTCTCTGCCCAGCCAGTGCTTGGGATTGCCCTGACCCAGGTGCAGGACACTGCCCTTGGCCCTGTTGAACTTCCTGAGGGTCACAGGGGCCCATCCAGCCTGTCCAGGTCCCTCTGGATGCTGTCCCATCCCTCCAGTGTGTCAGCTGCATGAGTTAGGAATGGTGTGTCAGGGGAGTTACTCCCACTTCATTTTCCTACAACTCTACCTGATGAATTTGAAGCAGGGAAATATTTGCTGACATTTGCCATGTGGAGCAGTGTTGTGTTCACAACTCAGCCAGAAAACAGCCCAGAGCAGTTGGAGTGGAAGGAATGGAGATCGTGTTCCTCCCAGGCAGCCAGCTGTGCTCTACTTTGATTTGTTTCCAGCCTACAACTCAGTTTTTGCTAAAGAGGAAGGAACTTCCCTGGCAAGGGCA
>VXBI01006326.1:50268-76588 GCA_013397375.1 Toxostoma redivivum | reverse complement strand
TTTTTTGCCTTTTTTTTCCCCCTCTTTTTTTTTCCAACCTCCTGAGCCCTGGAGACAGACGGTGATTCCAGCAGAAGCCGGGAGGGGGGCGAAGGGGGAAGCAAGGGGGAAGAAGAAACTGCTCTCTAGGTCTGGATTTCATTTGAGCCCCTGTCTCCCCCCCTCGGCTCCCATGTGCCGCTCGGCGCGGGGGGATGAATGCTGAGCCTGTGAGCTCAGAGCTGCGGGCCGGGGAGAGGCAGGAAAATCGCCGAGCTCTTGGCATGGAGACGCGGTTCTGCTCCGAAGGTTGGCTCCTGGCTCTGTGTGTGTGTGTGTGTGTGTGTTGCGGCGGAGCTTTTCCTGCTTGCCAAAGTATCTTCCCTGGGTTTTTGCCCTCCCATCCTGCGTGTTGCAGGGCTGGTCCCTGCTTTGTGCTGGAGCACTGCCGTGGGCTTCACCTCGCTGGCCGTGCGTGGGGGGAGAGGCTGGAAGGGGGCAGGCGGAGCAGTGAATAACTCCATTTAATTCCCCGCTTTGCCCGCAATTCCCGCCCCGTGGTGCCTGTCCGAGTGGTTCCCAGAAGTGCTCCCAGGCCCGTGGAGCTGCTGGGGGGTGGCTGTGGCTGTTTGTGGCAGCGGGGACAGGGACAAGGACAGGCTGCGTGCTGTCCCCTCTGTGTGCGTGGCTGGGTGACCAGGACAAGGCAGGGAAATGAAGCCAGGGGTGTCTGTGCCCAAACTGGCAGATGGAATGTGTCTCCCTCCTCGCAGGCAGCCCATGGCACAGCTCAGCCCAGCTCACCCTCCTCCCGTCCTGGGCGTTCCCAGCCGGTGCTGGGCATCGGCACTGGGAGGGAAACCGCAGCGCCGGGAGGAAGCGCTCAAGCCAGGGTGGAGCGAAGCTGTGGCCAGGGCAGGCTGCTCCCACGGCTGGTCTGCTCCAGACACACCGTGCCCCATCCAGGGATGTGCTGGGAGCACCCGCTGCCCCTGGATGGGGATTTACCTGCAGGAGCACCCTGCCTGTGCGGAGTGCGGCTGGCACCTTCCCATCCCTCTGCCCATCTCTCTTCCTTGTGCTTTTTCCTCTGGTCTGAGCCATTTCAAAGCATTCCTGAGAGCTGCTTGGAGCTTGGTGGGAGTTTCATCAGCCCGGGGCTTTGGGCTGGAGAGCCTGTGCCACCGGGCAGGGACATGCAGAGAGAAGGGGGTGACAGGGGTTTGATCCCATCCTTGGTGTAGTGCTGGCTCCACTTCCTCCTCACAGAGCAGCTGGGCAGCTCTGCAAAGGGTCTCTGGGGAGAAAGGGGACTCCCCAGTGCTGGGATCCAGGGCTTTTTGTTCTGAAGGGGCACCGAAGGTGGGGATCTCAGCCCTCAGGCTGTACATGGTGCGAGGAGCACAGAGCCCTGGTGCCCGGGCTGGCTGTCACTGCTCCCAGGGCATGGAGCTCACAGAGACCCCAGAGCACCTCTGTGCAAAGGTACAGGAGCTCCTGCTAATGCCCTGGAGCAATATTTGCAAAACGATGTCCGAGTGCATCTGTGTTTCACTGGCCTGGCTTTTCCATGGGTGGCTCAGATGTGGCTGAGCCATGGGCAGGGATGCAGGGAGGGCACGTGGCTGTGCCCGGTGACCTGGGCCAGGTGGACATAAATGTGGTGTGTGCCTTCACCTGGGGAGGTTGCCAGGATGATGAACACAGCTCTGCCCTCACTCAGATGCTGTGAAGAACCTTGGGAATGTGCAGACCATCCTAATGGTGTTTATGGTACATGACTGTGACATGAAATATGGGATGGGGAAATAGATGGCCTGAAAGTCTGGTCTCTGATCTGCTCCACAGGTCCCTGCTTGAAGGGGTCAGGAAGGGAAAGCTGCTCAGCTGGGGCAGTGGAAGGAATGAGAAACCATGTGGCAAAACTATTCTTGAAGAGATTCTGGGCACAGAAGTGACAACTAATGGTTGAAATCCATGATTTTCGCTGTCTTTTCCAAACTAAGTGGTCCTTTGATGCTGATATCTGATATATTCTGTGCTGTTGACTCCCAGATGCATGGCCCAGCGTGGATGCACACGGAGAGCTGCTCAGCTCACCCTGGTCCTGCTGATGTGCTCTGAGGGTCCCTTGGGGCCGTGGCTCTGGCACTGCAGCACTGGTACAGGAGAGGAGCAGGGAGCAGAGCTCAGTCACAGACAGCAGCACGGCTGGGCCCTGCTTTGGTGACTGACTGAGGGATGATTTGGATGAAAGCAGATCCGTGCCACACTGGGGCCATGTCCCAGTCCCTGCTCTGGCCCTAAACATGCTTTTCATTATTCCTTGGCTGTGGGTGGGAAGAGCTGACTCCTGAGTGAGTGTGGGGCTGCTGGATGGGATGAGGGCACTGCAGGGTGGGTGGGAACTGGGCCTGGCCTCTTCTTTGTGGGTTTCCCACAGCTGCTGGGCTGGGCATGTCCCCTGGGCTGTCCTCTGCCCAGGGACAGCTCGGGCTGTCCTTCCAGAGCCGTGTCCCTGACCCAGGGCCCCATCCCAGGGCATGACAAACACCTTGAGCTTCAGGGGAGGGCATGGAAGGTGCGAGGTGAGGCTGCAGGGCTGTGCCAGGCTCAGTGCCAGCTGTGGGGCAGCCAGGGGCTGCCTGCTCTGTAACAAGGTGCCAGCCCTAGGTGATGCTGTGCTGGCAGAAGAAACACAATCTCACAGAACCTGTTTGTCTCTTCTAATCCAGTTAACTCATTTCTCACACGTTTCTGAAGGCTATGAACGCATGAAAAGCACTAGCTTTGAGTGGATTTGTTTCAGGCATGCCTCTGCTCTGGTTTTGAGGCTGGGAGCTGTGCTCTGGGCTGTCCCTCAGTGCCAGGTTGCGCTGGTGGCAGTGGCCTGGAGATGGCTCTCCTGTCCTTCCCTAGCGGCTGCTCCCTTTGACTAGCTTGCATCTCTCTACAAAGCTTTAATTGTTATTGCCGCGGGGCCTCTTGCCTCTTCTTAAAAGAAAAGGAAGGGTCTGCAGCTCCCTGAGCAGAGAGGATTTGGTTACTGCCGTGGTGGGGTACAGCCACGATGGGAAGGGATGTCTGATCCCCCAGTGAAATTATTCGTGTCACCTTTGAAATTGCACTGGGAAAGCACATTTTAAGGGTTAACAGATGGTGATGAATATGTGGTCATAACACCTGACTGCAGTGAGTGGCATGTGTTAGGCAGAACCATGCTCTAGGTGCATGGAAATAAGATAAAGGGTTCATTAACCCATGGGTGATCACTCTGAATCTTCCAGTTACATCCACTACAGGTATGTTTATGTGTAATATTCTTACTTTGATATGGTTTTATGCATCATCCTGAGCAGCAGGGACACAGCCCTTGATTGCAGTGTGGTGTGTGGTTTGGGTGGTCACAACAAAGCATCTTTGATATTCTCAGAGCTGCTTGGGGAGCACCACATGCCTGGACTGAGGAAGAGGAAAGGAAAGCAGGGGTGCTGTTTGTGATTGCTGGAGGTGTGAGGGGATGTACCTGTTTCTTCATTTTTTAAAAATTAAAATTAAAATTCTAAAGGTGTATGTCAGGGCAGAGGGGTTGAGGTTGCTTCTGATGACTTCAGCTATCTTTCCTGTCTCAGGTTTCTTGGTGTCCCTGTTACTCCTAGGAAATGACAGATAAAAGCCTGACATGTCTCTTTTTACTGGTTTGTCACACCATATTTATATCACAGCCATATACCTTATTTGCCAGACATTTTCCTTTTTCTTCTGGCTTGCAGCACATCACACGTGGGACACCAGGCTGTGCATTTACAGTCTGCATGGTTCCACCTCTGTCAGATCCTGCTGCACTTGCCCAGCCCTGGCACTCAGGGACACTTTTCCCACTGTCCTTTATCCCTCTGTGTGCTGTCAGTGTCCCACTGCTCTGATGCTGACCCCTGTCTTGCTGCAGTGCCCTGTAAAACCACCTGTACCTTCACCCTCTGTGTTCTACAGCAACCTGCTGAGGCTGCAGGTTGTGTCTCAGTGAACAGGAGATCTCTCTGGGTCTCAGGGCAGGGTTTTTGGGGCTCTGTGTGTGCAGAGAGCTCTGTGCTGCTCCCAGACCCTTTGGCTGCCGCTCCTGCCTGGCCAGAGGATGCATTCCCTCAGTTGTCTGAGGCATGTCAAGGTATGAAGCATTATCCATTTCCTGATGTCTGCTCTTAAATCTGCTGGAAATCCTGCTCATCTCCATGAGATATGGCCCCTCTGTGGGGCACAACTCATCTCTGGCCTGACAGTGCAGGTAACACTCCTCAACACTGCTCTGCTGAACTTGGCCAACCCCAGGGCTGGAGCTCCTTTGCAGATTTTTACTTTGCTGGATGACTTGGAGCCTCCCAGCAAGGCGATTCCCATGCTGCTGGGGTGAGGGAGGACATTTCTCATGCGAGTCAGGGCTCTTCCAAGGTCCAGCATACCATAATGCTGAGTAGAAGCAAGTACGTAGTTAGGGAAGTATGTCTGGGTCAACACATGTCTTGTGTTGCCTTAATGATCTCAGAAGCACAATATCTGTGTCCTGTTGGCTTTTCCATGCAGTCCTTGCAGCTGTAACTCATGGACAGAGGGATTTTCTAGAGAGCAGTGGATGCCTCGTGCTGTGTTGGGCTCAGGGCTCCAAGCAAGCCCCATGATAGGAGCAGTCTGGTACCTGGGAAAATGTAGGGAAAATTCCTTGCTCTGCCTCTGATGTTCTGTGAGTCCTCAGCAAAAGATGTTTGTGCTGCCATTCCCCTCTGATTTTGGGTGAGGATCTGCTGTTTGGGTCTCTGCTGAAGCTCCCTGCCAGTGCAGGGGTTGCAGAATTGCAGCTGGGAACTCGGAGCTGTTCTGACACTGCAGCGAGGAGAGTCCCCAAACAGGGCTGTGAGTGGGATCTGGAGCTGTTCCACATGAGCTGAGTTCTTGGTGGCTGCTCTGGACAGCTGAGGGAGACAGCATCCTTTATGTGTGTGCTTAACCAATATCCATGGATCTTGACCCATGTTAAAGAAATTTCTTGGGCTCTATCCATTGCTTCTTCCCAGCACTGTCTGTTTGCAGGAGCAGTTTCTCCCTTGTTAAGCACCAACACTGAAAACTTCATTTCCCCATGGCTGAGCAGGACATGGCCCTCCCTGTCCTCCAGCACTTCAGGCTGCTGTGGTTAAATTGATTTATCCTGTACCCAGGTACTGCTTCTCTGCCACAGGACAACTATGAGCTTGTGCTGCAGGATGGAGCTGCTGTTTGAGTGCAGGTGAAGTGAAATAGCCCTTCAGTGCAAAGTTTAACAGAGTTTTGGGTTGCTGATGCCAAGGGTGTTGTTAGAGACTTATAAACAGCTCTGGATTGTGGCTTGGGGGAGAGAATGGGCAGGGGTTTACAGGTGAATAAAATGCATTAGTTTTACAAGCAAATAATCACACAATAAATCTGAGAGTGTATTTTTTCATGAAATGACAGCCCAGGTTGGAAAGGATGCCAAAAGATCACCTGGCCCAGCCTTTTGTGAGAAAGGGAACCTAAATGAGATTACCTAACACAGTGCTCAATTACACCCTGAAAACCTCCAGCAGTGGGGACTCTACCATGTCCCTGGGGAGCTTGTTCCAACGACTGATTGTTCTCCCTGTAAAAAATGTCTTTCTTGTATCAAAACAAAGATTTTCTTTTCCTGTGTGAAGCTGGTGCCGCATAAACAGATCTGCATTAATTTTGTGATTACATCACTACCAGGTACCTTATAAACTAAAGTAGCTGTTCTTGAAGCAAATTCTGGTTTCCAGTGAAGCCAGTTTGGCAGGAGATCAGTGGGATTGCTTGGATTGGATGCAGGGGCTGAGGGGGAGCCTGCCATCAGCTCTGCAGCATCTCCAGGTTGCAGCTTTGGCCATGATGTAACCCCAGGCTGTGGAAATAATGGTGGGTTTGCATTTCACTGCTGCCTGCTCGGCCTGGAAAATTAAACCATATTATCAAGACAACCCAAGTTTGGTCTCTGGCACATTGGAGCAGACAAATACTCATAATTTGGTGCTTTTGTTGTCTGATTTTTTCCAGAATCCCATTGGGTTAAGGCACAGAGGTGTGGGCACCCTCTGGTGTGGCTGCTCATGAAGCAGTTGGTCCCTATATTCTGAAATTTCTCTCCCTGTCTCCCCCAAAGCTGGGTTCTCTCTCCACAGCTTCCCAAACTGGGCCAGCATCTGTTGATGCCAGCAGCCCTCCCCTGCCAGCTGGCACTGCCTGCTGCATGGAGCACTTTCTCCTCTCCTTCCCCAGGCTGCAGGATGTGGGTTCTTTATTAGTTTCAGATGCTTTTTTCTTTCCGGGGTTTTGTGCTTCCATGTCTTGGTCATGGTGATGGAGGGGCCTTGGTGTCACAGGCCTTGCTGATGAGGAAAAAAAAAGCTGACATGAGGGGTTTGGGGGGCAGGGGTGTGTGCTGGGTGTTTTCTGGGTGCCTGCCAAAACCTGCCCAGCACACACAGGATGGAGTGACCCACGTTGGCTGAAGCAGCTCTGATGAACCCAGAGCCTCTGTCAGGGGCATTTGTGTGTTTGAATCCATCTGGGTGCTGTAGTGGGACAAATGGAGAGTTAGAATCCTGAGCTGGCAGGAAGGTTTGTTTGGAAGGACACCCATGAAGCTGAAAAGCAGCTCCTGGGGAGCTGAGTGGTGTGAAGCTGCAGGCTGGGGAGCTTGGATCAGGACCTGAACCCAGGATTTGAGTCCAGGGACAGTTTCTGCTTTACCTGGGAGAAAAAGAAGGAAGGAAAACAACCTGCAGGTAAAGCTGTGTTGGGCAGACACATCTTGTGGGGAAGGTTTTGGTGCCTGGGTCTGGGATTTTGTCCCTGTGCTGCTGACTTTGGGTGAGCTGCAGCAAGTCATGAACTCCCTCTGTTTTGGTGCTTCCGAGATTCTGGCTTGGACTTTAGGTGTGAGCAGGTCCCTGTTGTGGGTCCTGTGTGAGGGTCAGCATCTCTGCACCTTCCCCAGGAGCTCCTGGGGCTGCCTGGCCATGAGCTGCTGATCCCTGGCTGTAAGAAAGAGCCTTCCAGACCTTCTCACCTGAGTGGTGCTGGGAATGCAGAGCACTGCCCTGCCCTGGGGGGGTTAAGGCTCATCCCAGCCCGGGCTCTGCTGTCCTGCCCACGGGTGTTCTGTGTGGATCTCTGTCACTGCTGCTGCTGTGACACTGCTGCAGGGACCCCAGCTCTGCTCAGAGGGTTTGGGTGATGATTGCTGTGAGTGGAGCTGGAGGCAGGGTCCTGATGGCTTTCACAGGAACATTGTGATGTCTCTTTACAAGGTGACTTGCAAAGAGTTGATTGCCTGGGGCTAGGCAGGACATCAGCCTCAGATCTCCCATTTTCCAGTCCAGAGACCTGTTTCCTTGACTACACCATGTGTAAAGGAGTGCCATGAGGCTTTTACTGCTGCTGGAGCTGACCTTTTCAAACCTATACCCTGTAAAGAACTCCCCGAAACTTCTTGCTGCTTTTTTAGCACATAATGGGAGGTGATCCCTGCATGAGAAGCACCTTGGTTGGCTCCAGTACCCACCGGGATGTCTCTGGGAAATCTGTCCTGTCTCAGGTGACTGAGATCCCTGGGCTGACCCTCTGGGGTTGATGCCTTAAGTTTTTCGCTTTTGTATTTTTCTGATCTTGTACTGCTTCAGTGCATAACTCTGAATTCCAGATGGAGTGTTAGCAAGCTCTCTTCACATTTTGGTCAGACAAAACAATCCTTCCAGGCCTGAGAACCCCGAAAAGTATAAACAAAAGTGAATTGGAGGGGAACAAACTGGGGGAATATGACTTCATTACCCGAAGCTGTAATTGGACAATTAACCCCTGATATGTAAATGCACCAAACTTATTTCTGTCTGTAAAGCTCGTGACTGTTGTCCATGTTGGGTGTAGCCTCTGTGAGGCTTTTGGCTGCCCAAGATGTATCTTTAATAAATCCCCACTTTATCCTCTTAGCCTCTGTTCTAGGTAGTCACTCCAAGGCATCAGCATCCTGCCCTCAGCAGCTGGATCCCACAATCCCAGCGGTTTCCAGCGGTTGGGGGTGGATGTGTCAGCATCCCCCAGGCTTTGGTCACCTCTCTGACTCACGAGTCTGTCACTGCCCTGACTCAGCCCCATCCCCAGGGATGTGCTGGGGCTGGGAGTGGGCAGGGGCCAGGCGGGGGTGACAGCTGGGGGACAAGGATGTGGGGGGCTCTGGTGGCTGGAGATGTCCCTGGCACAGCCCGGGGGTGGAGGGATGAGCTGGGCACTGCCACTGCCCTGCCCAGCCCCGGGAGCTGCCAGGGTTGCCCACAATCCCTGCTCCAGCCTCCCCCTGCCCACATCTGCATCACTTCTCCCCTGTCCCAGGGACGTCTCTTCACCCTCTAGGTCCACTTAATTTTACCTCTGAAAGGTTGTGTCTGGCTGTAAAAAGCAAATAACTGCTGAGCTTTAGAAGTGAGGACAGTAAATTCTGATTTATGTCCTTACAGGGAGGGGTTTAATTCAGTAAAATGTTTATCACTTCGGTGCTAAAAGCATAGGGGTGCCCCTCTCCTAAAAGCATCAGGGTTCCCCTGTCCTGAACAGATTTGCTTTTTGGCACAGCTTTTATTTACTGGTGAGTCAGGATTGAAGCAGCAGCAGGAGGGAATGATCTCGTGGCACTTTAAAGCGGGGCTGTTGGAGTTCCTCTTCCTGCTCTTCCCCTGAATCACTCTGTGCCCTTTAGTAAATCATTTAACACGTGTGCTCTCACTTCCTAGATGGAAAATGAGCTGGATACTTTCCGCTTTTCCTTGGCACTCCAGGATCTGCTGCTCGGCAGCTGCGAGGGATTTGTGGTGATAGAGCTGGGAATTTGACCCTTGGATGTGTCAGCACCCCCAGCAGGGCTGGGATGAGGCTCCCTCCGGGCTGTGGGCAGTGGCTGCTGCTAATTTGAGATGTGGGGCTGGGCTGGAGGTGGACAGCAGGAATTGGATCTGTCTCTGCTGGGGGGTGTGGGCCAAAGAGCAAGAGCACAGGGTTTATTCTCTGCTTTGAAGGTGTGGCTGGCACAGGCAGAATTTCCTCTGGAGAGATGCTGGTGCTGCCAGGGCTGTGCTCACAGCCACAGCACCACTCCACACCAGCTGAGTGCCCCTTGCCTGCCCCTCTCATCAGCAAGAGCCATCTGATCTCCTCTGTTCCCTGGGGAGATGGAAGAGCACATAAGCCTGGTCATCCCTCCCCTAAACCTGTTCATCCCTTCCCTGCTCTTTTCTGCTGAAGTATTTAAACTTTGCCCTCTCTTCCCCTGGAAATGAGGATGATCCTACAGGGACTTTCCATTCCCTGGAGTTCTCCCTTCCCAACCCTGAAACATTTCGTTTTGCTTAATTGTTTTCCTTCCCCCCGTGGCTTTTCTTGGCTCCATAGAGCGACAAGGCTGGAGCTGCCACTCCAGGAACACTCACCAAGAGGGTTTGTGTTTAATTGTTCACAAATTTATCAAGATAGAGGCAAAGCAGGCAACCTTGAGAGCAGATAAGCTGTTGGGCCATGAAGAGGGCTTCAGCACCTAAAATATTTCCCAGTTCTCCCCTTTCTTGCATTCTTTGATCCATTCAAGTGGAGAACTGGTCAAACCTGACTTTAGCTGCCTGAAAAGTCCTGGTTGAACTCTGTATTGACAGCTGCTCCTCAGGGAAGGGAGCCTGTTTGGATACCACTGAGGTTGGTGAGCTGTTGGTTGTTTTGGGGTGGGTTTTTTTCCCAGAAAATATGAAAAGTTCCCAGTGGGTGGAGAGGGAAAGTGAACTATGAAATTTTGAGTCTCGTGCTCTCTGTTGAAACACACCCTGGGGAAGGCATATCCTCCATAAACAGCAGTGCTGGCCACGGACCAGGAAACCCTCCCCTCTCCCCCCTGCACAGAGCCCAGTGCTGTAGGCTGTGTTTCCATTCAGAAGGGCTGTCCTGGATCCTGTTCTGCACCTCTGAGACACCCCCTGGAGAAGCCTGTTGAAGTGCAGATTGTCTCTCTGCCCTTTGCTCACCAGTTTGTTCCAGTGACTGATGCTGCTGGTGTTCCAGTAGCTGTTTGTGGCAGTATTGATGTTACTGGTGGTACAGGGCTCTGTGCTGGGGTGTTGTGCTGGCTGTGCTGTGAGGCCCTGGGGAATGTTCCTAAATCTTACATGCTGCCCTGAGCACTGATGGAGCTGTGTGCTTTGGATCCTGCTCCAAAATGATACAGCAAGAGGTTGTGTCATGGCCTTGTCTTGCTGTGGGTACACCTGTGCACCAGGGCTGTGCAGCAGCTGGGCTGCTCAAACTGCTCTTCATCTCATGGTTGATGCCCAGATTGGGTAAAACCCACCTCTAGTGTCCTCTACTCACCTCTGTCACAGCTCCACAGCTCCTTCTCCATCCCAAGACTGCTCAGAGTGGCCCTTTGTCTGCAGCTGGAGAGGAAACTTTATCTTGCCCTGCCCAAGAGCAGAAGGTGACAGCCAGAGGCACAAGGGGTGGAGGAAGGGGATATTTGACAGCAGGTGATGCAGAGCTGGTTTGGTTGTGGGGGCTGAAGGGCTGCCAGAGAGCTGTAGGAATCAGACAGTGCTGCAGGCCTGCAGGAAGAAAAGGTATTTTGGGGAAAAGGGCCTCAGAGGCAGCAGAAGGGGTATCAGGAGGGTTTGAGCTGCAAGGGTGGGGTCTCAGCCTGAGCTCTCCCTCTCCTGGCTCCTTTCCTTCCTCCCCCTCCTCTCTCTGTGTGCATTTCCCAGTGCAGGCCAGCAGAGACCTGAGCCCTGCTCCGTCTCTGGCAAAGCTCAGGTTTGCCTGCTCACCCAAGATTCGCTCCTCTGCCAGATCCTGTGTGTGCTCCGTCCCCTGAAGTGTCCAAGGCCAAGTTGGACAGGGCCTGAGACAGTGGAAGGTGTCTCTGCCCGTGGCAGAGGGGCTGAAACAAGATGATCTTTTAGGTCCCTTCAACCCAAACCATTTTGTGATTCTGTGATAACAAGAAAAGAATTATTTTGCTGCGTGTTGCTCACAGAGAGATGTGAATCTAAACAACAGGCTGACAGCAGGGCACCCATTTTTCTGCATTGAAGTGCATTCTACAGCACTAATTATGCATCAGACTCGAGCATCTACTCCTTGTCTTTGCCAGCCCCCTCTCGTACAAGGCTGCAGGTTGCTTTGGTGGCTGTCAGTGCTCTCTTTCTGCTGGGAGCCCCTCTGTGCCCCAGCAGCAAACATTGCCCAACACAAACCGTGGGAAATCCGGTTCAGTGTTGGACACACTGTTCAAAGGCACCTTGGCTGTGGCAGGACATTCTGCTGACAGATTTCCCCATGAAGTAAAACGTTGTAGCTGTTGACAAATGAGTGTGTCTGAAGTGTCAGCTTTTCCTGTCAAACTCCACTGCCTTCAAATCCAGTGTGAGCCAAGGATAGCTTCAGGGGGCAGAGGTTGCCTGAACTTTGGCAGAAGTTCATGTTGTGTTTTGAGTTGAAATGCAGGTTGCTGCTTCCCCCTGCATCCCTTCAGGTGGGGATGCACAACCTTCGTGCAGCTGGGAAGGACCAGCAGAAGCAGGAGTGTTCCCTAATTGCCTCTGGCCATCTGGGAGAAGCTGTTTGAGTTAATTGAACTGTCTCTCATGCTTCCTTCTCTGCTTAAATATTAAACAGGAATTGCATTGAGCTGTGGAGGTCAGCAGTGTGTGGGGATGTGTAGAGTGTGGTAATCTGTGTGAGGATGGTGAAGATGAGGTGTGGAGGCATCACCTCCATCTGAAACCCAGGTACCTCTGGCATTCCCACCTCTGCCTGTCCAGGGTCCTCAGCTCCCAGTGACTCTCACGTTTCCCTCCAGGTTCTTTAGATCTTGACTCCCAGGTGCCTGAATTGCTCTTTGTTGCCTTTTGGATGCTTTTAGTACTTTTCTCATTGTTAGGAAAGTTCATTAACATCAGGAGCTGCCAATATTTGTAAAGCTGCTTTCCAAGGCAGACTGCTGCTCAGGAATGAGATTTTCTTTTTCCAAGCAGATATGCCAGATCCATCATCAAAACAACCCATCAGAAACATCCCCTTCATAGCCCTCCCATTGGTATTGCATGCACTTAAGCAATAAAGCCAGGCTGGTTTTCAGTTCTGTTACTGGCTTGGAAAAGAAACTGGCTTTAAAAACAATAAAGAGAAACCAACAACAATGAACAAACCTGGTGTTTTCCAGCAGAGATGCAGAATTGGCTCTGTGGGGAGCTGGTCTCTCTCAGGAAGCGCTGGAAGTGGCCACTTGGATTTAATACTGTGCTCATCAGCTGCATCTGCTGTGAACAAGAACATCTTGCATCGCAAGGACTTTGCTATTTTCCATTCAATAGGAAGCTGCCCTTTCATTATTCTGAGTGAAGGGCAGAGATGTGGGCTGAGGTGGCTGTCAGAGCTGCAGCAGCTCCCGCAGCTGAGCTGTGTTCCCAGGCAGTTCTGAGGTTACAAAAACATCCTTCTTCATGTGCCAGCCTGGGACATGCAATCTGCACACTGCTGACAGTCCCCTCTGAGAGGCACAGCTGCCCCAGAAGCTTTGGCAGCTCTGTGAGGCTGGGAAGGGATGGGCAGAGCGAGGCCATGGGGTGTGGGGTGGCTTGGGGCCGTCCCAGTGCCTGCTGCTGCTGCTGGAGGTGTTGGGAGCTGACCCACACACAGTGAGAGGCCAGCAGGGTCATCTTCAGGAGTTTGGATTTGCTTGTGTGGCTCCACCTGAGTCTGTCACCTCCCCAGTGCCCTCCTGCAGATGTGACTTTTCAGCAGTTCAGGATGCTGCATTCCTGCTCCACCACAATCAGGTTTTTCTCCCAAGGAAGGCGTAGGAGTGGAGGTTTATCTCCGAGCTGGCAGGCAAAGGAGGATGCCACACCTCTGGGAGCTTCTGGTGCTGGGTGGAGCTGGAAAGTGGAGCAGCAGGACGTGGGCTTTGAGGAGCTGCAGTCCATGGGCTTGCCCTGAAGCCAAGGCACTCTGAGATTTCCAGGTCCCGCAGGGAAGGAGAGGAGCAATAAATCTGGGTAATGTGTGACAGGGCCTGGCCCTTTGGGTGATTTCTGACACTCTGTTCAACCCAGACAGGCTGTAATCCACAGGGATTTCCTTGGCTCTGGAGCTGAGGCAGCTCTCCTTGTGAATGGGCTTGGCTGTGAGCAGCTCCCAGCTCTGGGTGTGAGGGTCAGAGGCAAAGGAAGCAAAGGCAGAGTTAACACAGAGTGGGGCCCTTTCAGTGCCAGCATGGAAGATTTTTGTTGTCCTCAAAACTGAGGTCTGAGTAGCCTGATGGCTGTTCCTGTGGGATCTTCCAGTGCTGCTCCAGGAGAGCTGCTCAGATGCCCCAAAGGGCAGGCCAAGGATATCCTGTAAATGCTGAAAGTCTGCTGGGTCTGGAAATTCATTCTTGTGTGACTGGTATGGGCTGGAGGAGCCCTTGTGATAGAGGAAGGATAGAGACATCCAGTCTGCCTTTGGATGTGGTTGAAAGATGGAGTTATTGTCATGGAGCAGATCAGGAGTGGTGATAAGATGCAAAGAGGTCCTTGTCTTTGGGGTGGGAAACTTTTCTGGAAGCTCCAGACCGTGTGGTACATCTAGAGTTGTGTCTGGCTTGGGATGTTTCTCCCTGGAACATGCCCAATTCATCCCCAGTACCATCCTTCTGTTGCATAATGTGAACTCCAGTCAGCCCTTCCCAGGCAAAGCCCTGGCCTGTGGCTGATTCCTTATAAGATGAGGGGTTTATTTTACTTTATTCCTTTGTCAGAGGCTGTGGCTGTTTCCTTCTAAGGTGAGGGGTTTATTTTGCTTCATTCCTTTGACAGCCTTCCTTGAGTTTTGCCAGCTCTTCTCTCTATCAGCCTGCAAGACCTAGAAGGAAATCACTGTCTTCAAAATGCTTTTTTAAGGTCTAATTCAGGAGAATAAAGATAATTGTTTGAGAGTGCCACTCTGCCTCTGAGTAGCAGGCATTGCTGGGTGTGTGTGGGCAGTGTGACACTGCCTGGCTCTTGGTGGGGATGGGGTGTCTTCACATTCTCAACTCTGCAAACTTGAGTCTGCTCCCCACATCTGTCACGAGAGAGCTGGGCTGGACTATTTGCCTTCTTTAGCAACTGGAAACAATCCAGCCTGCCAGTTCCTGCAAAGCTCATCCTGTGGTTTAGTGGATAATGCTGATCCTTGTTCAACTCCCACGCTTTAGTGCCTTGTGAGAGGGTAGGGAAGGCTTTGCAGAGCTTGTGCTGTGCTGGGACCCCAGTTCATCACTGTGGAAGGCAGCATGAATATTCATTGTTCCTGAAGTGCGTGCTCCAGTTTTAATGACATGTTTATAGTGACACAGGGATGACTCTGAGGTGGTGGCAGGTGGTCAGCAGGTGTGAGGGATGCAGGGTGGCAGCAGGAGCTGAGGGAGCTGTTCCTGTGAGCTCCAGGAATGTCTTCACGAGTGCATTTCCAGGAGTTTGACTCATGCTGCCATTGTCTAAGGAGAGTTTCGTGACTGTGTCCCCTGCAGCTGGGAGATGGCTGCAGGCAGTGCACGGCTGGCTGAGCTCAGGGACCAGGAGCTGCACAAACCTGCATTTTCTCACAAATCAGAGTGACAGCCACATCAAGGCAGATCTGCCAGGGATGGGCACGCAGGCTGTATTCTGGGACTGCACCAACACGACCAAAGGTGAACCCAAGTGTCCAAATCCTCAGCAGACCAAGGATGCTCTGATCCTGTGGCTGTTTCCTGCCCACAGAGCTGGGACAGCCCCACTCTGAGAGGTGCAGAGGAGATGTGGGGGCAGGAAAGTTTCTGTGAGCAAGAGGTGATGTTGAGTTTTGGTGCTAGACTGTCCCCCAGCCTCTCTGCCCGTGAGGCAGCAGGGCACAGATGTGTCCCCTGGATGGGATGTACAGGTCTCTGAGCAATATTATCTAGTTGAAAACCAGCCTGTTTGTTGCAGAGAGCTGGACTAGATGGCCTTCAAAGGTCCCTTCCAAGCCCCACCATCCCATGGTTCCATGGTAGGGCACAGAAATGGATCTTCTTGTCTAGGAGTTGGTTTGAGATGAGCCCCATGGAAGCTGCTCACACTGGAGCTTTTCCCCACCTCTGAGGCTGCTGCCCAGCCCTGGCCTCCAGCTGTGTGCTGAACCCTGGGGAAGGTGTCTGATGGGGACAGGGTGGAGGTGTCACTGCAGGGCAGGGGTTTTTAGCGAGCCCTGCGGTTCTGCTGCGCTCCTGCCTCGCTCACAGCCCTGGATCTGTGGAAGACAGATGAGGTGAGCGGGGTTTGGTGTGACTGTGGCTGGCAGCAGGCACAGATCATGGATTAAACATGTGCATGGCAAGAAAGAGGCTTTCTTGAGGCAGACAGAGCCCTGCTGTTGCTGTGCAGCCCTGCTCCTCCCAGCCCCATGCTAACAGCATTATCAATGTGTTTATACCCAGCTTGGCTGCAAAATGCCTCATCGGCCTCAAGTTTTTTCAAGCGAGTCTGTAGCTTTGCTAAATACTCCTTTTATTGTGCTGCCAGAGGCTCTCCCAGAGGCCAGCAGAGGAGGTGGCCTGTTTGGCCACAGCGATATCTGGGCCGGAGATTGAATTCCCACATGTCTTAAATCTGTCTCCAGACTGGCAAGCGACCAAGGGGGCATCTCTTTCTCCAAGTAATTGGCTGTTTATGTGCAAATTGGCCTCTGGCTGCTTCCACAAGGCCTGGCTCACCAGAGTGTCACGAGAGCATCCTCTTACAGAGCTGGCTGTGCAGGGCATGGTGACAGCAGGGACAGCCCAGCCCTGCTCCTCGGGTCAGCATGGCTGGCTCTGAGCGAGTGCCCAGGGCTGCTCTGGCTGTTAGCACTTGTCTGCACTGCAGGCATTGCTGTCTGGCCTCCAGCTGGCAGGGATGCTTTCCCAAGCTCCAAGCAGGCACTGTGGAGAAGTTTGGAAAGCACCTCCCAAAGTGGAGCAGAGCAGAGGAGATGGCCTTGGGTGGGATGTGCTCACCTGTGGCTGGAGCTGAGGACACAGTGTCCCTGCAGTGGTTGAAGTCCTGCTTGCAGGAGGGTGTTGCTGATGAGCCAAGGCACAGGTTTCTGCAGGAGAGTGCTCCCCAGGGCCCCCAGCACTGGAAGGAGGCAGCAGGGCAGTTTCATTTGTCTCTCAGGAATGTCATCTGGTTGTTGAACCAACCAAACCAGGGGTTCTGTGGTACAGGGTTTGTTTTTTTTCTGCAGGTGTGGGGAGAAGGAAGGTATTTAAGGACAGAGCCCAGGTCTGGCAGTTTATTCCCTTGTGTAAAGGTAAACCTGGCTGTGTTGGTCTGTCTGTGAGTACTTGTGTGGGAACAAAACATCCCCTGAGTTTATAGACACTGCCAGTCCCTGCTAAACAAGAAAGGCTGATGCTGAATGCATCCAGCTCTTTCCTCCTGTCATTCCTTTATAAGGAAAAACATTTCAGATTTAGTTTCTACCTTATTTTAACTTCTCGTAAAAGAGGGCAGTTTAATTCTTTCGGTGGAACATCAAGTCCAATAATCCCTGACCTGGTGTGGTTATTATGGGCACTTGGTAAGAAGAAGCAGAAGAAGAAGTAAAAAAAGGCAGCATGGTAATGCTGAGTTCATCAGTGGGTGAGGGGGTGGCAAGTGGTGCCTGCAGTCTGGAGATGGCAGAAGAGATAGCACACACCATGGGACCTCCTTGTGGCATGGCTTGGTGTGATGGCACTGACCACATCTCCTTGCAAAGGAGAATTTGCCCTGCTCCCCTTCCCCTGCTGGGCTTGGCCATGGGGGTTTATGGGCACAAAAACGGTGGGCAGTGTAGGGGCTGAGAGAGAGCCCAGCCCTGGCTGTCAGTGCAGAGGAGCAGGGCCAGCTCTGCTCCTCCAGGACATTGGAACTCTGCTGTGCTCATCTGGGGACAGAGTGGCAGAGCTGATGTCCCAGCAGCTCCAGCCAGGTGCTCAGTGCCCCTGCCCCAGGAAGGGCTGTGCCCACGGCCAGGGCAGCTCAGGGCTGAGCTGTGCCCTGTGCCAGACCCCATCCCCAGGGTTTTACTGCTTCTTGGGGGGGTTGCCAGTGGGGAGTTTCTCTCCCCTTGCATTGCTTGCTGGAAATCTCCCCCTCTTCCTCCTGGCTGTGTGCCCTCTCTCCGTGCCTGGTGCTCTGCCCCCAGTGTACTCACGAGCCTCTTTCCCATTTAGGGAAACACTGCATGGCCCTTGCTTTTGGCCTGCTTGCAGCACATCTCCCTGTTGGATTTCTTCTATTTTTTACAATCTTCTTTTGTCTCTGGAGACTGAAATCCCTGGTGCCCAGCAGTTGTGGCTCTTGGAAAGCTGCACTGGGGCAGGTCGGAGGGGGAAGCCCAGGTGTTGTCCTGCTCAGGGTGAGGCTGGGTGTGTGATAGTCTGTTCCAGCAGACAGGGTGAGCCTGGGGGGTGGTGACAGCATCAGTTCTCTCCTGCAGCCATGATTTAATCTCAGCAGAAACAAGTGCCCTGCAGCGGGGAAGCCTCAGGCAGGGTCTGGGGCAGGCAGCAGGGATGAGCAGGGGAAAGAGAGAGGAAGCTGAGGGAAATTCCCCTAAAAACGTTGACTCATTGCTTTTTGTTTTTTTTTTTCTTTAGATTTTTAAATCAGCAGTGAAACTTCTGCATCTGTAGAAGATGCTGAGTAGGCAGTGCTAGTTATCTGCAAGATGGATTGGGGAACAAAAACTGGTGTGCTGTGGTTGGAGGGGACTTTGCCATTCCCCTTGCCATGATTTTCCAGCAGGAGAGGCAACTGAAGTCTGAGCTCCCAGGCTGCCTCCTCTATTTGGGATAGATCCCTTGAACCCACAGCTCAGGGCTGTTTCTGTAGTGGTGTCCAGCACAGCTTGTCTCCATCCATCACTGGATCCTGCTGGGATTATCCTGGGGTCTGGTTAGTGGGAGTTACCCTGGGTGTGTTTAGTGCAAGTCTGAGAGGGCTGTAGCAGACTTTTCAAGAGGATGGTTTAATGAATGTAACAGCCAAGGCAGACCCTGCCCCTGCTGAGGGCAGCTCATGGCCCCAGGGTGGTTCATCACTTTCCCATTTGCACTCCTTGAGCTCAGCAGTTTAACACCAACCCTGCCTCATTTTATGTGTGCACATGTTAGACTGGCCAAGCTCTCCCAGGCAGCAGTGGTGGAGCTGAGGACGTTTCCCCTGGCATCCACATTCCCACCTGCATGGAGACACCCCATGGACCTTGACAGCAATTCCTGTCCCCTTGTGCACCTTTCCCAACCCTGTGTGGTGGAGCTGGGGCTAAGGGAAGCCACCAGTGGTGCTCAGTGCTGTGTGGATGCTGATGATCACACCTCAGCATCCCCACTGGTGCTTTCACTGCTGACTGCCAAAACCTTTAAAAGGAAAGGAAAATTGTGTTCATTCTTCCTCTCCTTCCTCTCCCCCTGCCCTTGTGTCCTCCTCCTGCTGTGCAGTGAGCTCCCACACTGTGTCCATGCTGCCCAGAGGAAGCTGAGTGGGTGTGGGGCTGCGGCTCCATCTGGGAATTGTTCTTATCAAAATGCTTTATGTCAAAAAGGAATAATAATAATAATAAAACCTTTGATGGTGAGCAGGGAAATCAGGAGGTACAGCTGCTCCTGAGGCCTGACCTGCAGCTCGTGGTGCTTCCTGAGCCTTCACAGGGAGTTTTGGGGTCTTTATGCTGCAGCAGATTTTGCTGCATGCCTGGAATATCTTGGAGGAGCTGAGAGAAACAACTGGGGGCTGGCGCAGGGAGCACGAGCTGCTGGAAATGGCTCTGTGAGAAGCAGGGGAGAAGCATAAGAAAAGCAAGTTTCCTGCCATGAGGCTGGTATATTTATGACTGGAAAGTTTTGGGTTGAAAAGGTCGTGAGCAGGCGGCTGAGGGAGCAGCAGGGGCTGCAAGAGGAGATTTCCCAGCTCACGCCCTGCCCTGCAGTGGGGTTGGGAGGGTCCCATGGGGTCTGGTGTGATGGGAGAGGCATGGGGAGCACTGGAGGGGTGAAGGACAGTGCCCAAGGCAGCTGGGATGTGTGGGGGAGGCAGGATGGTGTGGGATTTGTAGCCCTGGGGCTGCAAAGGGGCTGGGCTGTGCTGCCTCCTCCCCTTGCTGTGCGGGGATGGAGTTTCCAGCCCTGCCTCGGACACCACGTGAAAATGAATCGTGCACATCTGGAAGTGGAGTGCACACATGTAGCACTGCCAGTTTATTTATCCCTGCAAATTCCCCCTAATTAGGGGCTGCTGGGAAGTTGACAGTGCTGGAAATGGCCTCTTTCCAAGGGATTCAATGTTCTAACTGACCCTCACCTTCTCTTCCCCCCCTGCAGTTACCAGAAGGGTGCAAGCAGTGAAAAGGTGTTCCCTACCTCAGGGTCCAGGCACTGCAATTCCTTCTGGAGTTAAGCATGCAGGAAGGCTTTCCAAAGGAAATGTGCTGAGCCCTGTGTGTGTTAAGCTCATTAAGGATGAGCAAGGTTTCTGAAGCCTCTTGTTTCTATTAAAACATCTGTGCTGTCATGAGACACTGAGTTCTGTGCCTGTTTGGCCTTAATGTTCAAAAGCAGTAATTAATAATTAATTTTAAAAAATAATTAAAGTAATTAAGTCAGTTTTCTGCTTGGATCGTAAATTGCACCTCCCAGGTTCTTAGAAAAGTCTGACCTGAAACTGAGAAGAACAAGAGCTTGAGTCTGGGTTTGTTTTAACTGCCTGAGGTTCAGACAGATGCAGTTCCTGATCCTCTTTCCATTTCCTTCCTCTGCAAGTGTCCCCTGCTGTTTAATCAACACCAGGGACTGTGTTTCCCTTCCCTGCCCTGCTCCCCTCTGGGCTGCCAGCACTGCCCCAGTGCCATGGGGACAGCACAGTCCTCCTGGAGCCCAGAGTGGCTGGGATGGTGTGCCTGGCCCAGGCTCGGGCAGCTTTTCCCTTTGCAGGCTCTCAGCACTCACAGTGGCAGGAATCACTGTCTTGGCATGAAGTGCTTTGAGCTGGGCCACGGTGCTGGTGTGGGGTGATGGGACTGCAGTGAGCTCATCCTTGACCTCAAGCAGACCTCCTTCAAGGGGCTGATGGAGTGTTCCTTGGAGGGGATGAGGCTCTGAGTCCATGGGAGGGTGTTGGAGAGCCCAGCCATGGAGCCCAGCACAGAGGGTGCTGACCCACAGCATCCTTCCTGCAGGCAAGCCCCTGGCTTGAATCCCACCTTAGCACTGGGGTAACTCTGAGTGACCCCATCAATCCCCAGGGAGCTGTTTGGGACCATCAGGGATGGGCACAGTGGGATCAGGACAGATCCAGCTCTGTCTCCAGAGGACAGAGGGAAGGGATGTTGGTGCTCCCCTCCCTGCTCAGTGTAACCACACGTGATGCATCTCTTGTTCTGCAGGCAGGCACCTCCTCTGTGTGTGATTTAATGGGGTTAAACCTGACAGGAAGGCAAGCCTTGATCTTCACAGCTCCATCCCTGCTGGGTGGGGAGAAGGGGCTGTGGTTGTCTGTGCTTGTTCCTCACCCATGCAGCTCCTTTGGGGCATCTCAGCTCCAGGCTGTCCCAGAACACCCAAGTTTGCAGTGTGCCCTGTTTGTACACTGAATATCTGGGAAGCTGTAGGTTCAGGGACCTTCTCCTTCTTCGTGTCATATTTAATCTCCTACGAGCAGAAACCTCTTTGGCCTTTTGCTCCCTTGATTTCACATCAGTCCCTTTATACTTTATCCCTTTAAAATCTTCTCATTCCCTCTCTTATTGACCCGTTTATACTATAACCATATTTGGGGTTGGATTGGGGTTTTTTGGTTCCCTTGGCAACAGTGATCTTTGCCCACAGCAGCTCTTCCCTGTGGTGCATCTGTGGGGGATGGCAGCCCCATGCCCTCTCCACCTTCCTGTGGGCTGTGAGTGATGCTGGGTACCCAGGATGGCTCATGATAGAGCTCTCATGGTTTCTGCTTTGCTGCTAAAAGCCTCTCATTATAATATTTTAGGAATTACTTTAATTTTGTGACATTGGAGGCTTATGGTCATGCTGGGGCAGTGCTAGGACCTACTGGGGCAGTGAGGTCCTTTGTGCTGAGGCTCTTTTCATGAGCAAAAACTTTATTGAAAGCCTTTATCTGCCATTCTTCCAGATTTTGTCCTTTTCCTGTTATCCAGTCTTCAAAGTTACCTGCCCCTTCCTGTGCAGGTCCAGGCTGTGGCACTAACGGATGAGATCCAGCAGCATTTTCTTTAAAAAAAAAAAAAAAATCAGTTTGTTACCCCTAAATCTCAAATTAGCAAACCTATTTTGAATTATTTTAGCTTTTCCCATGCTCTTGGTTTCCTTGTGGAGGAAGGGAAGTGTGACTAGCACTGAAGTGCGTCTGTCCTCCCCGTGTTTCCTACCCTTGGGAAGCAGGAAGGCCCTGGGCCCTTGGGAAGGAGCCTCTTTTCGTGACAATTCCTGCGTAGTCAGGGCTGGATTCACGCCGTCATTCCACGAAACCATGGGTGGAGGGGATGGGAACCGTGCCTGATGTTCCTTCCGGAGTCCCCTTGTCCCCAGGCAGGGACAGCAGCGCTGCTCCCTGCCACGGCCAGCTCTGCTCTGATGATTTGCCAGCTCCCCGATTCTGAGTGACAGCTGCTCTGTGCCTCAGTTTCCCCACCTGTCATATGGAGATGACTGCAGCTCTTCCAGGTGGGTTTGGATGCAGAGATGGTTTTGGGGCAGAGCTCAGCAGCTGCAAGGAGCAGAGGAGAGGAGGGGAAGGTAATGGCAGCAGCCTTTATTTCTGGCTTGGAGAGAAGAGCTGTGACTCATTCCTTCACCTTTAGAGCCTGCCTGCTCTGGGTGATTACAAACCTGTCTGTCCCTGTGACCCTGCGTTGGTGCTGCCGAGGGGATGGATGGTGCAGCCAGAACTGCCCGGTGCTGAGCTGGAGGTGATGCCCTGAGCACACTGGGGTTGGTGTCTCACCCTGCAAGTGCCTCCACCCATCCCCTGCACCTTCCCATAACGGCTGGGAAGGAGCTTTCACCTGTGATCAGCAGCAAGGAAAGGTATTTGGGCTCAGAGAAACATTGAGTGGCTAATAATAATGATATTTAGCTGCTCCTATGTAGTAATTTTGGTCTGTAAACCTCAAAGCATTTGATGGAAGGGGCCATAATCAATAAATAGTTTTGTTTTCTAATTAAAGTACAAGGAGGAAGGGAAAGATCCTGTGGGTGAATTGCTCACTTTTGTGTAGGAGATGCTTTAAGGCTCAGGTAGCCACAATGACTCATGGCCCCGGTCTAACCCAGCCTGATCAGGCTCATGACTGCAGCAGATTGAGACACCGATAAGAGCTGCTGGTTCAGAAAAACCTTGACTTGTGGGAGGAAGAAAATCTGCCTGAAAATCTGCATTCTTAGCAGCCTGCAAGGAAAGTACACGATGCTGTTTGAAATGGGTTTCTGCCTTAGCCTGTTAAAGGATTTTCTAAAGCTGCTACCTGCCATCTCCTTGTTTGGTTGTTTTTTTTTTTATCTTACAATTTTTTTTCTTCTTGAAGTGACTTTCTGAGTCTGGTTGCTTTGTGGTCCCCCACACCCATGGCAGGACAGGGGCTGTAACCAGCGCTGGCTGCTCCTGGAGGAGTTTGAGCTGAGATCTGGAGAAGCCCTTGAGGCACATCCCTGCTGCAGAGCAGGAGAGCCCGGGGTGAAAGTCCAGAGAAAAAGGATTAAAGTTTCTTGCATCTGCCAGCTCTTGTGGCATCAATCCATTTTTAGCTTGTACCTGTAACTGAGTGATCAGCAGATTTTACAGACTGCCTTTCTGGGGCAGGAAATCACTTCTAGGCCAATAAAACAGCTTTGCAGGAAGTTTCTTGCTCATCTGAAGAGCAGAGTGATGGTGAAGGAGAAAGGGCTGGGCAGTCAGTGGTGGCCCGGCACAGTAAGGAAACAAGAAATATTTCTACTCTAATGTAACACAGAAAAGAAAATATTTACCTAAAACTCTCCTTCAGCCAGTGCTGCAGGATCCCAAAAGTCTTATCAAAGCAGGAGCTTGAGGTGAGGCTTCTGATACAGTAAAAACAGTGAGGGAGACCCTCAGTTGTGTGAACAAGGGGAGCAGCAAGGGACAGAAGGGATGTGATCTGCTGTCTTCCTTTTGAAAAGGGAGTTCTTTCTAAGATAAAAATTAAAATATAATTACAAACACCTGTGATATGTCTGGAGAAAGGAGCAGGAAAGCCGGATAAGTGACTGAAGAAAATCCCTGCCACAAGGACAGAAGGAGCAGAACCTGATTGTTTTATCAAAGGCAGTGTAGGTGATGTGATCACTGTGGGAGATCTTTCATCAGGAGAAGTCTCAGGGTCCTCCATCTCCTCAATCTGCCTGGAAAGGGCAAAGCAGAGGCTGTGCTGAAACTGCCTTTGACTGAGCAGTACAACACACACTGGTGCAAAGCTACCAGGGAACCCCAAAAACCAATTCCAGGGGAGGAGGCATGTTCTCCATCCCTCTGGGATGGGTGCTCAGCTTCCCAGGGTTGCCTGCCTTTCTAGAAAAAGGATTTAGCTAAACATAAGCTTTTGGGTTGAGGATGCAGGTAGAAAACCAGATGGAATTTGCTTATGTGCAGCTTGGTCAAGGGGATGATGTCTCTGGTCTGATGTTCTTCTGTGCTTCTGACATGGCTCAATGAGGTAAAAGGACAAGAAAGTCTCCAAGGGAGAGAAGGATGGGCTTATCTCCCTGGGGGAAAGCTTGCTCCTCCTCTACCAGCAGGCGCTTGGGATATGTGCTATGGGGTGAGCTGTTTACATACCTTGCTGCTTTAAATATTTACTGTTAGAGCTCTGGATATTCTTGTTATTCTTTAGTTGCTGTAATTTTCCATCTTTCTCTCCCCCTCTCAGTGCCTTAGGTGCACATGGGTGCAATATGCCCCAGCTGGTTTTAATGAACAGGAACTCCTACTTCTAGCCCGGATATTTTATTTCACACTTCTCGGGGCTCGCCTCTCGGCCGCTTGATTTGCTAAACTTTTATTAGATCCAGGATGGTAACATTGCCTTTGCTTGGGCAATGCAGAGTGACCCAGGGAGCTGGGACTGACCCAAACTGCCTCAACCTCTTCTGCTGAAGTGCTTTGAGCTTCTTCACAAGACCAGCAGACATCATTGTGATGCCCCTTACCACAGTCCATCAAGAATGTTTTGTGATTTTTTTCTAGCGGTTTACTTCTTCTTGCCTCCTGTTGACCTCGAAAACGGTGTCCCCATCACAGCATCACACCAATCCCTGCGTGACCTAGCTCAGAGGGAGCCACCAAACTCCAAGCAGAGGCTCTCACATTGAATGTTATGGGATTGGCAAGAGAGTAGACTCAGAAGGTCAAAAATGTGCTTGGTCTTTCTTCAGATTGCTTGTATTGCTCTTTTAAAAACTTCTTTACAATAAGGATTTTTAGTTTGTCTTGCTTAGTTCATTTTTTCCCCTGCTTTAAACCCATTCTACAACTTTGTGCTGAGGGTGTAGTCAGGATGTTTAACAGATTTTGTAAAAGGCTAATCCAAGTTCTGTTCTTCAGTGAGCGAGTCATCCATGATTTTTAAGTGAAACTTTTTTTCTCACTCAGTAACAAGCTAATTATTGACAGCTACATTTTTACCTGCTGGAAACGCGGATGTGACCTTCATCAGAGCGTTTGGGAGGAGAAAAATAAAGACACTTTCTTTGAAATATCGATGCCAGTGAGGCGGGTCAGCCCTCTGTGGTGCTGTGCAGTGTGGCAGCTGCCACCATTCCCTACAGTGGGGACAGCAGGGACCTGGCACCTGGGTGCTGACCTCAGTGTCACAGGAGCCACAGGTCTGAGGTCATTCCTGCTCTCCTGATGGTGTTCAGCCAGGATGACACCAAGCAGCTTTGCAGGCAGTGTGTTACATGGAAAGGCATTTTTGTTTCCAGTTGTGATGCAGTTCCTCCCTGCACTGTTCTGCTGTGTTTGTTTCTGACACCACGAGGAGAGTGAAAGTGAAAGAGCTGAGCACTGCAGCCTGCCAGAGGAGAGGAAACCCACTGTACCTACCTTAAAATACCATTCTTCTGTTGTAAAGGTGTGTTTAAACAGTTCTCATGTTTTCAAGTAATGCCTTTCCTTGGACAGTACAGAAAACCTGGAGCTTGTTGAGTCTGGGAAATCGGCACTGTTGGTTTCGTTTTCTGGTTCATTGTACACTCTGGGCGAGTCTGTGGTGTTTGCAGACTTTAAACGTGTGAAACTAAAAGGGTGGCATCTGTGGTGAAACTCATCCTTTCTGCAGTAACAGACAGTAACTGTACTACTGTTTTGCATAATTTTCCTTTATGGTTCACCCACAGTGGACTAAAAGCCCAACCCACTCATTTTTCCTTTCCTGTTGATGTGCCTGGACACATTTCAGGGGGTATCATCACTTTAAAATGATGCTATTAAAACACAGGGCGGGGAGGATGAAAATAGGGTCAAGAGGGCAGGATCTGAATCAACACCGGAAGGGAGAAGCATCAGATAGCGAGGTGCTCAACCTGGGAGGTGCGAGAGGTGGGGAAGGGGCGGCGGTGTCATGGAAAGGGCTGATGATGCCAGAGCTGGCGTTTTCCCCGCTGGCTCGGGCTGGAGTGTTGGGAGCTGTGGCAGCATTGAGGGCTCAGCGCTAGGCTCAGCGGGTTTTACATCGGGGCAGGTTTTACATCCCCTGCTGCTCCTGCGGTGATGATTTTCCAGAGCAGGCTGCTTGGATTTGGCAGTGGTGGGTTAGCACAGCGCTGGCTTGATTTTGAAGAATTATAAAACCGAGCGTGACCGAGCTGTCCCTTTCCAAACAAGGGTAAACCGAGAAGTGAAAGGCTCGACAGCGCCGGAGAACCTCGGGGGAGTGACCCACCGGTGTGGGGCTGGTCCCACCCTCCGCGGGGCAGCGCTGGCTCGTCCGCCGGGGGANGCCGCTCGCCCTCCGCCATTCGCAGCGCTCCGCCGAGCCGGGGGCAGCGCCCCGCGCCCGCCATGGCCGACCCGGCCGTCAGCGCGCACCTGGAGGGCATCATCTCCGACTTCGAAGGTGGGTGGGAGCGCGGCCGGGGAAGGGGCACCCGCGGAGGGAGCGGCCGCTCTGGGGGCTCGCTCAGCCGGGGGGAGCGCGGAGCGGGCTGAGCTCGGCTCGGCTCGGGGCCGCCGGCCGCGGGGCACCCGGG
>VXBI01006326.1:15290-50228 GCA_013397375.1 Toxostoma redivivum | reverse complement strand
CCCCGCTGGTACCCGGGGGGTCCTGGCCGAGGCTGGGCTGGCACCCTGCTCCTTCCAGCCCTCCCCACCCGCGGGCTGCCGCAGGGCTGTCGGTGCCTTTTGTCCGGAGCGGCTGCGCCCGGTGCTATCTGCCAAAGGCAGGGTCTTACGGGATGTTTCTCCTTTCCTGCCCTTCCCGAGTTGATTTATGTAGTTTTTTCATGCTGAAAACACCCGCCTGACCAGACCGAAATCCTGAAAAAATAGGCAGGCGGAGGTCCTTCTGTTGATTCCCAGTTTTGGGGTGCAGACACAGCCCTGGAGTACCGGGATATTGATAAGCTCCCAAGTTTCCCGTATCCCCGTAGCGGGAGCTGCCTGCCCCGAGAGCTCTGCAGTTGTCCCGTGGCAGAGCTCCAGAGCCCGCAGCGCTGTGTGCTCGCTGATGGAGGATCTCCGTGCGGACCGGGATGGCTTCTCTCCGCCTCCCTGCCTCTTCTTGCCTGGTTTTTGGCTTTTTCGGGCAAGAAAATAAGCTAGCGGGGAGTGTGCTGCCGCCAGATGGGTCTGGGGGCGAGAGGCAGGCAGAAGAGGGCTGGGGGGCTGTGCCTGGAGCAGGCGTGGGGAGATCTGCTCCAGGGAGCTCATCTTCCCGAGCAGAGTTTTGGAAGAGCAGCTCCATCCCTGCGCACTCGCGCGTCCTGGCAGCGACCCAAGAGGAGCTTTGTGCAGCGGTTTCTAGAAAGAAAGGGAAAAAAAATAAAAACCAACAAAAAACCCCACAAGAAATAGCGGAGATGTTGGGGCCGCGGTGAAAGCTTATCCAGGGGCTGCGTGTGCAGCTATAGGCTGAGTGAGCCTCCACCGCCTCCTGGAGAACCCAGCCTGACCTTCGGGAAGCAGAGCTCTGCTGTTTTTCCTGCTGGGGAGCCGAGGAAGCTCAGAGCACTGGGGTTCCTCTTCCAGGTCAGGCAGGAAACGGGTGGCAAAGCTGGGGTCTCTGCAGTGCTTGTGGCAGGCTTTAGACACGGTCACCTCCGCTATTCCCAGCCCTGGGCTCGCTGCAGCTGGCAGCGGAGGGCAGGGCAGGAGGCTGAGGGAAGTCACATCCCTCTGGAAGATTGGAGCTAACAAGTGTTAGGACGCAGAGAGTGACCCGAATCCAGCACCCCTTGGGTGCTGGGGTTCTAGGGCGCCTTTGTGACTGTCCTTGAGGGATGCATGAGCCTCCCCAGCGCAGGGCTGCGAGCGCTGATGTAATTACAGCTTCCCTCTCGCTGCCTCAATTGCATTTAAATCTCTGAAGAATGAGTAATTCCCTACTCGGGTACGATAAAGGCTCTGCTGTGGGCCCCGGGGCTGCCTGCTTGGGCTGTGTGTGTTCCTCGGTGGCACCGAGCTGATCTGTATTGCCTTTATTTTCTGTCTATGGAGCACTTAATAGTTCCTGCCTGTGCAGAGGGAGAGGCTGGGGAAAGCTCTGTGCATCCGAAGCCAAAAGGTCTGGCCTTGCCCTTGAGCAGGGATCTGGGCTACTGTTTCACAATTTAATTAGCTCTCAGGGTTGCACAGCAGCTTCCCAAAAAGCAGGCAATTAATCTGCAGCCTGTAGGGCAGGAGATGGAGTGTTCCTGTCTGCTGGGTGGGTACCTCAACCCCACGCAGCCCCTGGCCAAGCAGGAAAGATCTGCCAAGAACATGGAGCAGGAACACCAGACCATCCAGAGCTCTCTTTGTTCCCTCCAGTCACACACTGCCTGCCCTCCCCAGTCACCCTGGCTGTTCCTGCCTGTTTTCCTTGCAGCATCCGTGCCAGTTTTCCTGGCAGCATCCCTGCCTGGTTCCTTGTTCCTGCTGTGTTGCAGCAGGCAGGGAGCTGCAGCCTTGGCTGTGGAGCTGCCAGCCTCAGTGAGCCTGAGGAGGATGCAAAGGCCCTTGGGGAGAGGGAAGCAGTACCAGGTACTTGATTCCACTTCAGTTTCCAGATCAAAGCAATATTTAAGAGGAGAACAGAGCACAGCAGAGTGTGTTGTTCCTTGTGCCCGGTGCTGTGATGGGGATGCTCAGTGTACTGACCGGCAGGTCCTGCAGGAGGGCACTTGAAAAGTCCGGGGGCTTCTGCCCCAGAGAAACTGTGGATGTCCCATCCCTGGAAGTGCTCAGGGTCAGGTTGGATGGGACTATGAACAGCCTTGTTTAGTGGAAGGTGTACTCTGCCCATGGCAGTGGAGTTGGAAATAAATTATTTGTAAGGTCTCTTCCAGCCAAACCCATTCTATGATTCTAATCCCCCTTATTTGACTGACAAAAGCTTCCTTGTCTCTAATGGGGCAGAGCATCATTAGGTCTGTGGTTTGCCAGGATTTACAGAGCATAATAGCTCTGCCCCTGGGTTTATAGATTCTGGCAGGTTTTCAGGAGTGTGGCTGGTTCAGCCCTGGTTGCAGCAGTGCTTCCCAAGCTCGCCTCTGCCTCAGAGGGGGCTGTGGGTCCCTCAGCTCCCTGGGGTCTCAGGCACAGACCCTGAGCTGCAGGGAAGGGGGGCTGCAGTGCTAAATGAACCTGGTGAGATGCCTGTGCAGTGTGGTAACAATCCATGCACCCAGACCTCCCTGACCCAGCCCAGGCTGGGTGATGTGGCAGTGTTGGTGTCCATGGTGCCCCACTGCAGAAGGATGGATGTTCCTGCTCATGGCTTTGCTTGGCTGTGATGCTGCACAAAGATAATCCCACAGCATGGTACTCATCTTCCTGCCAGAGGTGTAGAACACTGTACACTCAGTATCTGCTGCCTGGTAGTGAGACAGGAGAGATCTGCTCCATCCCTCGTCCTGGTGGGATGTGGCTGCTGCCAAGCAGAGTCCCAGGGTGACTGAGGTGTATTTCTGCTGGCAGTTGCTGGTGTTGAGTTGGCAGCACTGATGCCAAGCACTCCTTGCCTTTGCCAGTGCTGTCAGTCAGCACAAGATTCGTTTCCCCATAATGTTGAAACACAAATTGTCACAGTGGATGTAAACTGTGCCTGGTGGAAATGCTGAGCAGGGCTGTAAGTGTGTGGAGAGGCAGGAGGGTGCCCAGGGGTTCTGTGTGGTGTCTGGGGGTACAAGTTGGTGGGGGCACAGGCTGGTAGCTTTGCTGTGGTAGAAACAGTGAGACAGCATTTGTTGATGGCTCTTAATCCCTGATTTTCCCATTGCTCAGAGCCCAGCTCCCCTGGGGAGCATGTGCTGGCTGGTGGGTGAGCCTTGGCAGTGCTGTGGAGCTGGGTGGGGATCCTCCAGCCCTGCCAGGACATGACACTGCTGATCACAAGGTTTCTCTTGCTGTTTTATTTATTTACTCTTCCTTACTCTTGCACACTTTTCAGACACTTCTCTCACCACCCAGTGCAGGGTATTTTTAGTATTTCACCAGCAGACTTTGTCTCAATGAGGCACAAACTCATGCTAAGTTAAGTCCCAGTTTTAAGTGCCACCAAAACACCATCACCCAGCTCATTTTCAGGAGGGTGCTGCATTATAAATAGGCTTTTCTACGTGCACACAACTCACAGACTCGTCCTTAAACTTTCCTGGAGTGAATGCCCGGGATGTCAGTGGGACACGTGGCCGTGGTGCATCCCCAGGCTGGGCAGGGCCAGCGTTCCTGCTGCCCTGGGAGCAGCTGCAGCCGCGTGCTGCGGATGCTGGGACTCAGCCCCAGGCTAATATTAGCAGGAACGTGCCAGCGTGGGTGATGTGCCTGGAGCTCAGCAGAGTGGAAAGGCGTGGAGATGGGACGTGCCTCGTGTTTGTGTGAGTGTGTCACTCAGGTGTGTCCCCTAAGCCCAGCCCAAGGGTTTGCAGGACGAGCACCAGCCCAGCTCACACGCGGGGAGCTGAGCGTGTGACTAACGGTCCCTTGTGTGCCAGGGCTCAATGCCTGGAAAAGGAAACGCAAAAAGATCTTTCCGATTTACATCTTGGATCTTCCCAGCCCTAGGAGTGAAGCAAAGCTCCTCAATTGTTGGGTTTCCTGGGCTGTCCACAAGAAGTCCCATTGGGGCTCTTCATCACCAGCTTGGTGTGGGCAGAGCCAGAGCTGCTCACTGATGGAGCTGGTGCTCCAAGACAGCAAAGGCACCTCTGATACCCTCAAAGCTGGGCTTTACAGCCACTTCAGAGTGTTCTCTCCCTTATTCCACATCTACCTTTCTCTCTCCAAGACAAAAGGATGGGCTGGATGGGAGTTTTCTGCCAAATCCTTGTGAGGTGGGAGAGGAAGGAGCCAGAGGAAGGTGCCTGTGGGAAGGGAAGTTTTGTGTCTTCCCCAGCAGAAGTTGTATCTTCCCCTGCAGAGCTGGTCTTCGAGCCGTGTAAGAGCCGAAATGAGGGATGCAGGGCTCCAGACTGGCTCTTTAAAATGCTGTTTATTGTATCCATATGATGCAGCAATTCAGGGGTTGTGGGTGACAAGAAACCAGCCCAGCTGGTCAGCCACAGCTGTAGGCTCATCTGAAGCTTCTCTAATTCTGGTTACAATGCATTATATACTTTTCATTACACAACATCTTAAAACATAACAACCAATCAATACCTTTACTATTACCTATAGCCTATCATAACTAACTTTACCATATTCATGTTACTATTTTCCAATCACAAAAAGTTAGTATGTTACACTTTAAGCTAAAAGTTGTTTTTGAGTTTTCTGGCAATGGAAAATGTTGAGATCTTTTCTTTACTTGCAACATTGGCTTTCTTGTTTGCCTATGAAATTTTTTTGCTTGGTAAAAACATCTTTTGTTTGAGGTGGATTTATCCTTTGCTCTAAGTCATAAAAGCCCCTTCCAACTCACTTGCTCTTTGCCTTCTTAGTTATCCAGTCAGACTGGCTCAGCAATTCTTTTCTTCTATATCAAAACTTGCTTTCATTTCTATTCCTTCTTCAGATTCTACATTCAAAGATCTTTCTGTTATGCATACACATCTGTGACACCTTCCTGTCAAGTCCTTATCCTTTCTAACATAGGTGCAAAGTCAAAAAACTGCATCTGCCTGGTCACAGCAGTGGGTACCTGCTGTTGTGGGCTGGGTTTTTCCTGTGTAAATCTAATTCTTTGGGAATGAAAAGGTTGTGAGGGAGTGGGAAAGGGAAGAACAGTTGTCTGTCTGTCCATGTGAACTGGGCTCTGGGGATTGCCACGCCCTGGTTAGGATGTAGGATCATCCAGAGGTTGTTGTTTACAGTCATGTTGTGCAAGGGGGGCTGGGCTCTGTGTCCTTGTCACCCTGAGCAGTGTCCCTGGCTCTGTGACAGCAGGGAGGGCTCCCAGTGCTGGCTCAGGTGAGCTCCTGTGGGAGCAGCCTTGGCAAAGTGAGCACAGCACTGTGCTGACCATAAAGAGCCCTTTCAGGAGCCTGGGTGGGAAGGGACAGGGACAGGGAGGGGATGGGTTGTGACACCAGAGCCAGGGCAGCTGCCTTGGTTTTGCAGGCTCAGTGCTGATGGCTGGAGGTGAGTCAGGCCAGGAGCACATACACCATGCTGGCTCTTCCCAGTCCCTGGGATCTTGGGAACACCTTTCCCTCAGTAAGGGACTCACCTAAAATGCTGCACTCTTTGCTCATTGCCTCTTGGTGGATCAGGGCAGTAGAGTGAGTAGGAAGCCCCTCTGGAACATGTTGGGTCAGGTCTGATAGCTCTGAGTGACCATGGCTCTGGCTCCACCAGCAAACCTGGGGCTAAATTACTGCCAGACATTAGCCTGGTACCTCTGGGTGCCCCATGGCCTCACTGGGTGCTGGTTTAATTTCTGGTTTGCTGCCCTTCCTTGCAGGGAGCTGCTCAGCCCTTCTTCCCAGGAGCCAGGACTGAGACAGCAGCCACAAAAACCTGGATGGGGACGTGTCATAAATCCAAAAACAATAATGGAGCTGAGAATTGCTCCAGACATTCATGTTTCTGACTTTGATATTTAAGGCTGCATCTTTCTGCAGGAATATCATGTGGGCTCTTTTCCTCTCCCAGCCTCTCTGTCCCCTCCTGCTGCAGTGAACTCTGGCACCTCTTCGGTCTTTAGAGATGGCATGTGGAGGCAACAAGCCAAGTGCTCCTAAATCCTGGTTAAACTTGTTTGAAGCCTGCAAAATGAGTCAGGGGGTCTGAGTTCAGTTCCTGGTGGGGGTCAGGGTCCATCAGGGGAGCTCTTTGTGGGCTGTCATGCCCTTCAAGTGTCCTGGCCACCTCTCATTTCTCACCTGCAGGGTATTGTTTGGCCCTGGCACCCCTTTGGTGGCACCAGCAGTTTGTACCCAGCTGCTGTGCTGGTGCCATCGTGGGGAGAGCCCTCCTGGTGCAGGAGACCCCTCCTCACTTCCTTCCCTGCCACAAACAGTGCAGGTAAGGAGTAGCCCTTGGGCAAGAAGGGATTTGTTCTGGCTCCAGCCCATTCTGAACAGCTCTCATCTCCTGATGGTGTGACTCAGCCTTTTACCCTGATTGCTTTTGTGAGGCTGCTGGATGGAGCTCAGCCCTTGGGTCTCCTGGGGCCACCTCCAGAGCAGTGGCACACAGGCAGGGTCCATCCAGGCTGGCTCTTGGTTGGTTTGTGTGCCACGAGGAGAGATGCCATGGCTGGTGGGTGACCCTGCACCCTCCCAGTGCTGTGGCACCCAGGCCAGGGCAGTTTGGGGTGGGGTGCCAGCCTGTTGGCCACGTGTAGGCACAGTCAGTGCCAGCCAGCTCTTGTGGATTGCAGGGCAGGGGACACTGTGACATCAGGCTGTGCCACTGTCCTCCTGGCTGTAGAGGTGGCAGGTTGGGATCCAAGCATCACAAAACTGTGCAGCCCCTTGCTAGGATGAGGTGGGTGCTCTGCAGCCTGGGGGTCCTGGCAGGGATTAGTGGTGAGGGCAGTGGCACTGGTCAGCTGCACTGGTTTGGGAGACAAGGAGCGTGGTGAGGACTGGGAATGGGACTGGGACAGGGACTCAGTCTTTCTTTCATGTTGGCCATTGGAAGTAAACATACAGGGAAATGTGCAAAGGGTGGATTTGATTTTATTTTCCAAAGCACGTTTCCCAGGAAAGAGGAGGGCTCTGCTCTCTGCCAGCCCTCAGGACGTTTGGACAAGAGCTCTCACTGCAGTGCTGGGTGTCCCCTCCAAGAGAGTCATCAGAGCTGGCTGCAGGGACAGCAGCCATCAGCAGGCAGCAGTGGGCAGCACTGCAGGGGTGAACGGCTCTGGGTCCCTCCTTTGCCCCTTTTACCTATTTACCCTTTTCCTGTAGCTTTTTAACCAGTGTGTTGCAACACTGCCCATCAAAGCATCTTCTCAAGTGGAGACTTCACTGATTTAATCACCCAGTCCCTCCACCCAGGCTGGTCACCCTCCTGAGTCACTCTCATGTCCCTTGCCTGGGCACTGGGATTCATGACACCTGGGGGTGGCATCTGTGGCACCAGCACGGGGCAGGCTGGGCTCTGCAAGACCATCTGCATCATACTTTTGTCTCTGGGTAATCGTTTGGAGGCATTTTAGAAATATTAGTGAACCAAACCAAATCTACAGCCCCATGGGAGGCACAGAAAAGATTTATTTCTCTCCTTCCTCCTCCCCCTATGGAAGGAAACTGGAGCACAGACTGGAGTCAGGAGCTGGAGTGAGCCCGTGGCAGAGCCAGTAATGCAATCTGCTGGGCTGGATACCCTGGGTTTTATGTAATTTTCTGTACAAATGTGAAATGAATATAAGGGATGTAAAATATACTGGTCTGATCTGGAAGCACTTTGCTGTGAGTTAATGGTTATATAAACCCGGGTGTAATAGAGAATCAAGCTAAAATCTTCTGAGTACTGCGTTATAGGGACTGGAACACTGGGATTTTGTATTAATCTGAGTGAGGACTTTATTTTATTTTTTCTATTCTTAGTCCTGACTTTGCTTTTGCATGTTCATTTCTGGGAAATGAGTGGTTTGCTGCATCAGCCTCAGGCTGTTTTATACCTTGCTTTGAGTGAGTGAAATGCTGCTTTGATTGATGTCAGAGCCCTGAACTTGCATTTATCCCCAAATTTCCACCAGAACTCATCTCTTATTACCATTTACACCATTCAGGAAGGCCCTGCATAGTGACAGCACGTTGCCAGCCTTTTCTTGTACATGTGATTCGTGTCAGACCAGGCAATCTACTCTGCAATTTCTTTTGAAGGATGTCTTGGAAGTCAGAGAAAGGATTTATTTGGGCATAAACTGTTCATAACCTGAGCCAGCATAGCGTGAGAGTCAGGGTACAACAGCAGAGTATCACAATATATATAGATATATGTATAGATAAATATATAAACAGAGAGATAGATATAGATATATTTTATATATGTAGTGCAGCAAGGCTGGTTTGTTGATAAAGGAAAGATGTGAAGCCTCCTGGCACAAGCACAGGGAGGGGCTCCAGCAACCCTTACTTCTTTCTTTTGCTGCATCACCAGAAGCTTTGGGAAAGGTGCTTTTAAAATTTCCTGCCTTCATTTCTGTGGAGGTAAGAGGGATCTGAGTTTCTCAGGCTGTTTTGAAGCTGTGTGTGCTCACAAAATCCTGCCAGCTTGTGCAGCATCGCTTGCTGCCTGCACTGCTGGGGATTTTCCATCTCAGACCCACTGAGGGGCTCAGGGGAGCTGGGAGCACCTTGTTGAGGATGGGGTAGACATATCCTGCTCTGGTGCTGCAGCAGGGGTGCAGCTCCCTTCCCTTTCTGCTGTGGGACCTTTAGGTTTAATACACAGTGGATCTATCCTATAGGGACATGCAGAACATCCCCCATAACTGAGCCTTTAGTTCACTCCAATGCACCCATCTATGGTATGAGGGGTGGCAGCTCTTCACTGGCATCACTCAGGGGAGGTTTGGATTAGGCAGCCCCAGGTGGCCCCGTGCTACTGTGGGCAAACACTCTTTGCTCTCTGGGCCAGAAAAGCGCCGTGAGTGCCCTGCTGCCTGTGACAGGGCTCTGGGAAGCTTTAAGGGCAGTGAGCAGAGACTGCTGTGTTGGGTTTCCAAGGGTTCCTTGAAAGATGAGAGCTGCAGCCTCCCCCCTTTCCTGCCTGGGAACAGGAGGTGACCATCTGGTAGCAGTTTAGAGCGAGCCCTGGCTCTAAACGGTGCCATTGTGTGCTGGGAAATAACGGGGCGCCAGCTGCCCCCCATAGGGCTCTTGTGTGTCCAAAAACCCAAGGAGAGCTCTCTGTGCTTAAGCAACCAAGCAAATGTAACCCCTGGGTTACAGAGAGCACGCCAGGGGCACAGGATGTTTAATGGGAAGCAGTTGGGAGCTGTGGCTGTGGCAGAGCTGGAGGCTCTGGCTGGGAAGCAGGTCCCGGAGGAGTCAGCATTGCTTGCTGTTTATTTTGGTCTCCTCCTGAGCTCTGTGCATAGATGTTTCCTTGTACAAAGCCTCCCCTGGCCTGGTGGTGGGATATTGTGTTTAAAAGGAGAAGAGAGGGGGAGCAGATGTTGCAGATGTTCCCTGGGGTGCCTGGAGCCAGGCTGGGAGCAGGGTGAGCTGTGCTGGCAGTGAGCTCTGTGTGTGCTCCAGGGCTTCCAGCTGGGAGATGTGGAGTCCTTCTGCAGGAGCCAGATCCCTTTTCCTTCATGGATCCCTTCATAGCATCTGGGCACCCCTGGCTTGCCTGGAACTCCTAAGGATGGACTCCCCTTCTGCAAGAGCTGTGCATGTGAGATCCCCAGTGCCACTCACTTGTGACATCTCTGGAAGACTCTTGGCTGTTGCTGAGCTGCTGGGATTTGAACCAGACCTCTGCCCTCTCTCCCCAGTTTATAGGATCCCTGAAGAGCAGCTTTAACTGATGGCCAGTGACCTGCTGGTGCCTGGCTGGGGGTGACTGGGAGGACACAGAGGCCTCACTGTGCAGCCATCCCCAGCAGTGCTGCATAAAACAGAAAGAGAAATCAATGTTTTCTGCTTTTCATCCCCTGTGCCTGCTTGGGGAGCATTTGAGCAGGATGAAGGCACACAGTTCTTGCCTGTCTGGCATGGAGCACGTTTGGGTTTTCAGGAGGGCACATCCTTGTGCACAGCCAGCAGAGTCACCTCACAGAGCCCGTGCCTCCTCATCCAACAGGAGGATTAGCAGTGGTATTTTGAAGCCAGCCCTGCAGAGCTGGGTGGTGCTGAGCAAACACTGTGACCTTGAGAGGTTTGCAAAGGTCTGGTCCCCAAAGGGACCTCACAGTGAGCAGTTCCCAGTCCAGACATGATGGTGGTGGGTTGCTGCAGAGGTTGCATCTGATAGGAAGCACTTGGGAGTCTCATTTTAGGGGAATTTGGGCTTTCCCTGCCCAAAAGCCACAGCCTTCAGCAGTGGTGGATTGAGCCAGAGATGTGTGAATGGGTCTGGAGCTGGGTGAAAGGAAGCACATGCCAAAGGCAGTGCAGGTTGTGCTCAGCCCCACGTGCACCTCCAGAGGAAGAGACGGAAGAGTGGTGCTGAGCACCTCCCTGCTTTCCCTGCCCAGCTGCCTCCAGCACCAGCCAGTCACTGGGATGCTGCTGGTGGGGCTGGGGAAGCCCTGCTTGTGCCCAAAACCCCCTGGAAATAGGATATCCTGGAAATAGGATGGTGGGGACAGTCCTGCAGCATGCCCTGCTCGGGGCTGGCAGGGATATGGCAGGGACTGAAGCCCTTGGGGACACAGAATTAGCCACAGCTGCCCATGTGGGACCCTGGCAGGGTGGGTAGGAATGGAGTGTGGGGCCCTACAGCCCTGCCTTGCTTCAGCTCCTGTTTTTGTGAGGAATATGGACACTTCCCTGCAGGAAGCAGGGAGGAGGGTCATTGGAGCAGAGGCTGTTTACTTTCCTTTCCTGGCTCTGAGCAGGACACACTATTTATAAGTTTTCTCTCTTTTTTTGAGAGTTGTGCTTCCTGAGGTCCTTGTCTCTTCTCATGCAAGGAGGAGAGAGGCAGTGCTGGGCAGGGAGCTCCAGCCATGCTTGATCCCTCTGAGGGCCACCACTGCTGAAGGTGACATTCCTGAGGATCGTGTCCCTGGCAGTGGGGCTCTGTCTCAGAGGTGGGAACACAAACCCTCCACTGTGGTCACAGTCCTTTCTCATGCCTGGGATGTCTGACCTTCTCCAGACCATGCTGAATTCAGGGCAGTGGCCAAATGTGGCAGCAGAACAAGCTGGGTACCAAAATCCCTGTGACACCAGAAGATGGACACCCCATCCTGCAGAGCCATGGGTGAGGAAGCTCCTGGGCTGTCCCCAGGCGAGTCAGTGACCCTGCTGGGGAGGGAATGCCACTGGGCCCTGGAGCTCCTGTCAGGAGCTGTGCTGAGCCATTTCTGCCCCCCTTTGGGGTGAAGGTTCCTGTCCCAGCCCCTCAGTTCCCCCTTCCTGCCCGCTGGCACCACAGCACAAGGCAGGAGTTATCTGGAGGGCCTGGTTGTCCTGAGTCTGTAATCGTGGTTCTGCAGCTCTGCCTTGGGCTTTTTGAACCCCTTTGTGTCTGGGCTTTGACCTTTTTCTCTTTTCTGCAGCAGGGCCCAGAAGGACTTGGAAAAAGGCCATTTTTGGGTGTTGTAATTCAGTCCAGCCCTTTGATAAGGGCAGGGGCTGGCTGTGCTCCAGGAAGACCACATGGGTGGCATTGGGCAGGTTTACCCTGGCCTTGGGGCACTTTGTGGGGTTTAAACTCAAAAGGGCCATGTGTGTCAGCACTGCAATGGGGTTAGCCACCATTTCTTTGTGAAGTGGCAGCAGGGCTCAGAGGAGTGGAGGTGATGGATGTGGCCCATGTGAGGCACCCTTGGAGGTCAGCAGGATTGTTTGGATCCAAAGCTCATTAGAAGGTCAGAAAGAAATCCCCAAACCACTTGGAACTAGGGATCTCCAGGGCAATGTTCCTTAAGAGAAGATACAAAGATACTTGTCAGCATTTCCTTTGCTGCTGAGTTCCTTGAGAGCATTTACCCTGTTCCTCAAGACACGTCCCTCAGGGCTGCTTGCTGAAGGGAAGAGGTGGAGACTGAGCTGGCTGGAGGAGTGCCAGGCAGGTTTGAAGAGCCTGCTGTGGACAGGAGTGTGATTCCACCCCTCAGGGAGCTGCCAGTGCCATGTCCTCTGCTGCTCCTGCCCGCCCAGCTATGCTCAAGGCCAGGCAGGGGCTCCCCGTCGGGTCGTCCCTTCCGCTCTCTTTGTTCCCAGCAAAATGCAAACTGGGCTTGGCTGGTGCATTGTTTTAAACATGGGGGTTTTGGGAAAAGAAAAACAGCTAAAATGTTAGTTTCTGGATAAAGTGTGTGGTGGAGAAGGGAAACTAGAAAATCTGTGCTGGAGGGTCAGAGTTCCAGCTCAGGGTTGGAGACCTGGGAGTTTGAGCATGTTGAAACAGCTTCCCAATGTGGGGCTTTTTTTGGATTAATTATTCTGGGGATGCTGAGAGCTGTGACTTGGACACAGGTCTGCAGTGAATGAGCTGTGCCAAGCACAGACTGCAGGGCAGGGACTGCTGCAGGGAGCATCCCACCTCTGTGAGCAGGTGATGGCATGGCTGGGAGAGCTCCACAGAAGTCAGAAAACAGAGAAATCTGAGAAAAAGCATTTTTTGTTTTCTTTATTGCCTCCCTCCCTTCTCCTACCAATGTCTGAATATTTCTGAGATGCAAGACAGACCACTTTGTCACGAGGTGCCCTTTGTGGGACCCTTCCTGGGTTCACAGGGGGGTGGGTGTTGTGCTTTGGTGCTTTCCTCTCTCCATGGGCACAGAGCAGCTGTGGTGCTGTTCCCATCAGGCTGAAATGGGATTGGATCTCTCTGTGCATCCCTCCCTGCCCATCCCAGACTCCCTTTGCTTCCCAGCATTTCCCATGCTGGGGTCTGAACCACAGCTGGGGGGTATGGGTGTGTGTCCATTCAATCTGTCTGTCCCTGAGCACTAATACAGAACATCCTGGGGAGGCTCCTGCTCCCAGGCTCCTCGTGCCCATCCAGGGTGGCTTTGCAGCCTGGGGTGCGTATTGAGGAGTTTTGGGGTATTCCCCCAAGAAGGAAAGCAGCCCAAAGTCTGTATCTCACATTTTAACCCCTGGCAATATCCCTGTGCTGTGGTTTGTCCAACACATGAGCCCCAGCTCCGAGGGCCCTGCTTTCCTCACCATTCCTTTGGTTTTCCTGTGCAGATGCCAGGGGATGTGGCCATGGCTGTCCCAGCACAGAGGGGGTCACATCTGCTGCTGCCCTGCCTGGTGTCAGCAGTGTTGGAGCAGAGCTGGGCAGCTCTGGATGGTCCCAGCAGTGACCCATGGCTCCTGTCCTGCAGACAGATGTGTCCAGGGGATGGAGGGTCCATGTCCCCAGCCCTGCCCTGGAGGGTCAGAGCAGCCCTGGAACACAAATGCTTCTGCATGGTGGCTCCTCTGCAGTTCCACCCCAGGGCTGGGAGGACCTCCAGGGATGAGGCAGAGCTGTGCTCCAATCTCTCCCTAAGATCCTGATGTCCTGTGGGATCTCAAGCCCAGGTTTTTTAAGGCTAAATCTCACTGCTACTATTCTGTTGATGGAAAGAATGGGTGGACTCGTTGTGCTGGCCATTAGCAGTGTGGCTGTCACCACACCAAGGCTGTGCCTTATCCTGCCTGACCCTGTGCCTGTCTGGGGGCTCTGGGGGGATCAGAGGGTATTTATAGCCTGTAAATACCTTTACAGGCTATTTGATGGGATCCAGCAGTGGTTCCCTTTCTGTGGAGTTCAGCCTTTTGTTTCTACCTGGGTGGGTCCTGGAAGGAGCAGGGACCAGTTGTCCCTTTCCTTGTATCAGGATCTCAAGTCCATGTGCTCGAAACACTTCAGTCTTTGGTTCATGTGGTCTCTAGGTTTGTTTTCAAGTATATGAGCTTCTGTGGCTGCCACCTTTGGTTTCCTTGCTGCATTTATATGGATTTGGTGCTCTCCTGGGATTGTTTTCCTGTTCCCAGTTTGGATTTTGCTGGCAGTGCTGACAGGAAAGCCTGTGTTTATCTGTGCATCCTTTGGACGAGAGAGGGAAGGTGAGGTGTTGGAAGCTGGATCTGTATCTTCCCCCAAATCCAGTGCCCTGCTCTGCTCTGCCATACCATGGTGGGACCCTCTGCTCCCCTCTGAGTGTGGGATGGAGGGCAGTGTGGGGATGATTTCTCCTCTGGGGCTGTATTTCCTGGCCCTGATTTGTTTTATTGCTGGGTTTTACATTTGTGTGAAGAGGGAGGGCCTTTAATCCCCAGCTGTTTGAATGGATTATGAGTCCTGGGATGAAGGAGCAGAAATGGAGTTAGGAGCCTTGTGCAGTGTCTGTAAGCATCTCTGGGCACCGTCAGGTAGATGGTAACTAAACCCTGAACTACTTTTCGTGTTTTTCAGCTCTGAAAAGATCCTTTGAGGTCGAGGAGGTAGATCAGTCTTCAAATTCCTCCACCCCACAGCGCCGGGCCCCGAACACCCTCCTCAGGTCCACCGTGTCCAGCTCCACGCAGAAGTTCCAGGAACTCGGTGCCAGGAATTCGGAGCCATCCAGGCATGCAGAGCCCACAGTGCAGAGATCCCCCAAGCCCCCTCTGAGGAGAGTGGAGCTCTCTGGACCCAAACTGCCCGAGCCGGTGTCCAGAAGAACAGAAATCTCCATTGACATCTCATCCAAGCAGGTGGAGAACTCCACCTCGGGCTTGTCGCGGTTCGGCCTCAAGCGAGCAGATGTGGGGCACAAACCCCCCGAGCCCACGGCCAGGAGGACTGAGATCACCCTGGGCAAGCCCCAGGAGCCCAGGAGGGCGGAGGTGCCGGCGTCCAAGATCCCTGAGCTGCCGCAGCGCCGCACCGAGCCCGCCGAGCCCGCGGGTACCGGCGCTGCTGCCGCGCCCCGGCGCCTGGACAGCCCGGGAAGCAGGGCTGCTGAGACCCCGGCCAGCAGGCCAGCAGAGAGCTCAGAGCCTGCCCTGCCTGCCCAGCCACAGCAGCCAGAGCCAAAGCCACAGCCAGCGCCCGTGGAGAGCCCGGCCAAGAGAGAGGAGGGTGAGTACAGCCCTGGGTGCTGGATCAGAAACCTCCGAGCTTTCTGAGCCCTGCAGAACTCTGCTTTTGACCTGAGCCTTGCAGGAGGTTCCAGATTTGAGTGATGGAGTTAAAGTTATGGGTGTGTAGTTAAATAGAGGTGTGTGCTTTCACATGGTGAAGTGTAAGAGCTGAAATGAGGGATGCAGGGCTCCAGACTGGCTCTATAAAATGCTGTTTATTGTATCCAGAGAATACAGCAATTCAGGGGTTGTGGGTGACAAGAGACAGCTGTGAGTTCCTCTGAAGCAACTGTAATTCTGGTTACAATGCATTATATACTTTTCATTACAGAGCATCATAATACATAACAACCAATCAATACCTTTACTATTACCTATAGCCTATCCTAACTACTAACATTACCATATTCATGTTACTATTTTCCAATCACAAAAAGTTAGTATGTTACAGTTTACACTAGAGGTTCTTTTTCAGTTTTCTTGCAGTGGAATATTCTGAGATCTTTTCTTTACTTGCAGCATTGGCTTTCTTGTTTGTCTGTGAAAATATTTTTGCTTGGTAAAAGCATCTCTTGTTTTGAGGTGGATTTATCCTTTGCTCTAAGTCATAAAAGCCCCTTCCAACTCACTTGCTCTTTGCCTTCTAGTTATCCAGTCAGACTGGCTCAGCAATTCTGTTCTTCTATATCAAAACTTGCTGTCATTTCTATTCCTTCTTCAGATTCTACATTCAAAGATCTTCCTGTTATACATACACATCTGTGACACCTTCCTGTCAAATCCTTATCCTTCCCAACAGTGAAGGGTTTTAAATTTGAGGTTTTTATAACATAGTAATAGGTATGGGACATGGCATTGTGCTTGTGTGGTTGAACAGCTTGGCCTTCTCTGTTCCTTGCAATGTGTGGTGGTTGGGCTTGGAGAGGAGAGAAGGCATTGCTGGCCCCAGAAAAATTAATGATTTCCATTTTGGTTTAATAGTCTGTTTCTACTTTTCCCAGTCTAAACCTGTTTGTATTGATGGCTCAGTGCTGGGTGAAGGCTCAGTTCTGGGATCTCAGAGAATTTTGGTGGTGTCTCTTTCAGTGTTCATCTTCCTTCTTCATAGTTTCAGGCAGTAGTTTCTGGTTGGATGGTTAGTCCTGCACTGAGAGTCACGGGACTTTGGTTATTGGGTTAAAAGTATAAATAATAGAGGTGTTATTTCTCTGTTGGACTGTTGGGCTGGCCAGTGCCTCAGGTGTCCCACAGGAGGTGCCAGGTGCCGGGTGCTGCTCTTTCAGCTCTTGTGGTGACACCTCTGGAGGCTGCTCTGGGATCTGTGCTCAGATGTGTCCACAGGCAGAGCTGTTACCCTTGGGTTTATCCTGCCTGAAAGAGCTGTCAGGTTCAATAAGAAATTCTATCGAGTCTAGAAGGAAAGAAAAAAGGAAATGCCCAAAGCCTGGGTGCTGGGAAATGACAGTTCTGCCAGCTCAGGCCCTGTGCAGACCCACAGAACCCTGGGAAGGCTCCGAGGTGTAGGAGAGGTGCTGGCTCTGGAAGTGCTGTTGGGATATTGTTGTTTGGTGTTGTTGTTTATTATGGTTTGGGGCAGGAACCGCCTCTTCATTAGCAGGAGTCAGGGATTTTTGACCTTGGAGACAAAGTTTAATAACATCCTGGACCAGAGCCACTATTAAACTGGAGACCTGGCTTATATTAGCTCTATCTTGTTTTCAATTAATTCCATATTAAAGCTTGCTTCCCTCCCTTGCCAGCTGTCATTTATTCTCCGTGTTTTGGAGATTTTCCTTTCAGACCTGTTAATTACTTTTCCATTCTCCATCACCCATGAGCTCTCTCCTGTGAGGGATCCAGTGGTTGGGTGGAGGGCACCCCTCCCTCCCCACCCTGTGCCTCTCCCTGGGGCTGTGGGATGGGATGGGGTGGCTGAGCCAGGACCTGGGAGGTCCATGCCTGGCCCTGGAGCTGGACCAGGGCTTCCATCCCCTCTGCTGGGTGCAGCCCTGTGGTCACACTGGTCAGGCTGTGGAGTGTGCTGATGTAAAACCAAGTCAGGAGTCAGCAGGGGAGCTGATATCAAACCTGCAGGACCCAAGGGGGTTTTTCTTACTGTGCATGGTGTAGGTGTGACCTTTCTGAGCTGGGTTTTTTTGCAGGTTGGGCCATCTCCATCTGGGCACAGCCCAGGATGGAGTGTGTGTGAGCCCCCCTCTCTGTCCCCAGCTGCTGAGTGAGGTGCCCAGGAGGCTCATCCTGCCCCTGGGTGGGTGCTCAGCCTCATCCTGCGGGGTCTGGGCTGCTCTGAGTGTGCCAAGCTCTGAACCCCACGGATGGTTGGGCACTTTAAGAGCAGAAGTCTGTCTGAGCTGCTGAATCCTCCAGCTGCCCAGGGTGGGGAGAGAGGGGGGACAGCTGCTGGGACGAGTGTTACCCTGAGCCCAGCTGTCTGGAGTCTGCCCTGCAGCACCAGCCAGCCTGGGTCTGCTACAAAAGGGGCTTTCAGTCCAAATGTCTCCAGGAATCATCACAGAATGGTTTGGCTTGGAAGGGACCCTAAAGATCATCTAGGTCCAGCCTCACTGCCACAAAGAGCCAGAAGACAGAGTTGGAGGAGTCCTGAGGGCTCTGTCTCCTTTTCCCTGTGTGTCAGCACAAGGGTGCAGCCCAGATCACTGCCAGGACACGTGTCCCTTTCCTGATCATCTCCTCCTCCACTGCTGTGACTTGAGGTTGCCCTTGAGGGCCCCATTTTGGGGTGCTCCTCCCCTTGGTCCACAGCACCCACCCAAGGTGATGCTGGGTAGGTGCATGGCCTCTCCTTGTTGCTGGTGCATGAACACAGACACATTTGGGGGGCTGCACAGGGACCTTCAGGATGTCCCACAGATGGGTGCAGGCACATTGCCAATGCTCACCAGCTCCACTGCAGCTTTGGCCCCACCACAGCCCCCAAATGAAGACACTGCCTCTCTGATGTCTGCAGCAGGGACAATGTGTGGCAGCTCCTGCTCCAGGGTTTGGGTCACCAGGAGGTGCTCCTGGGACACTGGGCACCCCTGGATCCCATTGCTGGTGGCTCTCCTGCACAAACAGTTGAGCAGGGGATGCAGGCAGCTGCCTCCAGCTGCCCTCCCTCACTCCTGTGCTGGACTTGCCTTCCCCAGCTGTCAGGCTCAGCTGCCTTGCTCTGTGCTGAAGGCAGGCAGGAAGAGGCTGGTCAGAGGAGAACAGGGAGCTTGGCAGCTCAGAGCAAACCACAGGGGAAAGGAGCAATTTCAGTGCTGAGCTTCATTAGGGCAGCGTGGCTGATGCAGCCAGCTCCAGAGCTGGGCTTCCCGAGGTGGGAGGAGAGCAGGAGGTGTTCAATGGGGCAGGGAATATTCCTTCCCATCCATGTTCTCCCTCTCGAGTCTTTGTGCTCTCTTGCACTCCCTGGGGAGCATTTGCTTCGTTTGTGCTGGTGTAACATTTAGTGACAGGGAGAAGGGACAGAGGCACCATCCCTGTGGGATGTGCCAGTGCAAAGGTGGATTTGTGTCCCCAAAATCTGCAATGAAGATGCCAGTAGAGATTTTGTGTGGCTGGTGCTTCCCAGCTGGGACAAGGAAATGTGATGGGATGAGCAGGTGATGTGGATTGCTGTAGCTGGGGTCTGCCAGAGCAATGTGAGTTGTGCAGTGGGTGCAGGCAGGGGGAGGACATGCAGAGGGCAGAAGGAGGCACAAGCAATAAAAATAGCTGTAAAAACAAGGTGAGGGGAGGGCTATTCCTGAGCCCACAGCCTTGGCACTGTGGGAGGCTGTCCTTGCTGTGCTTAGAAATATGAATATCCAAATCTGATCCTGTGGGTGGGGGTGACCTCTCCCTCCAGGGAGGCTCCTGCTGTGGGCAGCAGTTCACTCCCAGTCCCAGGGCACTGGGATGGAGCTGGCAGAGGAGGGGTTCTGCCCAGAGCAGGGTATGTTGCCAGTGTGGCAGGAGCTGCTTCATCCCTGTGAGGAGAGGAACAGGGAATCATTGTGGGAGGAGCAGGGCTTCATCCAGAGACATCCACCTGCCCTTTACAGTGGAGAGATCTCATGGGATCTTCAGGAGTTGGATTAGAGACAGGCAAATCTTCAGGAAAAGCTACATCAAATCTATCATGGGTGATCCTGACACAGCATCCCCTTCCATGGTGCCTCCCATCCTGGCATTGTGCTTGTGTGGTTGAACAGCTTGGCCTTCTCTGTTCCTTGCAATGTGTGGTGGTTGGGCTTGGAGAGGAGAGAAGGCATTGCTGGCCCCAGAAAATTAATGATTTCCATTTTGGTTTAATAGTCTGTTTTACTTCTCCCAGTTTAAACCTGTTTGTAATGATGGCTCAGTGCTGGGTGAAGGCTCAGTGCTGGGATCTCAGGTATGGATTGGAAGCACTCCCAGGTGAGAAGTGAAAGCTGGTTTGATCTGATGCTCCTGTTTGTCTCCTCACAAGCCGCTGTGGTTGCCCAGGTTTTGGGGACAGCACTCAGCCAGCAAGGCAGGCTCTGTCCCACCACTGCCCCGTGGGCCTTCATGGCAAGGATGCTCTGGAGCTTGTTTAGATAAATCAATGAATAATGGGAGCATTCACCTAAAACAGGGACGTGATCTTCTGCTGTGTCCCAATATGGGTCTGCAAACAGTCTGAACTATCTCTGAGCTTTCAGCTTTGTTGGAGTCTTTGGCCACTTTGGGACAGCCACACAGGGTGCCAGGTGCCTCTTAAAGCTCAGCAGGGTCTCCCCATCTATTTTGCTGCACAACAGGCAGAGCAACATCAGGAGAGTGAAGCAATTCAACTGTTTTCACTCTTTTTTTCCAGCTAGAACCTTTATGGAAAGACTTTTCTTTAGAACTGCCATAAAGTTGAATTAAAATTTAAACAATTGAAACATACTGAAGAATAGAAAGAAGGAAGCTTTGAGATCCACTGAAATCCTTGTGAAAAGCAAGGACCTGTTGCTGTGTGCTGGGAAGTTGTGGAGGCTGCAGCCCAGTGCCCTCCCAACCTGCCATGGACACCCAGGGATGAAGTGAAGCCACACAAGCCTTGGGGTGACTTTTCTTCTGTCCTCTGCTGCTAGAGTGACACCAAGTGTGAGGCTGCAGGGGTTATAGGGATTTGGACAACTCTTAGCACAGCCAGGCTCCCTGGGATGGAGAACCCAGTGGAGATGCTGTGAGTCACCATTTCCAGCTCTTTAACTGTACAAAGAGATTAAAGCTGTAGGGAAATGTTTCCTCCAAAACCAGCTGACAGATTCAGGCTAAGTTATGGGCAGTCTTTTTTTTGTTCGTGTTATTATTTTTAATGGGAAAATTCCTACAGCCCAGGATTCCAAATGGAGGGGCTGAGTGGGAAACGCTGAGTCTCAGTTTGTGAGTGCAGGTGCCAAAAATGAGATAATCTGGAAAAATCTAGATCTGCAGGGCCAGTGACTTGGAAGGAAGAGTGGGAGCATGTGTGGGGGAGAGGAATGTGTCCCATCATGGAGACACTGCCTGATCCAGGACACCACGTGCATGGGCAGGGCACTGCCTGCTCCCCCTCCCTGCGTGTGCCCTGCCCCTGGCTGTGCAGGGAGCAGCTAGTGCCCCTCGGTGTTTTGGGTGTGTTTTGGGTGTGTTTTGGGGTGTAATGTGGCACTGAGGATGCCAGGTGTTGTGGCTGTGATGGTGCTGGTGCTGCACATCTCTGTCCCCCAGGAATGCTGTCCCCAGGCTCGTGACGTTGTGTCCATCTCTGGTCACACTGGTGTGCTCGTGTCCCTCCTTTGCATGGGCACAGTTTGTGTGGATGCTGTCCCATGTGGAAGCTCCAGCTGGGCAGGATACACCCCAGGAAATGAGGCTGTCCACTGCAGCCAGCCAGACCCAGGAGGATTTGTTTGCCTTGCTGAAAGTCCCTGAGGGCCCATAGGAAAAGCAGAGCCTCCCCAGTGGGGCTTCATTATGCACAGGGATAGTTTCCCATAGGAAACACCACGGTTCCCACTTCCTTTCCCTGCCACAGTCAGATCTGAGTCCAGGAGAGGGTGAAGCTGGGGATGCTGCATCCAGAGGGATGTGGAGCTGCTGGAGAGAGTCCAGAAGAGGCCACAGAGCTGCTCCCAGGGCTGGAGCCCCTCTGCTCTGGAGCCAGGCTGGCAGACCTGGGGGTGCTCCCCTGGAGAAGAAAAGGATTCAGGGAGAGCTCAGAGCCCCTTGCAGGGCCTGAAGGAGCTCCAGGAGAGCTGGAGAGGGACTGGGGACACGGGATGGAGGAACAGGACATAGGGCATGGCTTCCCACTGCCACAGGGCAGGGACAGATAGGATATTGGGATTCAATTCTTCCCTGTGAGGGTGGGCAGGGCTGGCACAGGGTGCCCAGAGCAGCTGTGGCTGCCCCTGGATCCCTGGCAGTGTCCCAGGCCAGGTTGGACATTGGGGCTTGGAGCACACTGGGACAGTGGAAGGTGTCCCTGCCATGGCAGGGGTGGTCTCCAAGGTCCCTTCCTACCCAGACCAGTCTGTGATTCCATGCTGAGCTGCAGAGTGACCCTGCTCTGGCCTTCATGACTTGGCAGGGCTCCTCCATGGCTGGGTTGGGTCTGTGGTGAGGCTGTGCATCCATGTCACCTCCTCCCCTCCCTTGCAGGAGGGATCCAGGACTGAACGTGTGTCTGCAGAGCTCAGAGCCTCCTGCTCCAGGCAGAAGGTCCAGACTGCAGGGACACCTGTGGCTCATGGGGTCTGTGAGCCCTGAGCACCCTCAGGAACCTCTGACTCCCCTCTGGATGAAAACTGGGGCAGCCCCTGGGCAGAGGTGCCTTTGCTGGCTGAGGAAGGGGTGAGTGCTCCTACCTGCCTGGGTCTGTGTTCATCCAAGTGTGCTGAAAGGCAAAGGGAGACGCAGCCCTGGCTGAGGGGGGTGGGTAGGAACCAGACCCAAGAGTTTCCCTGTTTATCCTGAGGTATTTGCATGTCTGGAGCCCATGGCAGTCGTGCTGGGGAACATGCTCCCCACCCATCAGCTCCTTGGGATCCTCCAGCTTTCTCACATTTAGGTTAATCATCCTACAGGCTGATAAGGCAAATAAAATCCGTTATCTTGACCAAGATAAAACAAAAGTTTGCTTTGATCTCCTGCAATAAGGCCTGGCCTCTTGTTTTGTGACTTCTCTGCTGTCTGCTGGGGGAGGGAAGTGATGGCAATGATGATGAACCTTCTGTAATTAAGGAATCCTTCTCTTTTAAGCTATTTCTAGCCTGCTGCCCGTGCCTGAGATGTTTCTGTTGGCCAGTGGTTGAAGGGACACCATAGGCTGGGTGCAGTGCCAACTCCATAAACTCTGTCAGAGAACTAAATTGAGATTATAGAGAGATAACTTTGTTTTGAGGAGATCAAACGCTGTTGTGAGCAAAAAAGATAAGTTGACAGCAAGCCAGTTGTGTTCTTTACTCCTCCAGAAAACAAACAGACACAGAGACACTTTACATTGTCCAAAATGCTGTGGTGAAGCTGAAGTGAATGTGGCTATAAATGGAAAAAGCAGCTGGTCTTGGATTGCAGCCTGTGCTCAGACTTCTTTGGGCCCAGTTTTTCTTACATCTGTTAGAGGTTTTAAAGGAGGGATGTGGGGAGAGAGCTGCTTTCTTTTGGGTTGGTTAAATCTGGGTCACTCATTTCATTGATCTTCTGAACTGGTCCCTGCACAGAAGTTCCCAGGGTTTCTGTAGGGTCACATGCATCAATACTTCACCCTCTTGAATCATTTTGGTTTATCTTGGCACAAAGGTGGTACCAGACAGGCGAGGAGACAGAGCTGGACCCAAGGGTCTGGTCCAGAATATTTTGCAAACAACAAAACTTTGCAGATGTTTATGCATTTATGAAAAGCAAATAATTTTAACAAGCCATCTAAGGTTGCTGTGCCAGCCCAGGAGTGACAGCATGGCCATTTGGTGTTGCTGGACTTGTGTCACCTGCAGTTTGTTCTGTGTGGAAGCTGTAGGCTGGTTTTTGCATGGCAAAAGCCATTTTGTCCAACAGGAATGAAGGATGGCTGAAATGAAGCATTTTTCAACACCTTGAAATTCAGAAGTTGATGATGCTCTGACAAATATGAGCACAACCTTGGATTTATGTTTAGTTTTTCAGCCCTTGAGAAGATGTCCAGGGTTTGTCTGAGTCAGGTGGTCTTATCAGGTGTTCTGTGTTATTCCCAGAGTCAGAGGTGGAGGTGAAAAGGGATTTGCAGCAGCACAGAACTGGGTAGGGCATTAATCCCTTGTTATCATGCGTGCTTGACAGGCCCCCAGCCAGCCTGGTCAGGTTGTTCTGTTGCTGTGGATGATCATTTACTGGAGTGTGTGTGTGTCAAGCTTTTCTTTGATGCTTATCCATAGTACTGTAACTTTTTATGGTGGCTCTGCCTTCCCCCCTTTCCTCCTCTCCTGCTGCAGATGGAGTGGGACAGACATTCCTTCCCTCTTTCAGAGAAAAGCTCAGCTTGTGGAGATCTCAGAGTAAGAAGATTAGGTGGGAATCCAAAGGGATGTGGTGCCTAGGAGGAGAGGGCAGTGATAAAAGTTAATTATGTGTAAGCTCCTGAAAGGAGTTTTCTCACCCACAGCTGCATGGTAACTCACAAGTCTTGAATTGTAGGGCACTGCTTTCAACTGCAGCTCAAATGCATCTGGGCTGTGTTTCATGTGGGCTGGGTGGGTCTGGCGGGACATCACAGGAGCTGCCCTACCCAGCTGGGGCTGCAGCCCCTGCCTGTGTTTGCTTCCCCTCTGTGTTATGACTCTGAATGGGTTATTTCACTCACTCTGCTCGGTGTTTGCTCTGGTCTGGGAGCTTGTGCTGTTCTCTGCTGATGCACTGAGCAGTTGTTGTGCTCTGGACCCTTCTCTGAAGCTCTGGCACATGGAGGTGCAGGATGAGTCCCTGGTTTCAGTCCCTGAAGGTACAAATGTGCAGGGTCATGCTCCATCCCCTGTGAGATGCACTCAGGGCACTCACTGGCAACTCCCCCCATCTGCAGTGGAAATCAGTTCATGAACAAGAAAATCACTGAGGAGATGGCAAAAGTTTGTATGGCAGGAGAGCCTGGTGGGGACCCTGCCCTTGCTGTCCACTGCTCTGTTGTCTTGGAGGAATCCCTCTACCCACTCCAGCTTCTCTTTTGTGACAGGGACCTGCTGAACGTGGCCTGAGGTTCAGTCCTTGCACTGGGTTCTTTCTTCTTCCAGGTTCAGCTGGTGATTAGGAATTAGCTGGTCCTGCTCCCAGAGGTGCTGTGGGATTGTGCAGGTGGGAGAAGCCACTGCCCAGGTCACTGGAGTGGCTCCACAAAAGGAGGTCCTGAGTTGTCCAGGAGGAAAGGGATGTATGAAAACATTGCTAGTCTACCTTGCTTGCTCCTAAATTTGAAAAACCCGTAGTTTGAAGAGGGAATAAGGATTTGGAAGGCAGACTTTGGATGTGTGGGGAGCAGATGTGGGATGATTGTGCCTCCTGATTGATGCATGTTGGAGGCTGCTGGCACTGAAGGAGGAGCAGGGATATTTGGATGCTCTTTGCTTCCTGTCCTCTTCCCCTGCTTCCATCTGCTGCAGGCTGGATGGAGAATGGAGATTACCTTGGAATTGTCCACGTACATCCTGGGAAAAAGGAGATCTGAGCAGCTTTTCTGATAAAACATAATTGTTTGGACAAACTCTGGCTGAACTTGCTTCCTCCTGCATCCCAGCATGCAGATAAATGGGGTGGAAGTGGGAGGCCAAGTTCACAGGCTGCTGGGGCCCTCCCTGGGGTCACAGTGGCCTCGAGACCCCCTGTCCACCCCTTCTGGTGGCCTTGGAGAAGAAGAGAGGATGCAGTTGAGTGTTGAGGGTGATGCCCTGGCTTTGGGTAGTTCAGTGCTCTGAGATGTGATGGGAGCCTTGATAAGGCAGCACATCAGGGGTGTGGGTGGTCCTGGGGGCAGCTGTGAGTCCATCCTGCTCTGGCTGCAGGGCTGGACCTCGGCTGTGTGCTGCTCTGTGGGATGCAGGAGGTGGATTTGCTCCAGCCCTGCTCTCTCCAAGCCTGGCAGTGCTGGGTGTAGGATGGTGGGCAGGTCTGTGCCCTGAGAGGTTCCTGTTTGACCTGGCAGTGACAGGGCAGGCAGGATTTGGGTGGCATGTGGCCACTGCAGGGGTCTCCAGGAGCTGCTTTGTGGAGTCAGATGAAAGCTGAGATCCTGCCATAGCGCTGATGTTCCTCCCACCATTCCTCAGGGAAACAGTCCTCCTTGCCCTACTTTGTGTAGTAAATAAAAGTTTATTTACAGCCCAGGAGTGCACGCCCTGAGGTTGGAGGTGAAGGGTTCCTGCAGGGCTCTGGAAGAGCTCTGGGGTTTCCTTTCTGCTTCGTGGCTTCAGTTCCTGGGCAGAAAAGTCTTGGGAAGGAGCAGCCCTGTGAGTGGAGCTCAGGGGAAGCTGAGCCCTTTGCGTGGGCTTGGGGCATGGCTTTGCTCCCCCATTCACAGCCCTGTGTGCCTGCCTGTCACCTGGAGAAGAACTGAGAGGAGATAAGGAGAGCTCACAGGTGCCACGTGGGCTGGGGCAGCCAGGGACAGCACAGGAGGTGAGCTGCCACCCATCTGTGCCCATCCTTGGCTGAGGGGGGCATGGGGCTGAGCTCTGCTGGGCTGGAGCTCTGGGGGGTTTCCAGCTCTGCTCTGGCACTGCCCAGAATTCTTCTGCAGAGCTTCAGGGAATGAGCATTTATCTTCTCCTCCTCTTGGAGGAGTGGGAAGGGTCTCTTTGGGGTTATTTCAGCCCACGTGTGGGACAGATTATTTATGGGCTAGTTGTTTGAAGGGCAAACAAACCAAAGCCATGATTTGGGCTCCACTGAAAGAGCAAAGCTGGGAAAGCTTCAAATTGTGGCTGCAGAGACAAGGGGGGGCCATGGCTGTGGCTTTCTGCTGGGGACCAGTGTTGTGTCCCTTGGGAGAGGCACAGAGAACATTGTTTGGAGTTTCTGCTTTTCCTTCTCATTTTTCAGACATGCAAGATTAATTGCTTTCTTTTATTGTCCGCAGCAATATTTATTTTGCTGCTCTGCAGCAGCAGGGACTGGATAAGTTTCACAAACTGAATTTTCCCTGGACAAGCCCCTCCTCTGATTTCACACTCCCAGCTGCCAGGCTTGGTTTTAAAACAGTTTGCACCGAGGCTGAAAATGTTTGAAGGGCAGAGCAATGCCTTGCAGGAAATGGCTTAAGCTTCCTGCTCCCAAGATGGTGTGAGTGTTAAAACAGAACTGGAGAAATATTAGACATCCTACATCCGGCCTGGCTGGGGAGGGTGACCCTGGGGTGATGGGAGGGAAAGCCTGGACACCCCCTCCCCCTGCTCTTGTGCCTGGCAGCTTCCGGCAGGACCAGGGGCCCTGTGGCTCCCCCTGACCCCAATCCCCCTGAATTTATGGGGCAAAAATGCTCAAATTGTTTCTTGCTCCTCTGGCTTGGCTGTGTTTTGGTTTTGTGGGAGGTGTGTGGGGAGAACTGGGCGAAGGTGTGGGGCAAAATGTCATCAGAGTGAGTTTCCAGCAGAGAATGGGAGCTGGGAAAGCAGAGGTTCTGATGGAATGTTTGCAGCAGTTCATCCCCCAGCCTGCAGTGAAAGGTGAGAATCTGAGCTGGTCCTGTTTGTTTGGAGCAAGACCTTCCTTACCCACCCATCGGTGGAAATCACTGCTGAGTTATTGGCTGCACCAGAGACCACAGAATGCTCCCAGCACAGATGAATTCCTGCTCCATGCTGGCTGAGCACCATCTACCTGGCCAGGCAGGGAATAGCAGCTGCTGTGTGTCCAGGACAGACGGACAGGGCTGGACAGAAACGGGGAAGGGCAGGCAGAGATGGGGTACTGTGAGCAGGGAGGAGCTCACTGGAGTTTTGGGGTAGCTGTCGCACCTTCAGCTCCCTGGGGATTACTTTCCTGGGAGTTTACATCCCTCTTCAAACCCTGGTTTGCTGGCTGGAGCATGGAGATTTAGGGAATTTTATTCAGAATGTTATCGGTTGGATTTAAAAAAATATCTGAGCAGTATCTGGGAGTCTGCAGGTGGAGGCTGTGGGCAGAGCAAGAGGAGTGAGGATCTGAGCTCATTCACACTCACTTCCTCCAGCAGTCACTGAGAATCCTAAAATTGCTCATAATGGAGGGAAAATTGCACTGGTGCAGTCACTGAGAATCCTAAAATTGCCCATAATGGAGGAAAAATTGCACCGTGCTGGGAGCTGAGTCCCTGTGGGAGGCGTGTTCCAGCTGCAGGAGCAGCAGCAGAGCGTGTGGGTGCATTTTGGGGCGGGGGCACCGTGAATGGAGCTTTATGCTGTGCTCAGAACCCTCCTCCCAGCCTTTCCTGACTCTTCCTTCCCTGCCTTCCCTGTGGGATGTTGGCAGCCCCGGCTGCTCTGCGAGGATCCAGAGGGGTGAGTCCCATCCTCAGGGGCAGCTCTGGGCCTGGGGAGGTCAGGGTTTGATGCCCACCTTCCCCCATGGCACATAACCCCCTCAACCTGAGCTACACAGCCCTTGGGGCTCGGGGTTTGGCAGGCACACCCCGTTTGTTTTCCCAGGTTTTTCCATGGGGTGCATTTCCTGGGAAAGCTTTGGCCAGCAGACCTGGGGGAGGGGAAGATGAGGCTGATTTAAATCCCAGAAGTAATCACAGCTGGCTGAGAGCTGTGTCTGCAGCACATCAGAGGTGCCCAGTGCTGGGGCTGGGGGAGTGGGAGCCATTCCCACTGCAGGAGGGGAGGGTGGGCTGCACCAGGCAGCTTTGGGGCTGCAGGACTGGAGGGGCAGATGCTGGGGCTGTCTGGGGGCAGAAATGCAGATATTTGCCCTGGACTCATCCCTGTTGGCCTGTGGCTGTCACACTGTGCAGGGTGCTTGGACATGAAGTGGGGCAGGAGATACGTGCACCCCAAAAGGTGCTTGGGTTTAGGGCTGCTTTTATCCTCCCTGCTCCATCAGCTGGTGAAGCAGATACTCATGCAGCATCCTTGGATCCACAGGGCTCCAGGTGGGGTGGAGGAACAGGGGGAATTCGTGGGGAAAGGGAACATCCCTCCCCAGGAGTGTCCTGGTACCCTTCAGGCAGCTCAGCAGCCCCAGGGTGTGCTGAGGAGCTGTGCTGAAGCTGTGGGGCTGCAGGGAGGAGCAGTGCTGCTGTGTAATCCTGCATGGGGGGTTTATTTTTTCTTCTCCAGGCTGGCTGACCCTGGGTCTGCCCCTGCCAGCCCTTCCTTCCGTGTCACTGCGGGTCAGGGTGTCCCTGTGTGGGATGTGCCCTCCTTCCCACAGCTCCCACAGAGGCACACGGAGCCCTGGGGCTGCAGCACTGGCACAGAAAGGTTTGGGAAGAGCTTTGGAAAGGGCTCCTTGAAAGGCTCTGCCCAGGGCAGGGGGCAGAGCTCGTCTTGCTGAACCACAAGTCTGCAGGGAGCCCAGACTTTGTCTTAAATCTTTCTTAAAGCTCCTCTTAAAGCTGAGATGAATGGGTGATCTGGAGGCCAGGGAGTGGGTTTTAGCCAGTCTCTGTAAGACTGGGGTTCTGCCTTGCCCTGATGTGCTCAGGAGGAACGTGGATTGGGATGGGAAGGGCAGGGACGTAGAGGGGGGCTGTGCTGGACCTGCCTAAATCCCTCAAGGGATGGATCCAGCACCCACTCTTTGCCTCAAAAGCTGATTTTCCCTGTTGCTCTTCATCCAGAAAATAAGTTTCTACTACAGCCTTTGCTTGAATGGTCCCAAACTCTGGATCTGGGGTCTTAAAGCCCTCAGTGCTGTTTCTTCAGGTTAAAAAAGTCGCTGATGGTTGAGAGATTGCCAAGTGTTCTTGTGGTGTTGTGGGGGGACCTGGAGCCCCAAGAATAGGCTGAAGGCAGCAGCACTCTCTGCTCTCGGCTTCAGGAGTGTGCCAGACATGAGAGCTGCATTCTGCAGAACTGAAAACCTCAAACCACATTGGGGCCCGTGACCTAGAAGCAGCAGCAAGTGTCCCAGAGCAGAGCCTCTGCCTTTATCTCAGATCACAGCAGGGAGAGGCTCTGAGCTGAGCTGGGGGCAGCAGGGCTGCCCTGCTTTCTCTGGGTTGGTGTTTGGGGCCAGTGGGGCTGCCCTGGTTTCTCTGGGTTGGTGTTTGGGGTGCAGCAGGGCTGCCCTGGTTTCATGGGGTGATGGGGCTCAGCTTGGGGGTCACTTGGTGCTGGCCAGGCTGAGATGAGGGTCTGGGGAGCTGGTGGGGAGCTGGTGGGGAGCACAGCACCATTGCTGTGGGGCAGCACGTGCTGTTCCCTCCTCAGCTGCTCATGGGTTTTGCATTCTGGAGCATCCCTGTGACACTTTCTCTAGTCCTTGTAGGAAGTGGAGACAAGGCTGGCAGACCCTTTGTGTCCTGTGGGTTTGTGTCCAGAAGAGCTGCCCTGTGTAAGATCTCCAGGATGTATGAGCTGCTTTTACTGTGGGTGCTGTAAAGCTGAGGATTAGGTGTAACAGAGCCAAACAGGTACAAATGAACCCCAAAAACATGCACCAAGCACGCATGGCAGCTCTGAAATGTTTCTTTCATTCACACCTGAAGCTAAGCTCTGCTTTCTTAGAGGTGGCTGCCCCCAGCAGCTCCTGTGATGGTTCCTGATACTCCTTTGAGAGCAGCAGCAGCAGTTTCTAATTCAGGTCTCTCCATTTCCCCAACAAATGCAGCCACCTGTCCCCCCTGGCTTCTGTCACAAGTGTGTGGACCTCTGCCCTTGGTCTGAGTGCTGGTCCCAGTCAATGCCCTATAGGGTGGATGGTGACCTGGCTGCAGGTGCTGAGTGCTTCATTCCCCACTTGGAGTGATTGTGGTGCAGGTCTGCCCCAAAGCATCTCTCAAATACTGGTTCTTACATCTATCTATTTATCTGTCTGTCTGTCTGTCTATCTATCTATCTATCCATTGCAATCTCTTGAGAAGTATTACAGCCTAATTGGAAGGAGGTGCCTGAATACCTTTTAGGGTGTGTCTTGGCTCTGAACCCAGCACTGCCCCCTCACCCTGATGCTGCAAGGGCATCAGACCCCAGGATGTGCTCTGTCATGGGCAGTGGGATGATGGGAACAGCTGGGGTGAGGCAGGAAAGGCAGGATGCCCTCTCAGACCTCCCAGGAAATACTAACACAGCTTCTTTCCTGGTAGAGCCCATTGCAGACATGGTGTGACAGCTCAGCACGACTGACTCAGGAGGTGAATTGCTCTAAACACCTTCTGTATTCAGTAGGGTGAGGTGTTTCTCCAAAGAGCAGGTCAGGACATGGCAGCTCCAGGTCTGCCACCCCACCTTTCCTATTGCTCTCTCCAACAATTAGGCAGCTTGAATCCATCCAGCCGCTCATTTAAACTCCTCTTTGAGCTGCAGGATGTCCTGTGAGATTACTGAGTGCTTGAATGAGGGGCTTTCTTAGCTTGGCAGAGGCTGAGCAGACCCCAGAGAGCTCCCGTGCTGGAGGAAGAGTCTGTTGCCAAGTCGTAGGAGGAATTCCCACGTTCCTGTTCCTTCCTGCTGGCTGCCAAACGCTTGTCCTGTCCACAAAAGCTGATGTATTTGGTAGGATTTAACCTTTGCTCATAGAAGTGAATAATGGAGATCTTTTACTTTTGGTTTCTGGGTGTAAATTCACAACTCAGCGCTGGTTTTGCATGCACAGCACGGACCCATGGTGGGAAAAAACAGAGGAGGAACAGAGGGATTCTTCACTTGGGTGAAGTCCTCTGGAGCCATGGCTGGGAGCTGCAGAGAATTGCCTCTCCTCCTGCCCTGATGAACCCCCCAAACCAGGCTTTAGGTGCCAACCAGACCTCACCATCTCAGCAGAAGCACAAAGGCAGCCCTCTGGGATGCAGAATTTGGGATTTCTCACGCCCAGAGTTGCTGCAGGTCCTGCCTGGATAGACAGACAGGCTCCTACATTTTGCCTCTTGGCAGCAAGCACGTCCAAGGGGTTTCAGGGAGGAGAAATGCTCCTTTTTGTTGGTTCTTTTCATGCTTACAGCAGAAGACACAGCTAGCACTGTTTAACTCTGCCCTGGACCCTCTTTTTGTTCTCCAGTTTGTGTCCTGTGGGACAGCCCTGGTGACACTGGTGCTGGTGGTTGCCACCAGTCATGTCATCAGCAGCACCCAGAGCTACTGAAATGGGGTGTGAACCACAGCTGGGAACCTCTGTGTGGGGCTGGCCTGGTCTGGGGGAGGTGAGAATGACCCAAAGCTTAGCTCCCAAATCTGGGCAAAGAAGAAAAGTGAAAACCAGCAGGTCCAGGCACGGCCTGAACTCATTTTTGGAGGACGTCATCCATGTCCCACGAGTGGGAGCAGCAGGAGGGAACCCTGCACAGAGAACAGGTCTCTGAAATCCCATTGTGAGGGTTTGGGGCATCACACAGTCCTGACATGCTGAAGGTATTCCAGCACATCCCCTCCTTCCCTGGGCCTCCTGTGTGCTGGTTGGGTCCCTGGTGGAGCTCCAGAGGGACTGTGCTGCTCCGTGGCTGCTCGGCACAGCCAGGGGCTCCCACCCTGCAGCAAGTGCTGGGTTGTGCCCCCCATCACCCTGCACCCAGCAGGGAGCCACAAATCACCCTGATCCAGGTCAGCTATCCTTCAGGGCAGTGTGTGGCCTCCAAAAAGCTGGAATGAGTCTCCAGTGCTGCTCCAGGATTTGGTTCTAATTAAAGGGACACCCATGTAGGTGACCCCAGGGCACTCCTCCCCATAGGGGTGGGGAGAAGCTGCTGATGGATTTGCTTAGGAGTGGGACCCTGGGGAAGCAGCATGGAGAGGTCCAACCTTACCAGTGTTTGCTCTTCCTGGAGCCAAAGTTCCATGAGATCAGCAGAAGCAGGGGTAAAACTGAAGTGTTTTTTGCTGTTAGCATGTGGAAATCAGACCCACAGATGGATAGGAATTGGAGTAATTGCCCCCAAAATGACAAGGTGCTGATTATAACTGCAGCCCGTGGCATTGCAGCTGGCCCAAGGGTTATGGCACTGGTCATAACCCCACAGAATACTCTATTCTTGCCTATCTGTGTAAATCTCTGCTCTCCCATCAGTGCCTGCCCTCAGCACTCCCTGAAAATTGCCCAAAAATTCCATCTTGGTGCAATTTAGGATACGCTCCAGCCTGCCCCGAGCACATCTGGTATCTGTGATATTAATCACAGCATGAACACAGCCAAGTGTTAAACAGCACAGCCCTCCCACCTCCCCCCTGCAAACCAGCCTTGTTTCCATGCTCCAGCAATAAAATGAACCTTGCATTCCCGGGCAGGCGGTGATCTGGCAGGAGCAACTGCTGTGTGGGATGAAGGGATGAGGAACGCTCTGAAACAGGCCAAGAAACCATGTGCTCCTAGGACTTTCTGAGATCCCTGCGGTGTTTGAAGCTATTTCCTAGCCCTCCTCATTTTTTGGATCTGTGGCTGTTCCTGCTGCGTCTGCAACTGCTCCCTGTGCCCCGGAATTTTGTGCTGAGGCCTCGCATTTTGGGTGTAAATGCTGCTCCCTGTTCCCAGGAAGGTAAACACCCCTCCCTTGCCCTGCTTTGCCGTGCAGATACTGAAGTGCTTTGCCAAGCAGGGGGGAGATGTTGTTTCTGTTTTGCAGATGGGGGAGAGGAGTTGCAGAGGCTGCTGAAAAATCCATGGGAATCTGCTTGCTTGGAGGGTGCTTGTGGTTTTGCTTCAGGACACTTAGTGGCTTCCCTTAGTGTTGGGCAATGAGCAGGCAGGGCTGGCACAGGGGGTGCTTTTGCTCCCCTTTTTCTGGGGTGACCACACAGCAGACAGTGGGCTAAACCCCACCAGACCACGCTGGTTGTGTTGCCTCCAAAAGGGAGCCAGGTTTGCCCCCAAGTTTGTGGCTGATTAAAAAAGACAAAAAGAAAAAAATACAGAAAAAAAAAAAATCAGTGCTGTGTTTTCAGCACAGTTGGTGCCTCAACCACTGAGGCTGCTGTGCTTTCAAGGGAGGCAGCCCCAGCACTGGTGCCTGGGAGGAATGGGGGGGTGAGAGCTCTTGTGTGGTGCCTTTGATGTTGGAGGCTTTTACCCTTGTTACCCGGGGAGAAACTCGAGTGCTTTTCATGTCTGGTGGTGAGGGAGGCAGAGAGCCAGGAGGGATCTGCTTTGTGAGACCTTTTCAAAGGGAATTGAGCAAAACTTTTCAGAAGCTGGGGGAGGCTCTCCGGGGCAGAAGTTGAAATAGGTGCTGAAGCATCCTTGGCTCTGGTGGGCAGCGTGCATTGTCCTTGTCGTCATCCTTGGCTGAGTAAGTCTCTGCTTGAGCTCTCCCCAGCCTCAGGGAGTAAAAATCTGTGGCAAGGGCTGTGCTGGGGTCTCCACAGCCGTGCCAGTGGGGATTGGTGGGGTGGGGAAGCTGAGCGTGGCCGTGCAATGAGGGCGTGGGGGTTTGAAGGGTAAGGAGGGGGAAAAGAGAGTGGCTTAGCAGGGGAAAACACCAGGGACGTGATGCAGGCATTGTCACAGGGGAATGATTTGTCAGGGCCTGTGCTGAGGGAGGAGGCAGAGCTGGCTCTGCCACTGCTCAGGCTCCCAGTGGGATGGGATGTGCTGGGCTGAGCCTGAGCAGCATAGAGTGGGACAGGGGAGCCACAGAGGGTGGCATCAGGTCCTGGGGGTGACACGGGGTGGCAGCAGCTCTGACATGGTCCAGGAGGTGGGGGCTGCTAGCAGAGTGGGGCCCTGATGCAGACAGGCCATCCTGACCCAGCTCCCGCAGCCCTGGCTGCTGGCAGTGCCAGGGAAGGGCAGGTGCTGCCTGTGCTGGGTCCGTGCTGAGCTTGGGGACCCTGCCCCAGCCAGAGGGGCCAGGTGTGGTTTGATCTGTGCAGGTGGTGGGGAGGGGCTGGCACAGCCTCCCCAGCCTGGCAGATGGGTGGCTGCAGGGCTCTGCAGCTGCATTGGAGATGCTCTCACGTTGCTTTTGGCAAATGCATTCCTGTGCCATCACAGGGAGTGTGTCTGCTGACATCAGGGAGCTCTGGCAGCCCAGGGTAGCCTCACTTCTTGGTTTCTGCTCTGGAAGCTGGCTGTGCACTGATGTGGAAAAGGAACTTTCTGGTGTTTGATGGTCCCTTGTCCTGATGAACACTGGAGAAAAGCCACCTCCTGAGCATCCCCGTGTGCTCTGGTGGGCACAGGGCTCCTGTGCCCAGCCCCTTACTGTGCCTCTCTGTGTCTGTGTGGGAACTGCTCCCCAAAAACAGCCTCCTGCTCTCCCCATCACTTGCAGCAGCCCCCTGAGTTGCAGCCTGTGCCCAGGACACACATCCCCTACACACTGTGGGGTGCACTGGGATCACCCAGAGCCATGGGGACAGCCCAGCCCCTGCAGAAAGGACAGGGGTGTGGAGATGCCACATGGATGGGGACACTGTGAGGGTGGGGATGCCACAAGGTTGGAGGCACCAAAGGGGTGATGACACTTCAGGGATGTGGATGCCATGGGGATGGGGACAGCACAGGAAAGGGGGGGTATGGGGATTTCATTGGAATGTGGACACCACGGGGACACAGAGACACCACAGGGTTGGGAACAGGGCACATGGGCATGGCCAGGGGAGAGCTGATCCCTTCCTGGGAGGAATGTTGGCACTGCTGGGTGGGACAGCCCCTGAGAGCAGGACTCTCCTCCCTGCTCAGGAGCATCCCCTGCGAGTTTCTTTTTCACTGGCTCCTTTGAACCAGCCCAGCCCCAGTGGGACCTGCAGGGGATGGGGGGACACAGAGACTCAGTGGTCGCTGACCAGCCCAGCTCCGAGCCTCTTTTTTT
>VXBI01006321.1:671351-701383 GCA_013397375.1 Toxostoma redivivum | reverse complement strand
GTAGCCATTGCTGCATTAATCAAGCTCTTTGCTGAGGGATTGTCTCTTATTGCAACCAGTAACAACATGCTCTGGGATCATTCTGCCTTCACCCCTTTAATTTCTGCCTGGGTGGTACCAGATCTGTTCCTAGATCTATGCTGGATTTTGTCATTTTTATCAGTAGAAATGAGAATACGATTTTTCGCAGTGGAGGCCATTTGGTCTCCTATGGAGCTCATGTCTCTTTGTGCCTGGCCTCCTATTTCCACTTCCCTGCCTCTCTGTGTTCCCCATTTTAACTCTCTGTGCTTCAAGGAAGGATCATGTCCAGGCCCTAGTACCTTTCTCATGACCTGCCCTTCTCATGTGTGTCTCTTCTTCCTTCACACCCACAGCTCCAGTGGCCACCTCAACACCTCCTCCAGGTAATGCTCTTCTGTGCTGCTTCTCACCTTGCTAATTTGTGGTCTGTCTGTCTCCTTGTTGTACATTTCTGTAAATTTGTCTTTTGTCTCTATGACAATATTGCTGCAAGCGCGAGTGATCATTCTCAAGGAGAATATAAAATGGATTTTCGTCTTTAAATGTCACATCTCGTAGGATTTATGTTCAGAGCTTGTGCTCACCTTCCTACAAAGACACTTTTAGGATTACCTGTGTTAAACAAGAATTATGTTATTTATGCTGGCAGGAATACTAAAGCTTTTTGCAACTATGTTAGTACTTAAGGCTTTTCTCAGCAGCTGAATTACTTATTTCAGTCTGAGACCAGAAAATTACAGTTTTCTAGAAAACTTGCAACTTATTTAACCTCCAAAGACCTTAGGGGAATAAAGAGAAGCAGCAGAGTAACCAATGAGAAGCTGTCTGTTGAGGAAGGTACTTCCATTTCAACAGTCATGATACCTCCCAGAACTGACCTCAACTCTAAAAAGGGGCAGTAAGCATCCAGGTATTACCAGCCCAGCCTGAAGAGGGTAGTCTGACACCGTGGATGGAAATCCACTGCTGAGGGAATTCCAAATCCAACAACAAAGTAAACCTAAAGCAAAAACAAATATTAGTTTTGATTCAGCTCCTATAGACCTGCAGTCAGCAGGGAACCTTCTTTTCGACAGCTGTGGATGAGGCGCATACAGCTCAAGCACACTTTTACAGAGGACGCTGTAAGTAAATTCTCTCCCATTTCTTTCTGCAGCACCTTATTTTTGTGGTGGCTCAGTCTCAGACTCCTCTGGGGTGCTGCAGAGTCCCAACTATCCTGGAAGTTATCCAAACAACGCTGACTGTGTGTGGGAAATACAAGTAAAGAACAATTTCCGTGTAACGCTTACATTTAGAGATATTGCGTAAGTAAAACATTGATTTCCTGGGCAAATATCAAAGTCAAAACTTGTTGAGAAGTTTAAAATATTATCTGAAACAGACAACCTTCCTAATTTTAAAAATACTTCCAATAACATCCACAGTTAGAAGACCAGACCAAAATCTGGATTGCTGTTGCATTTTTAACTCGCCATTTTCTGCTAAAGCTGCATAAAAGCCAAATTAAATTTGTGCTGAGAAAATTTGAAATGCTGGAAGACTTTATCACATGTTAGGCAGTGAAATCAGAGTTTCTGAAATGGATTTGACAAGATGTTGATGTTTTTCTACCAGGATGCAAAGCGGGACGTGCCAGCACGACTACATTGAAGTCTATGATGGACCTCTCCACTCTTCCCCTCTTCTTGGGAGATTCTGTTCTGGTTCCTTTCCCACATACGTGTCCTCTTCAAACATGATGAGTGTTCGCTTCCACAGCGATTCCAGATACTCCTTCAGAGGGTTTCAGGCTCACTACTCCTCCATTCCAGCTGGTCACAACACCAGTAAGTTCCTGACCAGTGTTTCTCAACAGACAAGCCTATTTATTGCTTTTGTTTGCAAAATAAATACCTGTGTAAATTTAAAGATATTTGTGGAAATGTGGTTGAAACACAGCGTGTTGGGGTGGGAACTGCCTGACTTCTAAATTAAGAAAAAAGCTGCCTCTAATCATTACCAAATTCCTGAAGTCGCAAATATATTGTACCTTCCTCTTCTGCCAGCCATCCAGTGCTTGCCAGACTACATGCACGTAGTGGTCAGCAGACGCTACCTGCAGTCTCAGGGCTACTCAGCACAGAGAGTCACCCTGAACGACAACCGCTGCAGACCGACTGTCACGCCACGGGAGGTTGTATTCAACATTCCCTACAACGGCTGTGGGACACTACAAGAGGTACACTCCCCATTTTGGGCACTCAATTGCATACCTTAGCTTAGCAAAACTTAGAACTGAGATAGGATGTGCCAAAAGCGCAATTCCTGATTTTAAATGGTGTTGTTAAACAGGAGAACAACGACACAATCAACTACTCCAACACGATCAGGGTTGCGTCCTCTGGGTATGTAATCAAGAGGAAAAAGAACATCAACTTGCACGTCAGCTGCAAGATGCTGAGGAAGAGCTGGCAGCAGGTGATGTACGCTGCTGAGGACACTGTGGATGTGAACGAGTTCCAGTTTGGAAGATACGACATGAACATCACCTTCTACGATTCCCCGGCGTTCCGGCGCCAAGTGCGCGGCTCTCCCTACTACATCGACCTCAACCAAAACCTGTACCTCCAAGCTTGTCTTCACAGCTCAGACCCAAACCTGAAGGTGGTTGTGGACACATGTGTAGCATCACCCGACCCTCATGATTTTAACACGCTGGCCTATTACTTAGTCAGGAATGGGTAAGAGCTTTCTTCAAGTTGTCAGAAGTGCACCCATCATCCACATTTACTTTAAATAATACAGTGAGTCTTGATAGGGTTTGAACTCACTATCAACAGACTGTAAAAAATTTTCTCTGTTTTTCTTTTTTTTTTACAGTGTGAGCCCAGAAATAAGGAATTATATTTAGACCTTACTATAATTTCATTTCGCTTATTCCATCTTTGTCCTGTGAACAAAACTCAAAGTAGTGAGAGAAAAGTAGATGAGACAGTGAAAACTGGCAGTAGGAATTGCCATCCTAGGAGTTAAATATTTTAGTAAAACCAGGTCAAGCATTAGACTAACTTTTTATGCCTTCTATAACACTGACATTACTAACAGTTTGTTGTTCCCTCTTCACCACTTAAAGTGTTCTTCTCTTGGAAAAAAGAAGAGTTGCTAATACTCCAGCTGCTTCATATATTTTTATATGAAGTCTATATTTTTAAAGTCCATACTGTGCTATGAAAGTTGCGTTTTTATCCCACTGTTTTCCTAGCACCCAACTATGACATAATTCAGTTTTAATCTGAATTTTGCAGGTATTTATAGTAATAAATTGAGCAATTTGAATTTTAATTTTGCAGGAATGTGCACATGTGCATCTTGAAAACTAATTCCCTTTTTCTCTCCTTTCTAGGTGTCCTAGAGATTCTTCCTATGCCACGTACTACTCCCCTTCCAGCCACTTTGCTCGGTTCAAATTTAACGCCTTTGAGTTCATGAGCCGGCACCCGTCAGTGTACCTGAAGTGCCAGATGCTGGTCTGTAGGCTCGGGGACTTCTCCTCCCACTGCTACCGGGGCTGCAGCTCCAGGGCCAAGAGAGACACCAGCTCTGCTGAGCAAGAAGTGGATGTGGTGGTTGGGCCCCTTCAGCTCCGAGGAGGGGATGCTCCGAGTGGAACCACGGGGAAAGCAGAATAAATTTCTCTCACATTTGCTCTAGGATGACCAACAGGCTTCAAGAAAAGCCACAGCTCTGTCACTGAAATCTGCTTTTGCCAACTTTGCCATTAAAAGGAAGGGATCAGCACCTTGCAAGCTTCTGCTTTCACCCCTGTTTTTAAAAAGTGTAACTGCTCTGGCTGTCCCAAAGGAGAGTTGCCTGTAATCCATTTTAGTGCTATAACTCCTTGAATTGTGCTAATTAGCTCCAGTCTGATTGGGAATGTGATGTCACTTGGGGATATGGTTTATTGGTGGACTTATCTGTGTTAGTTTAATGACAGGACTCGATAATCTCAAAGGTCTCTTAACCTAAATGATCCCGTGATTCCATGACAGCCAGCTGGAAGCAAATTCCCAGCTTTCTTTAGAAATGCTTCATTCCCTCAGTTATTTTCTGCTTATGAAGTTTACTTTGTTGAGTTGTCATCCCTGCTAATATAAAGCCTGTCCAAATAGTTGAAAGCAATGAATCTGTGAGTTTGCTTATTTCTGACTTTGATCTGGGAGTCATCCCTTTAACACTGGAGCTCTTTGTGCTTTTGTCTTTTAAATGCTGAGATCAAACTCCAATAACTTTCACTCATAGGGCTGGGCTCTTCTAACAATTAGAACTGTGGCTGTACAATATTCTAATTATTTTGAGTATTGCTTTTAGTGCTACATTTCTCATTGAAACAATGATGGGTCTGTGGTTATTTATAAAATGCAGAGATTTCCAAAACTAAAATTAGTGTGTTCTATGTGCAGAATTTATAATTGAAGGAAGGAATGTTTACAAACCAGTAAATCTATTTTGTCTCTCAAATTAATGTCTCTGTGCTTAAAATACAAATGTTTTACTGTGTTGAAGAGTGTGGTCTGCTTGATTAAAAATTCCAAGTGATGGTCTGAGCCCCTGCTTCTGAAACACTACACAGGGAACTTCTAAATATCTTAATATAGAATTTATCTCAATATAAGTATTTACATATCTTCCCCCTGCTGCTGAAAATTCCCCTCACACCAGTGGTTGGTGCTCTCACCCTCCTGGCAGTTGTTTCTGTTCTTGATGTTTTTCCTGCAAGACTGGCACTGAAGAAGCTGCTTTCACATGGGATAGTGTCAGAGCAAAGGTCAGCATCACTCACTGAATGAATGCAGGGCAAACCTTGTATATTATGAGCCACCAAAATGCTTCACTGATGACAGTCTCACATGTGCCATTTATGGGAAGCTGTGGTATTTTATCTACAATAAATTCTGCTACAATGCCTTGGAAGAGCTTTGTAATCCTATCACCTCTTAAAGGATTAAGAAATAATTTCAACTTTCATGCCACAAGTTGTTTAGCACAATTATTTTATCATTTTTCTCCTCTTTAATTTTCCTCTCTCATCATTCCAAAACCATTGGTCTAACGCCTCGAAATTTTGTGAGCTGGAGTGAAAAAGTGAATGAGAGATCAAGAAATATTTCAAGGTTTATTGAAAGGAAGGAAGATTTAATTTGGTGAGAATGGGTCATCTCTGGAAAGGAAGGGTAAAAACTGATCTTACCACAGCAACTGGATTTGTAGCTATACAATATTCTAATTATTTTAAGCATTGATTAATATTTTTTCCATTAAGTTTTAACTTCTCTAGATTGAATAAATCCAAATTCAAAATATGCTGATATATTAAAGATGTTTTGTTTGCAATCTTTAAGGCTGAAACACACAATCTAGTCTAAGAGCTTGTTACATCAATTCCATTAACATACATCCTACACCAGGCAAAACCACAAATATCATCCAAGAGATTGAACCTCAGCCAGGAGACTTTTCAGTTCTCACCCAAATGCCAGTCAAGAGATGAAAGACATTTCATATCTGCTTTCCAGAAGGAAGAGTTTTGTTCAACTTTTATTGCATTTGATTGCTGTTCACAAAGATATTTAATTTTTTTCCCTTCCATGGTTGTATGCTTTGTGGTTGTGAGGAGTTTGGTTTCTCAGGACTTACCCAGACTTTCAGAATGTCTTGTGCACATTCATAAACCAGACTGAAATATGCTGGAAATGCAAACAGCCAAATGCCACATAAACATTTATCACTGGTGCATGAAAACATGAAAAGCAAGACCTGTGATTTTTTGCCTTTCATGTCTTAGTCAAAAAAATACAAAGAATTAAAGCCAAAATGTAAGCTAAAATTGTTTATTTGGCCTTTTGTTTTGGTTTTTTGTTTGGTTTGTAGGGGATCAGTGCTATGCCAATCTCACAGTGAAGGCTGGTGCCTGCAAACACAAGGGTCTCAAGAACCAGGAGCACGTGAAGGACACTTCCTTTGCTCTTTTTAAATTAGATTTCTGGGGGCTGCTTATTTTTGTCACCTCCTCTGCCCTCAGACAAGATACACCAACCATCCCTTGGCAGCTTTTTCCTTTGAATAACTGTCTGACTTTGGTATTGGGCTATTTAATTTTCTCCTGTGTTTCTGTCACAGCTCAACCATGCAGCATGTGCTTGTTCACTCAGTAGTATGCACTCAACTGTTCGTCTCAGCACCAATAATTAATATTTTGTTTGCAGCACCATGAGAAAATCCCTTAGAAGTGCCAACCCAGTGACTAAATTACACCCTGCACTGGTTCTGGCTGAGGTAGGTAATTTTCTTCATAGCACTGGTAGGATTCCTGTTTGGATTTAGGATGAGAGTAATGTTGAGAACACACTGATGGATCTGAGCAACTCTCACATTCAGTTAAGGATTTGTCAGCTCCTTGTGCTGCCATGCCAGTGAGGAGGCTGGGGGGCTTAAGACATTTTATTTTATTTTATTTTATTTTATTTTATTTTATTTTATTTATTTTCCCCAATTCTCTTCCCCATCCCATGAGCAAACAGCTGAAAGTACTCAGAACTCTGACAAAACTCCACATCCCTGAGAAACTCTCCTGAAGGTTTCTTTAATGGGAGGAGAAGGGATCAAAATCAATTTGATTTAAAATACATATATATATATTTTAGTAAATTATTTCATGGGGTCTATAGGTTCCTGACTTCATGCAGTTCCCAGTGGCTGTCCCACAGGCAAGTCACCCATTTGGCCAGAGCTGGGATTGAAGCAAAGCTCAGAAACAAAGTCCTTGTTTGCTTGTTTGCATGCTGGATTTCCTGTACTGTTTATCTTTCTATTCTAATTTTGGAGTATGAAGCAGATAATTCAACTCTGTAGTCCTCCTTCCCAGGAACCCACCACAAAAATATTTATAACTGAATATAAATAAACATTGTTTATTTTCTGCATCTCATAGCCAGCAAGCAGATTCATTTTCCAGTTGTTAATAACAAATCCTCATGTAGATTGAGATTTCAAAAAGCTAATTAGGGTTTGCAGGGTAGGGGTAAGAAACACCATTTTTCTTGTTTTCTTTACTTTCTCCCTACGCTTTTCCATGGAATCCCACGGAATCCCACGGATATCCATTGACACCAAGCTGAATCCAGCAGCCGAGCACAACCTTCTGCTCCCAGTTCTGGCTTAGGGGTCCTTTAATGCCCAAGCCTCACTGCTTGCACCAAATTCCAATTATATAACTAAAGGAATATACTCCAGAGATCATTTCACTCAACTGATAGTTTTATTTTCTCAGTTAACTCCATCAGACTCACCAAGTCATTACCAAGCTTTTTTGACAGGATTGCACTAAAATCTCCCTATGGTGTTTTTAGGTTTTTTGGCTGTTTTTATCTAGATGGAAAAAACTAAGGAGACACTAAAATCAACACAGCAGCCTGTGAGTATCAGGAGTTCCTCTCTCTCAGACTCATGACACAAGAAGCCTATTTTAATGAAGCCTCTCCTGGCTGAGGAAGCTCTCAGTGACCCAGCTGCGTCACTGGAGGGAGAGTTGTTTCCATTTCCTAGAATAACACTTGGAGCACCTCTTTTGCCCTGAATCACCTCATCATTTAATACTCATCCAACCAAATATTCCTTTTTATTTTTCTGAAATAAGTGGATTAGTCACAGGGTGTAATGCAGACATTAATTGTACTGCTGCTGTTCTAAAGAGCCTGCCAAGTCTGAATGACTGTCACCTTTTCTTTCCTGTATTTTTCTCAGTTTTCAGGAACCATCATCTCAGAGAAGTGGGTTCTTTATTTCCTCCTAGTGACTGACTAGTGATGTTGAGATGTTTCAGAAGCATTTGGCATTAGTTACCATCTTCCATTGCTAAGCCTGGATTCAAGCAGGGCTTTGTTGCATGAGATATGATGAAAATTGAGTTGTGTTCATGTAAGGGCTCTGTGCCTCTATTCAAAGGTGTGTCTTTTCCAATCTCACTGATTCTGTTATTCTCTTTGGCAAAGCCAGGCCGTCTGTCTCTAATGCTGGATCTTGATATCCCTAATTCAGGCTCAGAAATCCAGAGGTCATCCCCAGCTGCAGAAGGGTGGCCAGAACCTGCTGCTTCATTTTCCCTTCGATGTCCTGGGCAGTGTGGGCAGGCTGGGGAGCAGCACTCTGAGCACACAGAGCAAACACTTGATCTGAGCCTTGCCAGCATGAGACAAGCCCTCTTTGTTTCACAAGTTCACTGGATTTTGCTAAGGAATGCATTGTTGGGGAAGACAAGAGGGCTGCTCCCTGCCAGCACAGCAAGGATTCATCCAGGCGTCACATGAGGTGCTGCCCAAAGGCAGCAGTGTCACAGCTGGGGGACAAAAATCAAGCTGGAAATTAACTGTTTGAAACACAGGCTAGAATCTGGACAGTCTTGAGGGGTTCCAGGCATTGCATTTTGGAAAAAGATAGTATTTTGTTCAGTGCAGAGAAGGCAGTCCATTGCCCTGATAATGTTTTCTCCCTGGTTCCTCTTGGGCCAGTGGCCACCATGGGATACCCAAGGGGAGGCATTCACCACTGGTCCCACAAAAGAGAAGGGCTTCAAACAATTATTAAGGTACTCAAAAAATGAAGCTCTTAGAAAGGAACTCCTGCAAAAAAATTTACTAGAACGTTTTAGAAGTAAAAAGCATCTCCGCTCCATGAAATTGCATTGGCAATTGCTGCTCTTCCAGTTTGTTGCCTTCCAGCAACATTCCCTCTGTAGTATCAAACCCTATCAAATCAAATCCTTTGGTTTTACTTTGATTTGCCTTGGAATTTCATTTTAGTGATCACATTGTTTCATTATGCAACCTTTTTGTTATTAACACTTTAAAAATACATATTTTTCCCTATAGTCATAAATAAATGCATTTCAAGACTGATCTGACTTCTGTTCTAGACCTGTGTAATAGTCCTGAAACAAAGTGCATTAATTTGCTTCTTATTGTTTCAACAATATCTTCAGCACCATGTGCAACACCCCATTTCCTTGCTAGATGTAGTTATTACTGCAGTGACTCAAACTCCACCAAGAAGTGAATGATTTTTTCATTCAGAGCTGGAACAGGATCTGAAGGAAGAGGCAAACTTCTTACATCTGTATAATTGCATTTAATATCGTGCTCTGATGTTTCAGAACTGAATTTGTACAGAGCAAAACACTGGAGGTATTCAATGCTGTTACAGACACAACTCAGAACAACCTGCTTCAAGCAGCATAAACCAACTTGCATAAATCTCAGATTCTGTCTTTCCATTAAATACCCAGGTTCAGGGAAATTCTCTTTTGTCTTTCAAATAAATGTCAGTGAGGGTGGTGAATGGGTGGGACCAGTGCTAAGGCCAGGCTGAAATATTTTGCAAAAGACCCTAGGGGAACATTTGTGATGTTTTCTGGGATAAAAGTGATACAGCAGCTGTCTGCAACCAGCAGGTTTGTGGACATGCTGCATCACCTCCAGGAGATGTGACTTCTGCTCACAGCTCAAGAAAAATTGTCATGGATGATGTGCAGTGCAGGAGGAGTGAGAAATACCTGTGGGAGTGTTCTCACAAGAGGTGGCATGGAGAGAAGTGTGACAGTCACTGTGATGCCAGTGCCATTTGCTTGTGAATACCTTTCCTTGCTCAAAAGGAACCACAGTGAAATTTTAATTTTGTCAAATTGAAAAGTGCTCCCCTGAACTATAAAACACATTTCTCAACAGCATTATGCCTCTCTTAGTACCCACATTGTAACCAAACCTCTGTCCTATGCAGTGTTTCCCTCATTTTTCATATTTTTAATCCATATTTGACATGGCAAACTTCCATCCAACTAAGATTCAAAATCTTTCAGAGCATTTTAAGCAGTGTCACTCAGAGTCCATCCTGTTATATTACTATTACACTTTTTTAGGCACCTGTAACCTCTTTTAACCAACTCTATTTGCTCACTACCAAAGCTTGGGAGGAGCAGCAAAATCAATCTCCAGGTACATTCTGCCCTCACAGAACCAACAAACTTTCACGCAGGAAACTTTTCCTGAACTTATGGTCCTAATCCCACATATCTTGCCTTGACAAAGCCTTTATTGAACACCTGAGGATCATTTATTTGAGTGAGATAACCAGGATAAACCAAATGCAAAGATTTAGAGTCATGACTCCTTTGCAGCTTAGGGACAGAAAGCAAGAGGAAGGAGCCAGAGCTGTGTCAGGTCCCTCTGAGGGATAAGCCATGACCTCCTGGCCCTTCTGGGTCCTTACCCAAATTTAACCTTGACAACTTTTTTTAATGTCTTGCCTTATGGCAAAAAAAGTTCAAAATCTTGTTCTCCATTGATTTTTCAAGTTGTTAGCAAGGACATAAATCATTATCTGGTTGTTGGACACTTTGTGAAACAAAATAGGTTTTACAAAAAAGGTGAAGTGTTATCATAGAATATCTTGATTTGGAAAAAAATCCGTGATGTCTGAGTCCAGCTCCCTGCTCCTCACAGGACTACCTGCAATTAAACCACCTGATTTGCCATTTTATCCAGGCACTTCTTGACCTCTGGTAGGTTTGATGCTGTTCCAGTGTCCAACCACCTTCTGGGTGAAGAACCGCTTCTAAAAATACAGTTAATTTTAAAGAAACTGCAATTGCTAAAAATGTATATTTTGTCTATTTCCTCCTCTGACAGTCTCTCTGGGAATGGAAATATCTGGTATTTTCAATTTCATATTTATTCAACCATTTCTATCTTGAAAATAATTCTCTACCATAAAAAACTTTCTCTTAAAATTATTACCGATTTTCACCTTATTTAGTTTTTTCAGTAGCTCATGCATAAGGAAAAACTTAAAATACAGTGTATTTTGACCACAATGAAAGCAGTAATTCTGATTTACATAAGTTTTCATGAGGCTAACCATAGATTTTTAATATTTAAGGAGATTTAATATGTGTAACAAATATAAATCTGATTTGCTGCAGGACTGGAAGGATGTGACCTCTTGTGTGTGAAAAACCTCTTTAGTGGATCAGATTGTTAAAAGTTTCAAGTCTTAAAAAAGGAAAGGTGTTGCATAAAATAACATTTTAAATATTATCTGTTATCTGGATTTACCTCACACAAAAAAAAACCCTAAGAAAATTTTTGTACTCCCTAATGAAACTCAAAGGTGATCTCTTAAGTGATCTTAAAATGCAAGGAGAAAAGAAAATGCAGTTATAAGGAAGTCATGGTGACATTGTGTTGTTTTGGCTTCATGAACCTCATGTCTTCGTCACCCTTGTCTCAATGAGTCCAACCTTGATTTTGCTCTATTAATTTAAATACTTCATTGTAAAAATATCAATAAATACCCACTATCATTTGTCTAACACAGGTAATTTATTTCATTATGACTAATTTCATTACCACTCTTCAGCTGGGAGTAAATCACTTTAATTTTGGCAGCCTACAGAGTCTTATCTGCTTCTCTGCTCTGGGAGTGAGTCACACTGCACACTTCACGTGTCTCACAGCACTGACTGTACCAACAAAATTTAAATTAAAGGCAACAGTGGTGCCAGCACCCCAAGGCCACTCCCATGTTTGTGATGACAAATGTTCAAAGGGTGCTGGAGAATGTCACCAGCGCTGGTGGCACTCTGTGTGACCCTGCCCATGGCACTGCTGAGGTCAAAGGGATTTGCTGGAAGCTGAGAAAAGCTCTCCATTAAGACCATTGTCCACAGGAAAGTGGAGAGCGCGAAAAGCTGCAGGAATGCAGCAGATGCCAAGACAAGCAAGGTGTGTTGACAGGAAGCCTTAGCTGGGTGGCAGGATGGGATGACCTCTCCTGCCATGTGTGGGACCAAGGTCACTGACACCCCTCGATTTTGGCACAGCCTTCACCTCTGACAAAGATTTCCCCTCACTGGGGCTTCCAGAGGATGCATATGACATCCTTATCCCAAGGGAATTCTCCTCTGGGACTGGGAAGCTGGGCCAGCACTCAATACTCAGTTTTGTCCAAAGACAGTGGCTTCATACAGAAAGTTTTCACTTTACAATAAATTCACTTTACAGGCAATCACTTTGCAGGTTATGTTATTGAGGATGTGATTTACTTCAGCTGGGATTTGCCTTTAATCATTCCTCAGAAACACTTTTCACTTCAGAACCTACTGGCCTTTAGTGGAAAGGCTGTCAGAGATCAAACCTGGTTTGTTCCAGCAGTGGTGTGGCCAGCAGGGCAGTGAGCATCCCACTGCTGGGGCACCTCAGATCTTGGGATCAGCTTTGGGTCCCTCGGGATAACAAAGACATGGAGGGGCTGGAATGAGTCCAGGGATGGGAACAGAACTGGGGAAAGGGATGGCACAGAATTGAGTTTGGTGTTTGGGAACACCTCCACTGTGGCAAGGCACTGGACATGGCACACCCCAGATTGCTGGGATGCAATGGGTTAAAAAAAACCAAAACAGGATTTACTGCATAAGAAAATTTTTTGGAGTGCAGTATAATGTTGAAAGAAATAAGAAATACATTGCAACAGCATGGGAAGAAGTTGTGAGTTCACACACACCAGTGATTTTTCTTTTTCCCCAGGGAATGAGAAATACAAATAAATACACACATAAGAGAAAGGCAGTCAGCTCCAATTTATTCCTTAAAAAAAAACTTTAGTGAAATTGTTTACAAATATGCATTCTTTTAATGGGATTTGCTCAGGGGGAGTGTTTTTATGGGCAACACAGCAGCTCTGTGATGTTGGAGCATCTTTCCCCAGCCCTGTGGTGGATTCCCAACCACGGGGCCCCGCTGCCCTCCAGTGGCAGCAGCCACCAGAACTCCACATTTCCCCTCTGCTTTTAACCCCTTTGAGCCCAGACACTTACAGAAATTATAACACTAAATAAAACAGCTAAATAATAAACAATATATAAAATAAATAAACAATAAATAATAATAATAACAAAAATAGTAAATAACTAAATAAAGTTATTTCCAGGGAGGGGAGATCTGCCAGTGCAGCAAAACTTCATTGTGTGAAGAAAGATTAACACTGAACCTCCAGCCCAAAGCTATTTCACTACAAGCCCTGTTTGTTCCTAGGAGCAGATTTTGATAGATTTCTTTAAGATGTTCTGGGGAGCAGCTTTGCTGTTCCAAGACCACAAAGGTCAGCCCTGCTGTCATCCCTGCTACACACAGGATTTACCCTCTGCACGACTTCCTTGAGACTTGTTTTGTAAAGGAGACTGAGGAATGCTGAAAGAGCAAATCTTGATGCTTCTAAATAACTAAAGATTTTTGCATTCAGCCATGTTCCTTCCATGTCACCTTCTATCTCTATATCAGGGCTCCAAATAGAGCTGTACTGTGCCATGAAAATAAGAAAAGCATTCATGAAAAGAAAGAATTTATGTTCATTTTTAATCCAGCTAAAAAAAAATCAGATTTTTTTTACTCTTTGAGGCTGAGTCCCTTCTCTCTGACAGGACAAAATGAGGCAGAGCTAGAGGCATCCTCTAGGATATTTAGGTTGACACCATCACCTTATGCCAAGGAGAAGACTGGAAGCTCTTTTATTGCTCTGAGGGCTGGAAGTCAGACAGAGAGAACTGCAGATCTGAAACAATCTGGAGGGATCCTCTCCCAGGTTAAAGAGAAGTCAGGAAAATAAGAAAACCTGCTTCTTTCAGGAGTAATTTTGGCAAACAAAGAGAATTTGTTTGAGGCTTGCCTGACATTTCTAGGATGCTAATCTTTTGGCACAATCCTCACACCAATTTAATCTGGTTAATGTGGTTGTAAATTGGAAACTGTCCTCATGGGTGGCATGAGAATCCTTACCAAACAGCCTAATCTCCAAAAGTAAATCAGAGCTTCCTGGAACAGCCACACCACCAACACAGGGCCACAAAGGTGCCCAGGGAGTGTTTGGGAAGAACTCGGTGTCCAGTCCGGAACAGCTCCCTGAGCTGGATCTCTCATCCGGATGTCTGGATGTACCCTGTGCAAGGAAAATCCCACTAAATCACTTCCTTGGCATCGATCTGGAAGTGCAGGAGGAGGGATCAGGTTGCACAGCACCTGTCTATGATGCAGACCAGAACACATTTGGTATAAATTCTGCAGCTGGGCTAGAGCAGATCACCCCCAACAACCATGGACCTTCACATGCGTCTCACCTGGCTGCTTCTGCTGAGCACCACTCTCCTGGCTGAACCAGGTACTGCCTCGACATTTTTTCATGCTTGCAGGGAAATGTTAGAGTGTGAAATTATTTACTAATACAGGCAGGCTTGCTGGGAAATGGTGGCAAAGATTCTCCTCGAATATTGCTGATAAGTTTTGCACTGTAGAATTGACGGTTTGTCTTCTACTTCAAAGATTCAGTCTAACTCCATGGGTTGTACTTTGAAATATATGTATTTCAAAATATATGTATTTCAAAATATATGTATTTCAAAATATATATATTTCAAAATACATGATACAACATATATAATATATGCAATGTAATATTTAGAAACTATATTTCAAAATATAACCTGTGAAGGTTACAGAGTGGAGAAGGCTGGAGAATATTCCTTTGTTTATTTTCCACGAGGGAAATAGCTTATGGAAGCTGTTTTCTAAATGTTCTTCTTCTAATATTCTAGTCTTAATTAAAATTATTCTATACTGTACATTTTAAAATGTAGAGAAAGAGAGGGAAAGAGACAGAGCAGTCTGCCAGACCCAGGTGGAAATATGGGCTTCATGACATGTTCCTTCAAACTTACAATCTTGTTAGTTTGAATGAGATAATTTGAGCTTTATTTATCACCATAGGCACCATGAAAAAAAGCCTTGCCAATCCCTTAAAAAAGAGGTGATTTCACAGAATGTAGATTAAGGGCTGTCTGTATTGAATTATTTCCAAAACAAGAGTATGATGTATTAATTCAGGGCTAAAATGTTTCCTTCTCTGCCACAGCAAATGCAACCTGGTGGAACAAGCCAGATAGAGACCCAAACTCACTATGGAACAAATTTACTGAATGGATTAAGGACAAATTTCAGCACAAAGGTAAGAGATTTGCTCCTGAGTGTGAGCATACCTGGCAGATGTGCAGTCCCCTGAGCCAGCTGTGGGTGAGCAGTGCCTCAGCAGCACAGCCAGCCTTACCCTGCCAGGGTAGATCAGATCCTGCACACAGCACAGCCTTGGGGATTCAAATTTAGACATCAGAATTTCAGCTATAAGCAAACAAATTGGGATTTACCTGTCAACTTTTGCTTCAGTTCCACCACAGCCCCAGCTGAGACTGGAATCTGGAGAGGACCGATGTGCCGGGAGGGTTGAAGTTTTTCATGATGGAAAATGGGGCACGGTCTGTGATGATTATTTCAATATGAACAGTGCCAACGTTGTGTGCAGACAACTTAACTGTGGCCGAGCTGTCTCTGTCCTGGGACTGTCTTACTTTGGCCTCAGTGGAAAAATTATCCAGTTGGATGATGTGCAGTGTAGAGGAACTGAATCCCACCTTTGGGACTGCCGGCACGCCGGCTGGGGCAAGCACAACTGTGGACTCAATGAGGATGTTGGTGTCATCTGCTCAGGTAAAAATAAAAACAATAAGAAGAAAAATTGTACTCTTGTTCACCATAAATGCAAGAAACATCGGAGTAGAGCTTGGAAATTGGCAGAGCTGAAAATTAAACATGGTGGGGCTTTTTATGTTTAAGTCTGAATGATTGAGGAGCAAAAGGATGTCTTGCACAAAATAACATGATTGGACAGCAAGCCCTGAGTATGAAAATAGTCAAAAGCAGGTAGTTCAGGACCACTTTAGTCAACATCTGATTACAGCCAACCTCCAAGTAAAGAAAGGCAAAGAGTAAGGAGAAAGTAGAGGCTCATCCAGTTGTGAACTAGGCATGTGTGAGTGAAAACAAGAATAATTCTTGCCATAAATATATAAATAACTGCCCAATAAAGCAAACTTTTGCTTTTTTTGCTGTTCACAGATGCAATGCTCTCCACAGTTGCACCCACAGGTAAGATTGAACTCTTTGGACAGGAGCCCCAAAATTAGCTCTTTAAAGTCTCCCCAGTGCATGAGCTCTTTGCAGTCTCCTCAATGCTCAGAGTCTAACTTTTAACTCAAAAAATCATGTGATTACAGCTCCTTGGCACATGCTCTGAATTACAAGTTATTGCTCCAAATTACTATTTGCTCATCCACTGCAACATTATTTCTTTACATTTTCATTATTTCTTTGCATTGCTAATACAAACTGTATTTGCCACATACCTACTAAAAATTAGTGAAAACATGAGGCAAGTCTTTACAGTCCAGGTCTAAGTTTCTGATTCCATTTTTTTGCTGAAATAATCATAACACCCTGGGAACCTTAAAATATAGACTCTACTAATGTTTCTTAGGATTTCTAGATGTTAATTATGCTCTTCATAATACACAGTCACAGAAGAGCAGGTGTTAAAATGCAGTTTTCTACCATATAGAATCATGGAATCATGAGTATGTGTTTTAATGTATGTAACACAGAAATTAAAAGCTGCTTCCCAAAACCATTTGCTCTTAAGGTTTTAACACAGTAGCAACTGTGATAACTACCACAGAACCCCTGATTTCTGCTGGGAAAGCAAGGGTAAAAAACAAGCTGCAAATGTCATGTGTGGAAACTTTGAGCAACAGATGCAATTTGTTTAAAGCAGACAGGAGGAACACAAATCTCCCAAGTTCACTCACAGCGACTGCTGGAAGATGTTGTTCTGAGCCACAAGACCAAAAATTAAAGAGCAGGGATCTGACTTTCTTTGCCATGAAACCCAAAGTGTGAATGATGTCACAGATCCCTGCACTGTCTCTGCAGGTTCCTCCCCTGCTCCCAGCCCAACCCCAGCACAGACTGAAACTTCTCCTGCTCCTGAGACCCTGGCAACCCTCAAGGAAGGTGAGGTACATTGATGGGCTGGAAGTCACTTCCAAAGCACACGACAAATCTCATGATTTATTCTCCCTTACAACTCCTTTGCACCTTTCCAAATTACTACTGCACCTCTAGGAGTGAAGCAATGCAGTCAGGAACAACACCAAGACAGACTGCCTTTGTTAATAAATATTAAATGAGGTGAAAGTAATTTTTTTTGTAATAAAAGGCTGTGCAATGACTCGTCCCACAAAGCCCAAATTTATTTACCTTCATCAAGACTTTCATTCACATGTTCACTCCTAATTGCTGCCAATCTCTCTCTGCTTTGTATTTCCTCAACTGGCCCCAGATGTGTCATCTGCACCCACTGTCACAGAGGAAATTAGCACATCAGCTCCTGAAATCCCAACCATAGCTGATGAAGGTAAGAACAGCCATTTCACATGTGCTTTTTAAAACAAACACTCTGTTAATTTGGGGTTTTCAGCTAAATTAAGATGTCACCGTGTAAATCTGTAAATACTCATAGCAGACAATATAGGTGTCCTTATTTCCTCTTTTGTGAACAATCCCCTTACAACATCTTCACCTGAAAAATATCAACCTGTCAGGACACAGGGATACATCCACTTACTGATTAATACCTCTGAGTTGTAGCTATAAAGTATACACTTACAAATTTGCAAAGAAAAACCATCCAGATCATTGTAATTCTCTGAGTCCAAATTTCATAAAAGCTCTGGAAACATTAAGGATCACAGACAGGCATTTGCACTCATTTCCCTCAGCTGGGGGATGGTCCTCTCCAGTTGTTCAGCAGACTGATAATCATGGAATGGTTTGGGTTGGAAAGGACCCTAAAGATCACCTGGATCCAACCCTCTCCCATGGGCAGGGACACCACCCACTAGATAGTTGTTTTCTTTATTAAACCTGAGACCTAAGTCGAGTTGCAAGCTCTTGAAATCACTCTTAAGCTTTTAATTGCTGCTTGCAGCCATTTAATTTCTCACCTTTCAGCCTCCCCTGGCACAACTGCCTCCCTCCCTTTCACCACCACCAGAGAGGAAAGGAGGACATCAGAAATCCCAGTTACACCACAGACAGGTCAAGAGCATTTGCACAACATGCAGCATGTCAGAAAAATGTGGTTAGGAGGGGACTTCAGTGGAGAAACCCAAAATATGCTGCAAAATCAGCATCTCTCAGTGCAGCTCATGTTTGTCTACGAATTTGGCCACCCTGCCACTGACCTGCTGCCATGGAGCCTGCTCTGAGGGCAGCTGGATGGGGCACAGTTTGAAACCACACCATGGAATCTGAAGGCATTTAAATTCATCAGTTCAGCCTTACCTGAGTGCTCTTTCCCTCTCATTTCCACGTTTCTTCCTTTTTCTCACAGCCTTTGGAAGTATTTCAGATCAAAACTTGTCACCTGCCGAGTTTGTGGATGTGACAACACCAGCTGCAGAAATCCTTTCCACACTGGCTGAAGGTAAGGTACAGACACCATGCCATAAAATCTAATAATAATGCTTGAGTTTGTTCAAATTAGATTACATTGATAGGATAAAAGTAAATGAATAAGCCTCAGGATCAGTCAACTGCTAGCTCATTGTCCCAGTGAAGAAAAGTTCAGCTTAAATTCAATATTAACAAAATACGACCTCACCTGAGTGTCTTGACTCAAATGACCAGATTTTAGAGGCTACAATCCAAGTTTCCTTTCTTTTAAGGACATAATCAAAAGCATATCAGCAATCATCAGCTACATTTTCTATCACTGATTGAAGTTTTTCTCAAGTAAGGTATTTTCTTAACATTTTCACAGTCCCTTCAAAACCCTGTAATCCTCCTTTGCATCCACTTCAGTGAATGAAGAGCCTGAGGCAGTAACTACACCAGGAATTCTAAGCACAGCTTACACAGGCAAAGTTTGAGTGGCAAATTCAATTTGGAGCCTAAGTGAGCTAAGGGACAGCCAGACTGTATGCCAAAATTATGTAAAGAAGTTTAATAAGGAGGGTTATGAACATACTGCTTCATTCTCCAGTAGATAAGAAGCTTAAAAATCCAACTAATAAATATTTATTTATTGTGGTGTTATGTGGTGATAAAGACTTCACACTTTTTCTAGCAACATTACAAACCCAAACAGTTTAATTAAAATTTAATTCTGGTTCCTGTTCACGTTGGACAACACTGTTCATTGTTCCTCCTGCTTTTTTCCCTTTAAAGCTTCAACAGACTATTCTGTCACAGAAGCAGAAAATCTGAGCACATCTTCCCCAGCCACAGGCAGCACTGAGCCATCAACTCCAGCACCACTGCCCACAGTGAGGGAAGGTGAGGAAGAGCCAGGCACAGCTGATGGTGCTGCAGTGTGTGTGCCCACCTCCCACCTTTTCCCATGCTCCTTTCTGGGGAAACTCTCCCTCTGGCATCTATTTTGTAGTACACTTTGCAACCTTTTAATGAATGAGCTCCTTTAATGAATTTATGAAATAATTTTTAGGTATTAAGAAAAATATTCAAGCCAGAATTTCACCAGACAGTGAAGAAATACCAGTTGCTCCTTTTCTGTCTTTTTCCTGGCAGTCATTTCACTTTCAAAAGGATAGAAACAAAAATTTTCCTTCTTAGAAGACTCTTTTACAGAGCTTTGATCAGATTTTGCTGCTTGCCTTCCTTGTTCAGACAATTTCATCTTACTTATAGACACTGTGTGTAACAGGGATGCTGTTCAATGGTTAAGGGGGAAAAAATGCTCCTTTCCAGCTCTACTAACTTTATTACTTAAAATTGTACATAATGGAGGTAAACTGTGTTAAAGTGCTCAGTGATTCCTTTGATTATATCCTACACTTAACAAAGAATTTTATTTGAGAAGAGATACAGATATTGATTATTTTCTTTTATTGATTTGTTGGAAGTGAAAAGTGGCTGTTCAGCTGTCTGTAGGCACCCCACAAGAAGACATTAAAGATTCCTGAGACTATTACTTAATCAGTCCTTTATTTGCTGAAAAAGTCCCCCTAAAAACTTCAGATTGCTGATCATATTTCAGAGTAATGAAATAATTAATTTATTTAGAAACTTCCATGGGAGAGGTGCCTCCCTCCCATAAAGCCATTTTTAATATCAGCTGAATAACAACAAATTCATTTCTGCCTGCAATTCAAGGCCTGGATCTGAACAGAGAATTTTTAATCAACCTCTTTCTCACTATCCTCACCTGGATTTAGACAGCTAATGCAGCCTTAAAATAGTCCTGAACTTTCTATTTTACATCTTTCACCATCTCTAATGAATACTCAGCACCTGGAACAACAAGTTAATTAGCATTTCTCTCAATTATCTCGTATTTGGCAGTCTTGTTTAGAACTAGATCTTGGGGAAGGAGCCAAGCACATTGCTGCTGACATTTCTTCACAGCCAGTTTCTGCAGAAATAAATGCTTGGCATGGTGCTGGGGTGGAAGGAGCTTTGATCATGGCCAGCAAAAAGGAGTTAAGGACAAAGAGTCCCAGGAAACACAGCCCTTATCTGGGATGGATGTGCCTTAGTTGGGCACAAACAGCTGCCAGGTGACAGCAAAAGATCCCAAAATGAAAACCCCGTAACTCTCAGGGGGTGGGACAGGTGTGAGCACATGGTGCAGTTTGGGATGGCCACAAACCAGGAGAGACTCAAATTCTGTTGTTGGCAGCGTCTCTGATTTCTGTCTCTGAAAGAAAAATACACTCCAGGCCCACAGAACTAATCTGGGACCTCAGATCTCTGAAAGGCTCTGCCTGTGAAAGGGAGATAAATGTGAGGAGTGTTCTGTAAGCACCCAGCTCTCAGAAATGAGCCTGGGCTGAGGAAACCGCTCTGCCACTGTTGTGGGGACATGGGGCTGTGCCAACCCTCTGTAGTGCAGTGAGGATGGGGAGAGAGGCTGAGCCAGGCAGGATTTAAAGGATGGGGAAAACAAACCCAAGCCATATCCCTTGAATTAGCAAGGTATCCCAGAAAAATTAGGCTCTATCACTGTTATATCTCAGCCCTGATTTCCTATAAACAGGAAATGCTGTAGGTCTCAGAGGAAAGTATATAGTTAAAATGCAGAACAATATTTAATTTCACCTTTTCGTTCTGTATTGAGTAATACAGCATTACTCTGGCTTAAATGCTATGAGTGTTGGTGGAAAAAAAATGCATTTACCATGCACACAATATTTAATTTAATCTTCTCTCTCTCACAGCAACACTCTCTCCTACTGCTGAACCTGCAGATGTAACCATTTGTAAGTAAAACAGCATTACTATGGCATACATGTTATCAGTCTTGGGGGAAAAATATACATTTAATATGCACATGAAATTTAATTTCACCTTTTCTTTCTTACAGCAACAGTCTCTCCTACTGCTGAACCTTCAGATGTAACTGTTGGTAAGTAATACAGTGTTATTGTGGTTTACATGCTACAAGTTTCAGAGCAAAAATATATACTTAATATTTAATTTCATCTTTTCTTTCTCACAGCAGCCGTCACTCCTAGTCCTGCAGCAGCAGACATTTCCCCTGGTAAGTAATAAAGAGTAACCATGGCCTACATGCTATGGGTGTAGGGGAGAAAACATACATTTAACATGCAGACAAAATTTAAATTAATCTTTTCTTTCTCACAGCAGCAGCATCCACTGCTGCACCAGCAGACTCTACCACTGGTAAGTAACACAGTGTTGCTCTGGTTTACATGTGTAGTGGTCTACCATGCTCTGATCATATATTGACTGCCTCTCTGTCTCCATAAAAATAAAATCTCATGGATTAGAATTGGAGATAATCCCAACTGCCCTTCCTTTGGCTTCCAGACACAATGAAGGAGCAGGAGGGAAAGGAGAAACACTGGTCCTGATGAAAGCACTTGGGAAGGGGCAGACACACAACAGCAATATAAACTCAGATTTGCACTTGATTGTCCCATTCCCAGAAAATCAGCCTTGCTGCACTCCCCAGAGCTGCATCCCAATCACTGCACACCCTGGGATGTGTTTGGACAGGTCCAGTGCCCACCAAGGCACCACAGCCTCACCAGCACACAGCACTGGACAGGCAGTGTGTTGGAAACTTTATCCCAGCAACCCCAAACTGGTGCCCAGCAAACACCCCCAGGTCCCCAGAGCTGCCACATGGCCAGAGCCCTGCAGAGGCAGCACAGGGATGAGTTTTCCTCCCACTGAGGCTGCTCCCACTCTGGAACGCCACCCTGGGCAGCAGCACCATGAGACCTGCAAGTCTCCTGAGGTTTGGGTATCTGGGAAAACAGTTTTTAACCTGTCTAAAACAGTTTTGTTTTCTCTTGTGTCTCTGATCAGCCCCTGCAGAAGACACAACACCTGGAGGAGCAGGTGTGTATGACTTTAGTATAATGGTCAGAATTTTGGGATTAAGCATCAACTGGAGTAAAATCCTGCTCTGCTGTCCCTTGGCAGCCCTGGGTTTGTGCACACAATAGTGGAACAGATCCTGAAGTGTGGTTTTGTTTTCTCTTTGACAGTCACAACTGAGCCCACAAGAGCTGAAAGCCCAGGTATTTATTTCTGGTAATTTCTTCAGCTGGTGGTGAACAGTGTACTATATTTCATGTGACTCATCCATGTATTTAGAACATGGACAATGTTTAACTTCATATTTTCTCTTCTCACAGTGGCAAGCTCACCTGCTCCATCAGTGCCTCCAACTCCTGAAACAACAGCCATTACCACTAGTAAGTGATGCAGATTTACCCTTTTATACCCTTAGGTATAAGGTTTATACCCTTAATTCTCTACCAAAGCTGGGATCTGATGATGTGCTGGTAAGGCTCCCTGTCTCCACTGCATGCATCATCTCATGAAATTAATATTGAACTTTGGGGATAATTTTTTGGCTTCCATACAAATCGAAGGACCTGGATTGTTGGTATTGATATGGGAGAAATACCTGCTCTGCTGAAAGTTCTAAGGAATTAGAATTCACTGGAGCAGACACACTACACCAGTATAAATACAGATTTCCTCTAGATCACCTCACCCCTATAAAGTCAGCCCCCCTGCACTTTCAAAGTCTCATCCTCATGGAAGTTGAGTCACTGGGAATACTTTTGGTATATTCAGTGATATTTGCTTTGAACCTTAGCTTTCCACACTGGGCTTTATCTTTTGAAACAACTGAATTGCAAATTCTGCTCACAATTGATAATGTTCTGCCTCAGTTTCTCACAGAGCAGACTAAGGGGTTCTCTTAGAGTCTGGCCATATCAGCTACACTTTGATAAAAGGCACTTGGCTGCTTTGGTAAAACATACAAGAAACTGAACTTCAGGTGCAAAGCAGACATTTGAGCATGGGATTATGTCCCCACACAGAGGAATAAACAGAATTAAATCTTGTTCCCATTAATGCCAGTAATATGTCACTTGTAGTACTCAAGCCCCCACACTTTCCTTAGGATGAAACCTTTGTCCATGACAATTCTATTCCTCAGAACTGTTGCTAATAATATTTCCTAGTCCTAATGTGTTCTGCTCATTATAATTTTTATTAACTGATGGCATAAAAGCACATATTTTCCTCAATCAGCTTACTTTTTAACCTCTTTTTTTTGCATTTAAAGCCTATCCAAAGACAAATGCAGCAACTACAGGCTCAGGTAAGGTATTTGATTATTTCTTCTTTTCAATGACTTCTCTTCCTAAGGATACTCTGCATAAGAGATGTGAGCTGGGAAGGGCTGGCAGTTCACTGGCAGAGGGGATCTGAGTGCAGGGGAAGTGGGAGAGGCTGGATGCAGGCAGAGAGATTGGGAATGCCATGGCTCAGCTAGGGATCACACACTGCTTATACAGGGCTGGCAGCAGAACCATCCTCAGTGGTGAGTGCCAAGGGGATGAGCTGGCCTAGATCTGCATCATTTATGGTTAAAAAACATTTGAAATGTCCTCCCATGGCCTGCCAGCTGCTGCCCACCCAGTGCCCTGTCTCACAGGCAGAGACATCTCATGATCCTCTGATCAAATTCAAATTCACCCTCTTCCAGGAGAGAGCAACACCAAGGAGTAACATTGCTGTTAGCTGCTAGTTGTAGGAGGGAGAAATGAGCTTTTAATGGAATATCATCAAAGAGAGAAATTATTTTCCTCTCCACTCAGCTGCTATTCCAGGCTCACATTTAAATTTGCAAAGCAGGCCAGTATTTAATATGATCTGCATTTTGCTTTGTGTTTACCTCTGGTTTATCAGCATTCAATTCCTTCCTCTGCAGCAAACCTTATTCCACTGCCCAGTGACGTGGAGCAGCTGTTGCTGATGTACCTAAATAGCGTGTGCCAGCCAAGGAGACCTGGGAGGCCAAAAGTAACAGTGGAAGGGTAAATATTCATTCATGCATGTGAGATGCCCTAGCCAAGCTGGGATACCCCAAACATGATTTCACACCATTTTCTTACACCCCTCAAATGCTCAGGTACAACTTGATTTGACTACTCAGTCATACCCATACTACCAATACTAATCACTCTAAAATTTTGCAGAACACCACTATTTCTGCAGCATTCTTGGTGCATGTCTGTTGATCCAGATGTCCCTGGAGCCATTCTTGCTGGAGTCACTGGTTTATGGCACCAGATGATGCTGGCAGGGTTTCAAAGACATGTCAGAGGGGCTGGGATGCTGACGTTGTCTTGGCTGTCCAGAGGAATCCTTCATGGACAGCTCTAAGCTTCCAAAATCCTTCTTTCCAGGGCTAGACTGCCCTTTAGCTTGTTTTCATTAAGCATGAACCATAGCAGAGTGTGCAGGAAAATTCCACTACTCATCACTGTACAGTTTAAAATGATTTAGTATATATTACCAAAATTCCACTAGGTACTTTACATGTGTGATATTTGTATGTGTTGTGATGTACAATCAAATTCCATGTAGTAGCATCCGTGCTCAGGAGTTCAGTGCTGTGAGCTGAGATTATCACAGCTGGACATTTTGGGAAGAAAGTTTCTTACGACTGAGGAAACAAACGGGCTTAGTGAGCATGTCACAATCATTGCATAACAATTTATATGTGGGGTTGTTTTTATTCCTTTTTCAGGTGTGTGAAGGACCCAACCTGTGGCAATCACCCTTCATCAGGCCAGAGGCTTGTCCAGTTCCATTACAGAGCTCCCGTGCAGACTGCATTTTGCCTACAGTGCAAAGTGTCAGGATGCAATGTTCCACCTCCTCCTCCCCGACCCTTCCCAGGAAACAGGCTCCCTTTTCCTCCCAGACCCTTCCCAGGGAACAGGCTCCCTTTTCCTCCCAGACCCTTCCCAGGGAACAGGCTCCCTTTTCCTCCCAGACCCTTCCCAGGGAACAGGCTCCCTTTTCCTCCCAGACCCTTCCCAGGGAACAGGCCCCCTCATTTCCCAGGCTCTAGAAGAGCCAAGAGAAGCACAAACGATGGCATTGTTATTGTCATTGTCCCCCAGTAATGAACCTTCTGACCATGGCAACATGTTGACCACCTCTAGACCTGCTCATTGTGTTCCAAGATCTGCTGCTGATTTCTAAAGATATACTGCAGTGGGTGTAAATCTAAAGGAATTTAATCTTAACTGAGCTTGGGTTCCTTAATTTCAGATCTTTTGGATCCATACAGCAGATCTGTAAAAGCCTAAACTTCAGTAAATACTCTCAGTGACAAAAAATAATTGGATCAACTGCCTGTTTTTTCTCATCAAGGCTTTGTTTCCTTCTCAATGGTCCTTCAGTTCTTGTTGTGCTCAGTTCATACAAAACTCTCTGCACCACACTCATAACCCTGTGTTCTGCTTCTCACAGGTAATGATTTAAAGGGCATTTGGTTCTGATGGACACAGCATTGATTGGCAGGGATCCACATGCCAGCTCACACATTCACTGCAGATTCACATCCATTCACAAAAGGGATGTTATCTGAAAATTCCTTCCAAGTACATGTGTGGGTTTAAGAAATAAAACACTACACAGTAAATGCAAATTTAGCATTTCCAGAAGCCAAAGGGAATTCAAATGCTCTGCAACATCTTTAAACATGTACTCAATGCCTCCACACATAAAGGCAGTGTAAGTACATTTCAGGATGCATTCAAAATCCTTAAAGTGAGTTAAACATCAGAGAGAGTTGTTTTAAAGAAAGCATAGGTCTGATATTAGAAATACAGTATCATTATATGCATTATATAACAGTTTTCTTATAAAAGAAAATGGTTTTGTAAAAAAAAAAAAAACCCAAAAGACAATACTATGAAAGAAAAGCACCCGGCTGTGTTTCAAGAAGGTCTTGACTTTTCTAGAAAAGTTGGAAGAAGCCCTGTTTGCACAGCTGTGGGGTTTGTGCTGCCTGTGATGGAACAAAGCACAGGCAGCTCCTGAGGGAGCCCTGGCTGCTCCCACACCCCAGGTCAAACCCTGACCCAAGGCCAGGTAACAGCACACCTGGGGCACTGGCACAGCCTCAGGAGCTTTAAAGACTGAGAACTCACTGCTGCACTGAGAAATGCCCTGGAGTTCAGAGCTTTGCTCCTTATGAGACAAAATAGGGTGAATTAATATATTGAAACGGGTACCTTGTTAAAGTTGTGCTAAAAGGAATTCAGGCTTTCAGGGCTGTGCTTGTTTCCTCGCCTCAGGAAGGAAAGGCTGATTCCTTTTTTCTTCTGTAGCTCACCGTGTGGGGCTAAGAAAGTTCTGTCTGCAAAGTGGTTGCAGTGCAAACTTCCTCTTTTAATATCTGTGACAAACATGAACCTGCCCTTGCTCATCCCTGGGTGTTTCAGCAATATATCCATGACAGCTCTTTTACAATAGTTGTACTTAACAACCTGAGGAGCCCTCAGCAAGGACAGGGAATGATTTGCTCCGTGTAACCTAAAGAGACAGATGTCTAAATGAAGGTGGGAGAAACCAAGCTCCTGCTGAGCAGTGCTAAGAGAAAACTGCAGATGTGTCTCCCAAGGGAATCTGTCAACCACTTCCACAACATTCCTGCTCATGTCAACACCCCCAAGCAGACTCTCAATGAAATCTACTGAAAAATGTGCTTTGAACCATGAGAGCTGACAAAAGCACTTTAAACTTACTCCACACAGTGCCTGTTTTAAAAATGGGCCCACCTGTTACTTTCTCATTTATATCTGTTAAAAAGAAACAGTGACTGGCAGATTAAGCCCTCCCTCCAGGATACCTTGTACTACAGGATTGTGAAATAGCAGGAGGTATAAAAGTCAGAAAAGCCAAAGCCTGCCCTCCCCAGCTACCCTCAAAATGCAGCTGCTCAGGCAGTTCCTCCTTCTGCCTCTCTTTTCTGCTCTGGCTCTTGTTGAAGGCAACTCAATAGAATTCACAGGTAGGGAAATCTGTTTATCTGTGATATTTTATTGATTATGCACAATAGGTCTTATATAGGCAACTGAAGGGCAAAATGTTAAACATCTCTAAAAGTGAATTTCATTTTAATGTGCTGATTGCATGATAGTGACACCTAAATGGGACTGCAAGCATTTAAAATCATAAATAATAAAAAATAATTCTATACATCCCAACCAATGGCAGTTATTTTAATTTAAGAACTTGATTTTGAAGCAGTTTTACTCTGGAATGTAAATTTGCTTTTATAAATTAGTATTATATTGGAATAACAGCAATCAGGAGACTAATTGGGAAATGTTTGCTTTTTGAAAGAGGCTTGTTCATTTTTCCTTTGTTCAATCAGAAACAATAAAGAGCTGTTTGTTGCTCAGTCTGGGATCTGTGCTCAGATCAGCTGATTCAAGGAGGGTAGGTATTGGAGGATAATGAAATATTGCAGCAGAACTGCTCCAGTGGCGTCCAACCACAGAACCTCCCAGAGTGCAGAAGGGTAGGACTGACCTGTAATGCTCTTACAATGAGGAGGTTTCATTTGTGATGGCAAAAACCTCTCCTAAACTGTTCAATTCCCTCTGGAGTCCATCAGAAAGCCTGAACTTATTTCATGGGACTGCATGCACTCTATACAAAATTCTTCTGACTGCTCTAAACCATTATTTTTACATTAATATTAAAGTAGAAATGAGATCTTACGCTCAGAGTGGATTATTAACTTTCTCTAAAGTTTCCTATCCAATGGCCACGACTTCAATTACTTCACAACTTATTAAGTAGCATCAGTGATGTCAGACATAGTTGAGTTGTGGGTTTTTTTCATAAGAGAGCTCAGAAGTCCCAAGGTTTGGATTGCTTGTGGTGACAAACCTTGCTGAAGAGGGTTGCTGAGGTGCTCTTCATCACTTGGCATTTCCAGTTTTGCTATTGGCTTGATCCTTTTCTCTGCTACTAGGAAAACCAGGATAAACCATGTTTTTAAATATTCTCTTACCATCTGATTCATCAGATTTCATAAAATGAAAACAGAAATATAAATAATTTTTTTATAATTAGTGCATTTTTCATATCTGTTTTATGGATTCTCCCAGTCATTGCATAATGGAGGATGAAACATTTACTGCAAGAGAAAACTTGAGAGATATCTTTGCAAGCTGTTTTTGTGGTTGCTGTTGTTCAACAGGGGTGCCTCGCTGTGGGGCTTCACTTCACGAGCCCAACAAAGCATTAAGGATTGAACTAAATGCAAATGCAAACTGCATCTGGCAAATCCAGAGGAACGCAAATCAAACAATTAGGCTCGTTTTCTCCCATTTTAAGTAAGTATTTCCTACTTTTGTATGCCTTTGTACCGTTTCACTTCACTAGAATATAGCACAGAAATGCATTGGCTCTCTCTATTGAATCTGTGTATTGAATCTAGTGAATCTGTATTTGTGGCACTGCCCCAAACCATGTGCACATTTATCAGGTGATTCTCACTGCGTTTTTTCCAATAGATTTGCTCCTTCTTCAAGCTGTGAATCAGAAAGCATTAAAGTGTTTGATGGTCCCTCCACTGATTCACCTCTTCTTGGACAAGTGTGTGATGACACAGATGCAGTCCCAGTGCTTGAATCATCCTCAGACAGTTTAACTTTTCTCATAAAAACCAATCCTGAGGCTTTCAGACGAAACTTCTTTGTCTACTACTACTTCTTTTCACCAGGGTCAAGTAAGTCATTAAATAACATTTGAACTGCAGCAATGAAATATAATAAAAGAAACTTTAATTAGTCTCATTCAGGTCTTCAGGCCTCAGAGAATGGAGTAGGGCAAAAATCAGTGAAAGAGGCACAAACAATGCATTTGCAGAGATCCTAGAAGTTAAATTTTACTTAGAAAAGTGATGGCAAAGGTGACATTATGAGACTTTACTTTTACTTGCAGACTTCTATGAAATGTACTCAGCTTGCAAATATTACAGCATTTACCCAGGAGAATTTGACAATCTAGTCAGAACTCCTGCCAAGCACAGATCACAGAAGTCAGTTTTAATTCAAGAAGCTCCTTACTTTTTTCTTTTAAAAGATAAGAACAGCTCAGACAAAATCAATCCTAGCTTGTGACCAGTCCCTTTGCTTCTGCTGACCTGGTGGCATGGTATCAAGCTCTTAAAAAGTTCAACTTTACAGAGTAGTTACCAAATCCCAGTTCATGCTGCTCCAGTCTAATTTTGCTGCTGAAAAAATCTGTCCTATTTCTAGTCTACATTTGTCTGAGGTTCCACTGGTTTGATTTTTTTTGCCTTTGTCTATCAAGTAAAACCTCTCTCATACTTGCAGATTTTGCACTTCCATACAGACCATGTATGGTTGGTGTAGCATCTTGATTATCATTTCAAGAGGGCACCAAATTTAACCAAAATATGGCTCTCACTAAGTTATTCCCAGTACCAAAGTTAACTCATCTACAGCCAGCTCAGGTGTCATCACACTGAGCCTCACAGAAATAGTGACCACTGGCTCCATTTTGTAATTCCACCTGACCTCAAATTCCCTATAGAATTTCCATCTTTAGTACCTTTAATAATTTCCAAAGGACTGGAGTCCTAAAGAATCAATCCTGGTAATTATATAAGGATTTGGTTTTTATATATATATA
>VXBI01006321.1:642282-670890 GCA_013397375.1 Toxostoma redivivum | reverse complement strand
ATTAAATGACTTATTCTGTTACCAATGTATCTTCTTTCCAGAAACTGAAAATTGTGGGGGACAATTAACTGGTCCCAATGGGACATTCAGCAGCCCCAACTACCCAGCACCTTACCCTCAATTCAGATACTGTGTCTGGCACATACAAGCACCAAAAAACTCGAAGATAAACTTACAGTTCCTGGATTTTTTGTGAGTAAATTCCCTAATGTTCTTTATTCATTCTGTTTAAAGGCATTACTTTGTTAAACACAGGAAGAAGCGCTTTTTAACTTTTAGAACATCTGTACACTTTTAAAATAATAGGTTTTGCTGACTGTTATGATAAAATGATTGCAAGGTATTTCACATCCCTGTACATTACCCTAAAGCTGCTGCAGTGCCAGTCAGGGAAATGCAGAAAACATCTCAGGTGACCAACTATGAGGTGTAGGTCCATTTCTGGAGACATTCAGACTGCAGAACGCCCTGCAAGAATTCAGTATGAAATGTTCAGGATTCCACAGGAAATCATCGCCTTGGCACTGCCCTCTGAGATGATAAACTCTGCACAGGGTGGAATATGCTCTGAGCATTCCTGGCCAGGGTCCACCTGAAGAGCTAATGCTCTTCTGGGAGAATCCACCTTCCACTGGTGAAAAATTGCAAGAATCTTCCTCTGTGATACACACAAGAGGTTCCAGAGGCCCACAGAAGCCAACCCTATACGTGAAAAATTATTTTGCTAATTTTTTTAATACCATCTTTTTTTTCAAATTAGGTTTCAATAATGTCTATTTATGGTGTTCTGTTCTGCATTCTTTTACTTCAGTTGAACTTTACCTGCACTGGATCCTCTATCCAGTACAACCAAAGCTGTCTGCACTCAGATTTCCCTGTAATGATTTTTTCTGTGTTTTCAGCCTGGAATTGGACAGAAACTGCCAACTTGACTTCACAGCAGTCTATGATGGCGCCACCACAAACTCTGGATTATTGGGGAAAATATGTGGTCTTGCGCAGCCCACATTTGAGTCTTCTTCAAACAAAATGACAGTTGTGCTGTCCACAGATGATGCCAACTCCTACAGAGGATTTTCAGCTCAGTATTCCAGTGATCCCCTGCCAGGTCCCATGGAGCCCAACAGTGAGTGCCCTTGCTACATGGAGAGGATGCTGATCCTTTTTATGACATGATTCTTCATATACAAACATCCAAAAGATCTAATGGTTGATACTGGGGAGTCAAGCCTATTAATTGGTAGCCTTTCAACCCTCTTTACAAACAAAAATCCCACATTATCTCACCTATAGAGCATAAGTTACTTCCTGGCCCAGCTGCAAAAGAAAAACAGTTCTTTCACTTTTGGGTCCTTTTTTTCTGGCTGACACCACTTAAAATCAGAGTACAAAACAGGCATTGTCACCATGCTAAGATGCAAAGATAAACTCTTATTGTCTGGTTAGTTTAAATGGTTTTGTTGCCTAAGGTACTCAGGAATTTTCCTGGTCTGCACTGGTTAGTCAGAGTTTAGGTGAGTTGTAATTTCCTTTCTCCCTAAGCTGGGCCTTATTTTCCTTATTGCTCCTATGTCCTTGCATGCCCATCTTCCCATTAACTGAGGTGGAAAGGAGCTTCTAAAGCCTCAATGTCTGAGATAAATCAATTTCTTTACCCACCATTCTGCAACAGCACTTTGATTCCTTTTCCCTTTTAAAAAGGCAGAGACCCATTCTGTGTCACTGGGTTTTAAATTAAACTCTCCGCATGGATTTTATGGGGTTTTGCTCTACTGCTGAAGTTGAGCACAGAATTTTGGTGAACTTCTGCATGACCTCAAGTGGCCATGAGCTTTTTCACTGACAAATCCAGAATCATTGACAGGTTCAAGGATTTAGACAAAGTGAGAAATTACCACTGCAGTTTGTCCTAACGTGTTTTTGGTTTTGTTTTATTCTTTTTCAATGGCAGCAACCCTTACATGCTCTTCAGATAGCATGAGAATTGTTCTAAGCAAGTCTTACCTGGCCTCCCTTGGCTTTAGGGAAGCTGACCTGCAGCTGAATGATCCATCCTGCAGACCAGTTGTAACAGATTCAGTGATCTTCTCCTTCCCATTGGCCAGCTGTGGAACAATTAAAAAGGTAAAGGGAATAAAAATATGAATGAGCTAACAAGAGCATAGGAAAGATAAGAGTTGATAGAAGCGGTGTATGAATAGCATGTGAGTAAATTGATTTTATTTTCACTTAGCTCATCTCATTCCATGTTTCCTGTCTTGAAGTACAAAGAACAATTTCCTCTTTAAGAATCTGATGATCAGCAAACCTTTCAAAAGAAATATGGGAGAATCCGTAAAATCCACAAATTTAGCCCCAAAAGATTCCCAAGTTCTAGTTCATAGCACTGTTTTGATAAGGGTGACTGGAGCATAGCTTTGGTACTTCCCACACTCCATGCACTATTCCTTAACCTTTGGTACTTCCCACACTTCATGCACTATTACTTAACCTTTTTGCTGCCTGGATTGGTTCAGTGTTTCGAAAAAAAACAGGCAGAGGGCTGATAAGATTTTTTGGTTGCAGCCTGTTTCACATTTCCACGCTATCTTGAGCCTCTGATAAGCACAGCTGAGCAGGTTTGTAACTTTAGTTACAATTCCTTTGGAGTGCTGTGCTGTGCAATCCCAGCTGAGCCCTTCCCACGGTTCCTTTCCCAGGATGAAGGCCACAGCATCACTTACACCAACACCATCTCCCTGGCTCCAGCTGGCAACGCCATCATCACCCGCCAGAGGAACACTGAGATCATTGCACAATGCAGAATGAAGAACAATGAAACCCTGGAAGTCATTTACACCACAACAAACAATGCCATCCAGAACCTGACTGCTAGGGGGAGGTACAACGTCAGCATGGCCTTCTACGAGTCAGATTTGTTCTCCAAGCCCATACAATATTCCCCCTACTACGTAGACTTGAACCAAACTCTCTTTGCTGAAGTGACTCTTCATTCCACTGACCCGAATCTCCAGGTGTTCATTGATACCTGCACAGCATCTCCGCAGCCTGATTTTGGATCAATGACATACGACTTGATCAGGAGTGGGTAAGGCTGATTTTATTATAACCTCCTAACTATAGGAGCTGTGAGGAAATGGAATCTAAATGCCAACTGCACTTCTTTATCTCTTCCACTTACCTTCTTTAGTAGGCTGTGATTGGAAGTGAGTTGCAGAAAAATTTAAAGATGTTCCACTAACAGAGCTATGAAAAACATGCACCACATCGTGCTGGGCAAAGGAAAAAAGGCACATCATTGTATGCCCACATGGAAAAACAGTGCCCTGGTTAAATGCTGTAGTTACAGTTCACAGGATTTAGCAAGAGAGATTATTCTAAGTGGACTATTTTAACACATCTGTACATTCTTTTGCAGCTGCAATAAAGATGACACTGTGGTCACCTACCCAGCATTTGGAAACCATGGAAGATTCAAATTTAGGGCCTTCAGGTTCCTGCGGAGCTTCCCATCAGTTTACCTCCAGTGTGACATTGTGATCTGTGACAGCAACACCACCAACTCTCGCTGTGCCAGAGGCTGCATCTACAGGCAGAAAAGAGCCATCTCCCCATACACATGGAAAACTAACACTGTAGTGGGGCCCATCCGCCTGAAAAGAGATCTCAGGGCTGCTGAGCACTCAGGTAAGAAGGAAAAAAATAAAAATATTCATATGTGTACACTTCACTCAGGTTTATTGTTGCTACTCCAGATAATAAAGACAGCTGACTTATTCCAGGCAAGGTTAATCCTCCCATTTCATGCACTGGCCAGAACAGGAATAAAAAGAGCAGCCCTGAGAGCAGAAACCGAAAGCACCATGCCTTTAAATAAGAGCTGCAAAGGTGTTTGCAAGACAACTAAGCTTAGGTGCCATTTGCAGTCTGATCTACAGTGGTCAGGTACTGAGAGCAAATAGAAACTACAAAATATGCAAAAAAGCTATTTTTAAAAGCTTGTATTGCTACTCCCACTGTGCTCATTCTCACTTTAATGGAGCCCAAAGCTCCACCTGAGAAAAGCACATTGGGCCACTTGCTTTCGGCTATCAGATCTAGGAAATACTTAGAATTAATCTTGCTCTTAATAGTAATTAGAATTTTTTTTTTAATTATTAACCTTTCTGAACTCTAGCAACATTTTAGACATGTTCTCCTTTATTTCAATAGTGAAAGACTTTGCATCTGTATTAATGTGAAATCGGTTCAAGTGCAAATAGATCACACCAGGTATTATTAAAAAAAGAAGTTTTACTGAAGAGCAGATAGGAAACCACTGGAACTACAAGTTGATTTTTTTTGCCCAGCCTTGCTTCAGCATCTCTCTCATGGTGACAGCACTGCTTGGCAGAAACTTGGCTGCAGCAATACCAAAGAACTGAACATCATGATGCTCTGCAGGATTGTTTTATTACCAATTTTTACAACTCTTCAGTACTACATATTCAGGATTTGCACTCTGTGTGGGTCATGTCAAATGAAGATACCTGAAAAAATGCTTATTTAATTCCCAGTTAAATCACATAGCATTCTAAACTTTAAACACTTTATTTTCTCTCTTCACAGAATCCCTCACTGAAGCGGAAGCTGAAAAAACACCAAACCTGCAACAATACAACTTCTACACTCTGGCATTTGTGGTTTTAATTTCAAACATTCTCATTGTGGTAGTTGTGACACTAAAACATCACAAACATCAGGTAGGATACAGCTATCAAAATGTCCAGAGCCCATTTTAACTACTTCTGGAGATTTCTGTTTAGTGTCAACTGCTATTCATATTTGTCACCCAGAGAGGGAAGAGGGAAAAAATAAATCATTACATTAACAGCATTGGACCTCAACAACACTCAAAAATCCATTTCAGCTTCTTTTGTTATCAAATAAAAATCCAAACCCAAAAACCTCTCAACTTAGTATTCTATCTCAAGTCACTGAGTTGAAGAAGAGTGTGTCTACCCCAGGACAGACTTTATACCTTCACAGGCATGAAGTACAAGATAATTAAGGTCCCTTTGTCTTAAAAAAAAACCAGAAACAAACTTATCTTTTTGAATCACTTTGAAACTGCACCTGGCAGAGTTAAGATCAGGGACAACTACAAGATGTCTTTTCAAAGCACATTATCCTCTCTTCCAAATCTACTTCTGTGGGTTTATACCATCAGGATCTGACAGTCTTCAAAAGACATCAGTTTTCCTGGAGAAGAAAGTTATCAGGCAGAGCAAATAAATATACTGGCTTGTACATGCTTTTATGCTGCTTTTGAGTCAACACTTGCTTTCCCATCAACAGCTTTTGCCAAAAATGTTTGTGCACCCAAATGAGGGGTTTAGCATAAAGTCCCCACACCTCCAATTTAAATGGTGCACCCCAGAATCCAAGAGCAACAAACAGAATGAAATTTGAAACTCAACCTTCCACAGAAGAGGGATTTGGAGTCACATTCCTACCTCCCCAAATGACAGCAAAACCAATCCCAACAGGTTTAAGGAAGTGTGATGCAGTAAGGAAAACTCCTCTGGTCTTCTGGAGCTACCCCAGCACATCCTGTCTGGGAACAACATCCACTTGAGAGGAACCATGAATGAAGTACTTGCACTTCTTAGGATAATGAAACACGGATAAAGTCTGCTGAGCACACATTCATTTCACTTGTTCCTGCACACTCAGGTAGTTTAGAAGAGAAAAACATATCACAGTCTTGTAGGTATCTCTTAAGGAGCCTGGATTTCTAATTTAGGTGCCTGCACAGCCAACAAGGCTTCCAAAGAACACAGGCTGGGGTTCACATTTCCCAGCTCTATAAACTGCCCAAATTAGGCAATGACAATCCTTCCTTTCAGAGATGGAACAATAAATGTCTTCAACGGGAGTGCCAAAAAAGCAAAAGCACAAACAAACTACATGCTGTTCTACTAATAACACATTTCACATCAAAAATTAATACAACCAAAAAAAGTGAACTGATTACATGTAGGTAAAAAGATAAGCAGTAACTCATTTTATTTAGAATACTCCATTGTTCAAACTGGAACTGGGGGACTGTTCATACAGATTCTAGCAATGTTCTTTAAATAAATAAGCCACAGAGGGCATACAAAACTCTCATATTCAGGAAAAAACACATCTCCTTAAGATCTTTCATAAAACTAACAAGTGTGTACAACAGTGGATAGAATTACAGTAACAAAATGCAAGTTAACACTGAGGTTCTTTATAGTTTTAACTGCATAAATAGTAAGCTTTGTAAAGTGTAATTACTCAAAGTATTCACATTGAAACCCTACCTCTGAATCTCTCTATCTCTCTCCATTAGAAAACCCCTCGTTAGAATCATAGTGTGCTTGGGAAATTTTGTTTGGTTTTGAGTTCTGAACCAAGTCCATCAAGAGAAACATTTTATTGTCTATGTGTGTCTGAAGAGCCTGGATTTGGCAGTCAATATAGTCCATAAGTTTCTTCTCCATCAGATCCAGATTTTTTGAAATTATCTTTTCCAAATAGGAGCAAATAGGCTGTTGTTCCACTCTGTAAGAGAGCAAATGTAAGAATAAGTATAACCTATTTCTTAATGACAAGGGGCAATATAGAGATCTGGGCACCTGAACATCTTTTAAATGTAAAATTTCATTTATTAGGCAGTGAACTTTGGAAGACATTAGGTTTTTAGCACAAGTAAAATACCCTGCCTGCCACACTTTAAATCTCAATATTTTTTCATAAACATGCTATTGTATATAGTCATCTTCTTCCAACCTTGTTTTCCCAAAGGCTCAATTATGCATTAGAGACCTTAAGTACATAAAATCCACACAAGTCAACAATATACACAGAGTTTGTATTCTGTCAGTAGACAGAATACAACGGCAGACTGTCCTTGTCAGCAAAAGTGCTTCAAGAGTTATCCAAACTGTGCAACTCTCTGGATTTGCCTCTGCATTCTTTAGAAATACAGGAGCTGAGATATTCAGTCTCCATTAAATCCTGATTCCTACACAACATTCCCACATCTCACAAGTTCCACTACTGTTCCTGAGGTATCAAACTGGGTAACTGTGACACCTGCACTGTACATGCCAACAAGTGAGGAGGAACAGGAAGATCAGTGGGATGATACACACCAAGTACAGCACAAAGATCGTGGCACATTGTGTAAACAAGGGAAGATATAAGAATTTAGGGGTAAAAGTATTTAAAATGAAAACATAGTAAACGAGAAAGACATGCTAAATGTGTACGAAGAATCCTTTTAAAATCAGATTAAATGGAGACAGAAAACAAAACAGTTTAGTAACAAAAAATGATGTGACTACTTCTGAAAAGCTCCTAAATTCAAGCAGCTCATCTGAAAAATTGTAATGCTCACCATTACACCATTCAAAACCACACATTCTACGATTCACTATTGCTGCTAATGAGAAGAAAATGCTTACATTATGTATTTTCTTTAAACTTGTCAAGAAACAGTCAGTACTACTTGGAGAGATTCACCAAACTTAACTCACCCAGCACTCTGAACACCTTCCTCTTTAGCCACTGCACTCCTCCCCAGGTGCCTCTCTCCATCCTTGAGCCGAAGGTGATTCACCTGAGTGCACAAGTTTTGAAGAAAAGGAAGAAGCACCTGTGGGTTGGCTACGTTTGGAGTGTCACCTCCTTGTGGCTGCACTTGCAAAGATCCCATGACTTTCAAATCATTCCTGAGGTCAACTGCATTTTGCTGGGTAGGAAGTCTTTCAGAATCCAAAGTATTCCCTCTTTCAGGTACCTCTGAGTTCAGATCACGAGGTATTTTTAAATCTTTATGCACTGCTTCACTTGTTAAATGATTTTTAACAGGCAAAGGTTCACTGGCTGATGGACTCAGCGATGACTGAAGGGCTGCACTGCGCAATCCATCCATTGCACGGTCACCTCTGAAGTCTGAATGTTTCCCCAAGATCCAACTGAGTTTGTCTCCAAGAGGGAAACTGTTCTGATGGGGAAAAAAGCCCATTTGAGTATTCAAATTACTGGAGATTATACAAAAACAACAGGTACTTTATAACCCAGCATTCTGCTAGTAAAGATTTTAGAAGTAGTTTTGAACTATATTCCTTGTAAATATGAAGTGTTAATTATCTTGTCAGTGTCTAAGTAAGAAAAAAGCTTTACTGACTTCATCTTCACCATGCTGTGCCCCCAAAACTGAATTACTAACATCAGATGAATTCAGGATTCTGTTGATACAGCCCACTTTGCAGGATTAGGATCTAAAGTAAATGTTCTGTGAGAGCACATGCCTTTCAGTTGAAGGTGACACGGTTAAAAAGGACCATTAGAGACAAACCAGCCCAGCTATCTACACCCCAAACATTCCAGGGAAAATTCCCACCATCCTTGACCAGCAGTTACAATGAAAACAGACAAAAGGAGAGCAGGGTAGCAGTAAAGCTTAAAATTATAACCACGCATATAATAACAACAACCCTGGAGTACTCAGTCTTTACTCACTGCATTCATTTAAGTGGCAAGAGATAAATCAGGATGAAAATAGCAGTGTGGATTAAAAAAAGCCCAAAATGTTTTTAGACCATTCCTAAGTGGTAAAGTGCCAGTTTGTGCTTGTGGAAAAGTGACTTACATTCTGCTGACACCGGACCATGTCCATGAGCTGCTGAGCACCTGGAGACAACTTAGATCCCATGGACTCCATTATAGTTTGCACTCTGTCTAGATCTATGCTTGAGCCTAGTGAAGGAAAATCAGTTGCTAGTTTTGCAGACACTGCTTTCACTTCTAGAATTATTTTACTGATGAGTACTCTGTGTTTCTCACCAAAGGAGAGCAGCTATTGCAAGAAGGAAAAAAAATACTTTGGTTAGGGAAAAAAACATTTCATGTATTTTTTGTACATAGGGGACAATGCATTGCTCTTTAGAGTCTTGGGAAAAACTATGCTGAACTGTTTTCCAGGGAAATTAAATCAATTTCTCTTTGCTATTATTCCCCATAAAATTCTGACTGGAACAGTGGTGCCTGAGTGCCCCAAAGATAAATATTTTCTAAACATTTAAGAGTATGATTTTCACAAGCTTATTTAAGAGCTGACAGTTCTAATCACAGATCTGCAGTTTATCACTGGTTTATGTTTTTTTCTCTAAGACTAAATTATATGTATCATATACAGTCTTCAAGAAAAGAAAACTGAGATATCAATTTAAAAGCTGCACTCTGCCATCAAGACAAATTACCAGCCAACAGATTTTTAAGTGATTATGTGAAGAAATGAAGTGTATAAAACCAGTAATCTTAATAAGAGCAATGCAATTTATTCGATTAAGTGATTAAAAAGATAAAAGAAAAATAAAAAAATGCTGTTCAACTCCCTACCTTAATTCTACAGGCGGCTGCAGGGCATTCAAACTTAAGGTACTTGTGGTATAAAGTAACCTCTTCAGTTTCACTAGAAAAATAAAAAAAGCAAGCTGTGACATCAATATACAAGGTGCTTTTTTGGTAGAAATACATTATATTGGTAAATATTTAGATAAGAAACAAGAATGACTAGAACACATTTCTAATGCAAATTTATGGTTTCCAACAGCAGCTTTAGTTTCTAGTTTTTAGCAATTTTTTTACTTTCTAATAGCAGCTTTAATGTTTATATGCAACTTGTAATTAATCTTATCAAATATTTATGTAAAAAATTACTTGTATGCGTGCATGCACTGCACACTAGAGAAGCTTCTGAGGTTCAGTACATTATTCACGTATCCTCCCTGAGGCTCTGAGTCGACTGGTTCCTATTTAGCTAATTAAGCAGCAGATGTGCCATGTAATGACTTAAAAACAAAACTGAAACATTGCTTTATTTCCCCCGGCAAAACACGGAAGGAAGTATTGAAGGGGAAAACAAAAGCTTACTTTTTTGTGTCTTCTGTCTTGTTCTTTGAAGTGTGAGATGACTACTTAAAAAGAGACAAGAGGTCTTTCATAGAACCCAAGAATGGGTTGGGTTGGGAGGAACCTTCAAAGTGACCCAGTTCCACCCCTGCCATGGCAGGGACACCTTCCACTGTCCCAGAGTGCTCCAATCCCCATCCAACCTGGCTTTGGACACTGCCAGGGATCCAGGGGCAGCCACAGCTTCTCTGGGAAACCTGTGCCAGGGCCTGGCCACCCTCACAGGGAGGGATTTCTTCCTAACATCCCACCTCACCCTCACCCATTCCCCGTGTCCTATCTCTCCAAGCCCTTGTCCAAAGTCCTTGTCCAGCTCTTTCACAGCCCTTTCAGGCAGTGGAAATGGCTCTAGGGTCCGCTCAGGTGCCTTCTCTTCTCCAGGCTGACCGACCTCAATTGTCTCAGCCTTGTTGAAGACATCAGGTCCCTAAGAGCAGGAGCACCTCACAGAGACACACACAGACACAGAGCACCAGGCTCTGGAGCGTGTGCGGGACCCAGCCCCAGCCGCGCCCACCACTCACCCCGGGGCCGGGCTGGCTCCGCGGCTCTGCCCCCGGCCGGTGCCGCAGTACTCCTCACCCATGTACACCTCCATGTTCCGGGCCTGGCTCACGATCCCCACCGACACCATCTCGGCGCCGGGCCGGCACTGCAGCCGCAGCTCGCAGGGCTCCTCTCCCCCCGTCCGCCGCTCCGCCACCACGGCNCCTCTTCCTCCTCCTCTGCCGCCACCGCCGCCGCGCAGCCGCTGGACATGGCGGAGCTGCGGGCAGCGCCCGGTGGGGACACCGGGCCGGGGAGCGGCACCGACCGAGCCTCAGCGGCCAACGCGGCCCGCACGCGCCTGCGCCGCGCGGGGGCTCCGCGCGTGCGCGCTGGGCAGCGGCGGAAAGCGCCTGAGGGAGCGCCGGGGGCCGGAGCGGGAGCGGAGCCCTCAGCCCGGGGGCGGCGGAGGGGCGGCTCAGAGCCGGCGTTAATTCGCGTGGATAACACTTCTGAGATTATTGAGTGCAATACGTGACCCAGCATCACCGTGCCAGCCATAGCTTGGCACCGAGTGCTACGTCCAGGCTTTCCTTAAACATCTCTGACTCCCCCACCTCCCACCATTCCAATTCTCATCGCTCCTTCTGAGAAGAAATTCCTCGTGATGCCCACCCTAAACCTTAATGTCCACCTTGAGCTGTGGTGCAGTTTAAGACGATGTTCTCTTGTTCTGGCACGGGATGCTCGGGAGAAGAGACTGACCCTGAAGTTGTGCCTGGAGAAATCCAGGGTGGATATTAGGAAAAGGTTCTTCCCCCGCAGTGTGATCCCCTGTTGGACTCAATATCTCAAAGGTCTTTTCCAACTGAAATTATTCTTGGATTCTGTGAAACTTGCTAATATGTCAAAATGTAGAGCGGCGGGATTCTCCCGTGTTGTGTCCTGATAGCGCACCGGACAGGAGAGAGGCTATGAATAAAAGAGGCCATAAATAAAAGATGGGGTTCATTTAATTTTCAGTAGGATCTCACCTTCTGGAGTTGGGGAATGCTGCTCTGTGGCACACACAGACCCAGGGAATGAGGGTATCTAGTTCTGCTTCAACTCAGGGCTCAGTGCAGGAATGTTCAGGGTATTCTCAGTCTGTGACTCGTGGAAAATGGATCTGGATGGGCTTTCAGAAACTAATGCAGCGAATACAGCCAGCATTCTGCTTTTTGTCACTTTTCGGTATTGTTATATGGGATTTACCAGCAATGAAAAACTGGATTTTCTCTGCTTTAATCAAAGAATTAATTAAAATTAATTAATGTAAATGTTTGAGTGTTGTCTCAGTCTCATTTTTGTGTTTCTAAACGCGCTTGATACTTCTGAATTGCATTGCAAACTCATCCGGTTTTAGAAGCCTTCATTTTCTGCTTCTGGTGACAACGTGGTTGCGTAGAAGATTACTCTGATCCTGGAAGAGCAATGATCTGCACAAAATTACGGACTTTTGGTGAGGAGAATTGTGTTTAACAGAAGGGACTGGGTAGAACGTCTGTTTTGGGGATTTTCATGTGTTCATATGCATTATATTTTAAAGTAAAGATGAAAAAATGGAAGACAAGGAGCTGAAATTTCAGAGTAAATTGATCCTAAAAACGCTGGTTTTTTATTGAGCTGGCAGTTGCCAGGATAAATATCCTAAACATTGTATTTGTCAGTAGCAATATTTTGCATTTCTGATCTCATATGATCTCACCGTGGGATTAAAGTCCTTTAGAATAAACCAGTTTGATCCCGACACGGGACATGCTCTTTCTCCAATCAGCATTTAAGAATGTGCTGCTTTCTATTTGCATTAGGCTGTCTGACCAGTTTTCTCACAAGCCTAGTGGATTAAATTTTACTTCCCATTTCCTCAGCAGAGATGCAGTATCAGAGAGCTTTTTCTGTTGTTTACCTTTGGAGCAGACGGTTCTCGTTCTTCTGGTTCCCTGCAGAGCAGCCAGAGCCAGCTCGGATGCTGGAGTAGTTTCTCCAGGAAGTCATGTTAATGCACAGCCTAGTTTTGTTCACTTTTGGACTAATTTCTACTGGAAACCCTTTTTGGATAAAAGGTAAGCTTTCTTTTTTTTACATATTCAGGAAGTTTCTCCAAGTCTGTTTGGACCCTGATTGTAATGATGCACACCTTTGACATTGAGCCGTGGCTCTCATTGAGAGAATCTTGGAAAACCTTACAGGTTGAAACTTTTTATAGTTGGGCTTTTTGTGGGTTTTTTTACCTGCTGGATGTCATAGGTATGCAAATACATAATTTTCTGTGCAGGACACTGATTGTGACAACTTCAGTTGCTTCACTCTCATCAATAGTAGAGATTGTAGAAAAATATTTCTTCTTTGCTAATGTGAGGGAAATTCCTACAATTTAATTTTTCCTTAACTGATCTCCATTTATGATTTGACTTCACATTTTAGATTTAAGTGTAGCACCTGAAATGTTTCATAGAAAGTGATATTTTTATGACATGCATCAAAGATGGTTTCCTGCTTTCAGGTGTCAAAATTTGAATTGTTAAAAGAGCATCTCCATGGTTAGTTCAACATACACTTGACTCATGTAACAGAATGGATTTTGTGATTTAGATAATAAAATTATTGAAGATTGAGAGCAAAATCACAATATCAAGCCCTGATATTCTTTTCAGACCGGTTTGCTAATATCAGCTTCCACATTTTGATTGCAATTGCAGCCTGTACTGTTAAACATATGCTACTGCACCTAGCTTTTAAAAATCCTGATGCTATCTAACAGGTAGAGATCATCATTACACTGGAGAACCCTCCTCACTTTGAATGGCTGGTTGTGTGACTTTTTTGCAATTATGAATTCCTTTCACAGGAATGTGGGAGGCTGAGGGTGACTTTGTACTATTGTAAGTGTGAAGAAATCTCTTTGTTTCCTTATAAAAGAGCAATTTAATAAGGAAGAAACCACTTCCATTGTTAAACCTCATGTATTGTTGATTCTGTTTAACAACAATGGTTGTGTCTCTGTGGATCAAACCAGTTGATGAGCAGACAAGAAAAAGGAAGATTAATTCAACTCCACACAGTTCTTAAAAAAGTAAATGGAGATTGTTTTTGGCTTTATAAAACCATTTACCTGAAACCAGATACTTGGCAGGCTTCTTATCTTTAGTTTCCTGCATTAGCATGTTGTTGTGGAGATAATTCTGATATCATGTAAAAGGCTACAAACCTTTTGCAAAGATCTTACTGTTGCTAGAACAAACAAAATGCAAGATTAGGCAATGGCAGGAGGCAGCTCGGTGAGCCACGTTTTCTTCCACACAGGAGGTGGACAAATTGTATCCAGAGGACAATTGAAAATATTCCTTATTCAGGACAACGGAGAAAGGAGAAGGCCAGCTTCTGTGGTACATCAGGTTAAAAGTGTTGGTCATGGAAGAAAAAATTACAAAGTCACAAAATTAATAATCCAGAATATGAGAGAATTAAGATTTTGTTTAAATGCTTTGAGAGTTTTTCTTTGTGTGCTCCAGAAGACCCCAGCTTTAATCTGCAGTAACTTTTTTTAAGTCAGTTTGACCATTCTTGAACTATTTCACTCTTTCTCTATTTCTGGCTGGATCAGAGTAGGCTTTTGTCAATCACCACTGTGCAGGTGCCAACATAATGCCTTATCCTTTCTGATTCTTTACCAGTTTCAAATTTTATTTTCAGGTGTATCCTCTGAACACACATCCAAACTTTCTACATTAGAAATAATCATTCCTCGAAGTCTGACAGGCAGAGAGAAACATTCCCCATTTTCGCACGAGGTTTGTTATTCTATCTGATTTTCCTTTTTTTTGTCAGTGTTTTTCAAAACACTGTCCTACATTACACACACACACAATGGATGGTATATTGAAATTTTTGTAATGAGATGGGCTCCACAATCTCTCTTCTGATTCTTAGTGTTTTCAACTAGTTTTAAGTAAATTTGTTTCCACAAAAGCCTGTGATTGTACTCTGAGTTCCTTCCAAACTTCTAATCCTGAAAATGACCTTGTAAGAAAGAAGTGAGAAGGGACATAAAGAATAATTTTATTTCTTCTGAGTCAGATTAGATGTTGAACTTGAGCTAACATCCATGCAGTCCGTATTCTGGTCTTTGAATAATAACTAGAGGATTTCAGCCATGTAGCACCCAAAGGATAAAAATGGTCCCACAGAGTGGCACAGGTTAAAAGATGAGTTAAAAGAGAAACCTGAGCCTTAGTTCTTCAGTTCTGAGGTAATTTACCTTTGTGCCAGATACTGAGCTCATTTACTGAAGTAACTGTTAATGAAACAGCATTAGTCATCTTTGAGCAAACCTATTAGGGGATAAAAGACTGGGAGTCCTTTATCTGATTTACATAAGGAGTGTCACAGAGCATGATGTGGTATTTAGCAAAGAGTGCATTCATGGACTGTGCCTTCCTGTCTGAAAGAAAATATAGATTCATAGAATTTAAACTTTACACAGGAAAGAATGTTCAGTTTGCTGCTGAGAGTTTGAAATACTAAAGCCTGAGGATGAGGAATCTGTGTTTTTTTACTTAAAACATACACAGTAGCTGGGCCTCTCTTGTCAAGCAAAAGATGGAATTAACAAAACTGAATAGAAAAATCACCTAATTAAGTGATATCTTTTGTTCTGTTTTCAGGAGCATTCAGATGACAATCTTTCTTACTCAGTTAAAACCAGAAATGGAACATACCTCCTGAAGCTGAAGAAAAATAAGTATGTGATAGAGTGTTCTAAGGAATTGTCTTGTTTCACGGTTAGTTGCATACAGACAAGCATTTTATACTCAAAAAATTCAGAAGAAACCATTTAAATGACAGATTGTAGCAACAACAAAACAACTCTATTAAATAGTGTTAAATACAGTGTCTCTGTTATGGTAATATCTTGCAAATAGAAGGGAATAATCACTTTTCTAGCTGTGAAAAAAAATTATTTTGATTTTTTTTATTAGCACTCCAAACAATATTAGAATGTTTCAGAAAATCCTTGGGGAAAATCAGAATACAGTTCAACATTTGTTTTATCAGCAGGGCAGAGGGGTTTTGGGGTTTGTATTTGAAGAAATGTTTCTGTTTCTCTTGTTCCTCATTCCTGAGCCTGTAATAGGCAAGGTCTTTATGCAACTGAGTCTGCTTAGATTCCTCTCTATGGATATTTTAGTTAAAATAAAGAATAATAAGTTTCAAAATAACTTGCTTTCCAAAAACTCCAGCTCATTTTGTTTCATGTGCTTGGATTTTAATAACAATTCAGCATTGAGTGTGCTGCTAACAGAACGTAGCACTTACCAGGACTCTTGACTTGTTTCTTATTTCTAGACCATTAAAAGAACAGTAGTTTATCTTTTTTTCCAGAAAACTTCTTAGTGATGACTTTAAACTTTACACATATGGGGAAAATGGGAAACTGCAGGCAACACCATCCAAAAATGAGGTATTGTACATAATAAAACTTCCCCTTTGTGTCAGAATTTTCTCTGAAAAAAACAGGGAAGCCAAGAAAAAATATATTTGCTGGGAATTAGACTTTTGTGAGTTTTCACAGTAGAGCATTTCTGTTTAACAGTTCCCAGTGATCTAAACATGGGGTTCATGAGGGACTGGGCTGTTTGTGGGATGCAGCACCACTGTTCCCAAGGTGTGAAAGGATTTGCCAGGAGATTATGCCAAGCCTGAATTTGAGCCACCTTTGCATAATACGCAATTTAAAGTACAATAGCAGCATCAAAGCTCTATTGTTTTTAAATCCTGTATCAAACAAACCTTATAAATACTTCTAAATTTAATTTAAACTTCAAACTGCACATGAACTCAGTGAGACATAATTGTGTGGTTTGTGCTTGAAAGATCTTCTCAGAGCAGCCTTTGAAAGGCTAAGAACAGGATGAGCAATGGAGCTTAAAATATTTTTTTATAAAAGATGGTGATGGGTTAAACTAAAAAGCTGGCTGTGTTCTAGAACCAAGGGACCAAGGGCTACTTTAGGTACTCATGGCAAGGAATATTCTCCTCCAAGAAGGTCAGGATCATTTTCCAAGTAGGGAGCTCTGTAAATTTCAAACAGCTAGCCCTGATGTCATGTAAATAATGTGGTTTGCTAGAAAATAAGTTTGCAGTTGAAGGCAACCACCTTGTGTCACTAATGATGTGGGTTTGTTCGTTTCAGACACACTGTTATTATCATGGCACTGTTGAAGGAATTGCTGACTCCACACTTGCTCTTAGCACATGTGATGGCCTTAGGTATTTCCTCTTCCTACTTTTTTAAATATTTCACCTTTTGATGAAGCTGAAACTTGTTAAAGGTTTTATAGTTTCTCTCAACTCCCACTTTTTTCCTCTTTTCCAAAACTCCTTCACAGAAAAAAAAATAGATAATGTGAGAGAACCCATAATAAATATAGGCAGAACCTGGGCATGAAATGAAGCTTCTAGTACTTGATGTGAATGTTGTGACTACAGATACCTTTGTAGAAAAAAAAATCTTACCTTGATGAAGCTTTTGTTGACTTAAAACATGCCTGCAAACAACTTTATCTTATGAATGGGCACATTTGAAAAGACAAACCATTTCCATGAAAAAATTTTGTCCAAAATTTGAACTGATTTTTTGTGTTTCAAATACAATAAAATCACAAATGGGCTAAAATTCATCCATCTACCTGTCAGGTGAAGTTTCACAGAGAGATGTCACTTACAATAAATCAGGACATATCCTGGGAGTCCTTTAAATGAATAGAGATAAGGGTTGAAAGGGACTCTTTGCATCAGCTCTGTACCCACAATCCAGATTAATTTATTAACAATTTGGCTTAATTCTGGTTTTTTTTCTTCCTTTTCTAATTGATTCGAGAAGCCCACACTTGTTGAGTATTTTAAATAAGTTCTGTTTTGTCTTTTATTGGGCATTTGAACTTACCCCCATATTAATATAATTTAAAATAATAATTTATTTCAACATAGTGTCTAAGTATCCAGCTGCTATTCATTCATCTAGTCATCACCATGAGGGAAAAATGATGAAATAATGTTTCATTCTATTATGATTGTTAGGGGAATTCTCTACATTGGAGGCAAGTGGTACGGAATGGAGCCCCTCAACACATCCAGCACATTTGAACATGTGCTTTATGAACTGGAAGATGTGCAGGGTATCCCCTTCCACTGTGGGGTGCTGAATGGCAGCCTGGAGCATGAGATGTTTGTGAAGCAATCTGTGAAACACACATTTTCATCAAACAGTACCTCCAGCAGGGACAGGCTCCTCAGGGTAAATATATTTCTGTTTCTTGCTTGAGCTGCAGTCCAAGGCATCTCCAGGGCTCTTGCTCTGGCACAGCATCACTGCAGGTGGGATTGACCTGGCAGGACATTTCCTTGTGGCCTTCATTTTCATGGACACCAAGCTGGTGGGAGCCCTGCTGAGGAAATCCTGCAAAACAGAAGGTCAGCACAATGGGGATCTCACATAGCTTGAAGCAACCCTGTAGTGGAAAAGCAGAGTCTGGCCAGGACAGCTGTGGGTAGGAGTGAAATGCACAAGCTGCCATTCAGCTCATGCATCCCAGTGTCTGACCTGGTGTGAACTACTGACACAGAGATGTTTATGTGGTAATCTAACACAAATTGAGGCCACATTACAAAATTGCAAACTCATTATTCTCCTTTGCAGGAGAAGCGAGCTGTCCTGCCCCAGAAGAGCTATGTAGAATTATTCGTGGTTGTGGATCACAACAGGGTAATTATATCATCCAACACTAAATACATCTTAATGTTTTGCTAATTTTTCTCCTGTAATATTGTTATGGTATTTTACAGTTTTTGCTGAAGAATTCTGATCCTGCTGCAGTGCAAAAGGAAACAGTGGAGCTGATTAATTATGTTGATGGGGTAGGTCAGATAAGTTGCCTAGATTCAGTAGGTTCTGTTTTATCATAGTGTTCAGAAGAGCAGCTTTCTTTCCAAAAGATATGTTTTAGGTACTTTCATAATGTAGATGATTTTCAGTTATACTTTGTTTTATATTCTACATATTTTTATTTCATTTACAATTTACAAATATTTTATATTTCTCTTATAATTACAAACATCATATATTGAGTTTCAAAGAAACTGAAGTTATGTCTTGGTCACTATGTTCAGCTTCTGGTATACTCAGTAGTCATGAAGTCATCTTTCAGAATTCCATCAGAACAGCTGAGGATCATTAATTATAATTTTTCCCCCCAGATGTATACAGCATTAAACATTCAGATTGTTTTGGTTGGATTAGAGGTTTGGACAGATGCCAACCACATATCTGTAATGGATGGTTCAGCTGGGGATGTGCTGAGTAGATTTGTTTCTTGGAGACAGAAAGATCTTCTGAAGCGCTCAAGAAATGATGTTGGTCACCTCATAATGTAAGTTTGCATTCAGTGGGAAAACCAGCCATGCTGCCAGTGTTAATGTATATGATTTGGGGCTTATATATTAATTAAAATATACCTGGAGTAAAATTCTCTGCACTTCCAAAATGCTTTAACCTGGAAAAATGACAAGAAACTATAATGGATTCTTAAGAGTTAATCAACTCCAGGGACAGGGTGACCTTCAGAGGTCCCTTCCCACCTCAGCCATTTGTAATTGAGTGCACTGACACAGCAGACTTAGGTGATTGATCATTATTTTCAAGCTCTTATACAGATATTCATTATTAATTAGAATGAAACCCTGCTGTGGTGATAAATTCCTTCTTGACTTCAGGAAGACCAAATTTTGCCTTGTAATATTTCTTTCACACTTGTCAGTGTCTTTTAGCAGAAATCATGAACTTTCAACCCATCTTTAACACCACCTCCAAACTGCTTTTGTTGCAGAGGCAGAAGCTCTTTCAGTGGCTCCATTGGGATGGCTTTTGTGGGTACTGTGTGCTCACATGTCCAGGGAGGGTCAATCAGCACTGTAAGTACCTCATCATTTGGGGATGGAAGAAACTGGTCCTTGACCTACTTGGTCAAATCACCCTGGTCTTGGAGTTGTCTGATTTCTTTCTTGGGGTTTCTTATGTAAAGACTTGTGCATATTTTTCACCTTTTTTTTAAAATACTTCCCAATTTCTTTGTCAAATTCCGGCCCACTTATCTCATTTAATCTTCAACAAATTCTTTTGGTCATCTTCTGTGATTCATCAAAATCAATATTGCACAATCTCATCTTTACACCATTAAAGTTCATAACCACAGAGGTTTTGGGATGGGAATGCAGCTACAAAATAATAGTGGGTTTTTTTACTCTTTAAATAAATAGAGTGCACACAATGCACTGTAGTCTCAAGTGTCTGTAATTCCTCACAATAGGTCTGTAAACAAGCAAAAATTTTTTTAAAAATTAGTACAAAACTATTTTTTTTCTCCACCCTTGGAGCAGAACCAGTAACTCCAGAGGTTCCTGTCCTTAAAGTATGGATGCCACAACACTGTGGACAATCTCAAAGCAGGTTCTGTTCTTTAACTGTACATTTGTTGTTGAAGACTCCTTTGAAATCAGTGTCTTAACAGTGAATAGAATAGAATAGAATAGAATAGAATAGAATAGAATAGAATAGAATAGAATAGAATAGAATAGAATAGAATAGAATAGAATCACACAGAATAAAACCTGCAGTGGTGATCCAGACCAGCTGCCAACTTATTACCCAGGATATGATCCTCAGGGAAGGAGTGGCAGAATCTAGCCCTACCTGAAAATAAAGTGACAAATTGTCAGCCCTTGCTGCTTTCCCCTTACAACACAGTTTGGTATTCTGCCTTTCTAGTCTCTGAGAGCTTTTGGTAAGATTAAATCACTGGGTACAAACAGTACATACAATTACAAACAGTATTTTCCTTAGTTTCACTTTTTTAAACTTGATTCTCTTTATTAGCTGAATCATAACAAAATGTTACGTCATGCCACAGTAGTTGCACATGAACTGGGGCACAATCTGGGAATGAAACATGATGATAAGAGGTGTCCTGCATCCTATATCATGCACAGCACAGATAAGTAAGATTTCCAGTTATTTTATTTTAATAATTTATTTTGCTTGCAGTGACTATGCCTTACAAGCTGTGAAACTCCTGTGAATCTGGAAGAACTTTAGTGGATGGGGAATTGTTTGAAAAATTTAATCACAGAGGTGGATTACTTGACTTAGGATTTGACATAATTTTAATTTATATGAAATTTTATCTGTTTTCTGACCCAACCATTCTTTATTTGTAAAAACATATTTGGACTTAATTATAATTTTTAAATAATAGTGTGTTGTTGGGGTTTTTTTCACCCTGTTAAGAATGCTTTACATGTACTCACTGGGTTTGTGCAAATATGCAACAAATTATTTAACAGTTAATTTAAAAAAAAAACTTCTTGGCTTATGTTTCCTTCAGTTAATTTGTTCTTTGGCTTCCCCTTAAGAGAAAAAGATCATAATATTTTATTTATCCCCAGTTGTATTTATAAATCAGAGTAACTGAACATTGGACAAAACTACTCTAGAAAGTTGCATTCCTCAGTTCTTAGGGACTCCAAGTTAAGATTTATGTTTTCCTGAGAATATTTTTTAATCAAACATTTTTAGACTCTGTGTAGAATTTTTAAGGCCTGTTTCATACAGGACACCAGAATAGATAATCTGATGGTTTCTGGCTTCTAAAAGTATTCATATTATAATAGTATTTAAACTTCTGCTACTGCACTTTAGTGCAAAGCAAAATAAAAATTAACTGTTTCATGATCTCCTAGCACTATGAAATACAATATTTATTATGGAACTACAATATTTTAAGAGCTTGAGTTGTATGTTCTCCTGTAAGCAAAATATTTATAATAATAAAATATTATCCTTTCCAGTGGATCCAGGAATTTCAGCACCTGTAGTGCTGATGATTTTGAGGCCTTTATTCTAAATGGAGGAGGAAACTGCCTTAGAAATCCTCCCAAAACAAGTAATGTGTACAAAGAACCTGTCTGTGGTAATAATGTGGTGGATAACAATGAAGAATGTGACTGTGGCAAACCTCAGGTAATGCATGAAATTGAGCTGGATACTTGTATATTCTATTCTATTCTATTCTATTCTATTCTATTCTATTCTATTCTATTCTATTCTATTCTATTCTATTCTATTCTTCTATATAATACTGGCCTAATTGCATTATTATCTGAGGAGTTTTCCTTGCAATTTTGCATTTTTGCAAGCAATATCAAAATAAATTTTAGTAAAAGTTTAAAATCATGCTTTGATTTTGATGTGGACTCAGTAAAGGGCTATTTGGCTTCACAGAACATTGAGGCACTGCTGAGAAAGAAGTGAAATTCAGAACAGAGTGTGTGGGAACACCACTGGGTTTTGTGCTGGTTTTAACATCATGGATATTTCTGTTCCATGACAGAGACTGTTTATGTATAGAACATGTACAGGTTTATTGTCTGTAACCCTTAAATTTTGCCTACACAAAATGACTTTTAAGAGTCACAATTGCATTGTCAAAATATCCCCCCAAGAATGGGATGTACTGGCTCATTCTTCAGAAGGTAAAAGTGTCTCAAAAAAGGCTCCAATAAATCAAAGGCTGCCAGCAAACCCTGGCTCCATTGGCACCCCCGTGCCACAACAAAACAGGAGTTTTTCTGCTGACTTGTACAAATCAAACAGAGCAACAGTGTCTGCTTTTAAAAGCATGAGAACATGAGAATCTGACACAGACAGTTTAAAGCTTGGCCTGTCCATCCACATGGACTGGTGAGTATTTTCCTGGCTATATAAATAAAACAGAATCCCCTTCCAATGTTCTCAGGAATGCTCCAACCCCTGCTGCGATGCTGCGACCTGCAAACTCACACCTGGCTCACAATGTGCTCAAGGGCTGTGCTGCAAAAACTGCAAGGTAGACAGTGCTTTATTAAACTAAATTGTTACTGTTCACTGAGATTTTTTAATGTTTGAAAAGAGCTATTCTAGTCCTCTTGACATATTTTCAAATGTCATTCACCAGTAAGAGAGCATGTAAGAAGAGAAATTGTCTTCCTTAAAAATCACTAAATGTTCCTAGTTGACTTTGTTTCACTCTAGAACTTCCTCTGTTGCAATACTAAAAGTGTTCTCCCTCTCTGGTCCTAGTTTAAAGTGGCAGGAGCAGAGTGCAGAGCAAAACAAGATGTCTGTGATCTCCCTGAGTACTGCAATGGAAGCACTGCCTACTGCCCAGATGATGTTTACATCATGAATGGTCACCCCTGCAGCAACAGCAAGGCTTATTGCTACTATGGAGTGTGCCAGAGCTTTGATTCACAGTGTGAATCTATCTATGGCAAAGGTATGGTTAGCATTTAATTAATAGAAACCCATTTGCAGGCTCCTGATAGACATTTCCAATTTTTCTTTCTGGTATTTTTCAGACACCTTACTGAGATTCGCTATTTTTTTTGTACAGGGGCGCGAAAAGCACCTGATATTTGCTTTGAAAAAGCAAATATTAAAGGAGATAGGTTTGGAAACTGTGGAATGAAAGGTGGAGTGTACAAGAAATGCCCTGTCCAGTAAGTCACCACCAAATAAAAGCTAACCCTAAAATCTTCAATGTAAAAAAAATGTATTTGTTACAAAGCTTTAAAGTGAGAGATTTAAAAGAATATATTTTTAAAATGCAAGCTAAAAAGTTGGAAGGGATTTGAACTAATACTGATTTTTATGTGTTCATCTTGTCTCTGAGTGTCCTTTATTCCATACAGGCACAGTTTGTGTGGGAAGCTCCAGTGCACGTCTGTCAGTCTTCAAAACCTGCCAGCCTGGAGCGTTGTCAATAACGCATCTGGGGTTTTATGCTGGTCCTCTGACTTTGACCTAGGGTCAGATATCCCAGATCCTGCTCAAGTCCATGATGGGACAGCCTGTGGAGAGAACAAGGTAAGTGGAATCACAGCAGCATGACAGAATATATTCCAGGTGGGAAGTTCTGAACTTCCAAAAATATTACTTGGCTCTCTTGTTCATATGCCATAACACAATAAGAATCTTTTGAGCTCAATACATACAAACAATAAATTAGCTCTTCAAAAACTGGGGTGCTACATTATCAGTCATTCAAATAACTCCATCAAAGTGCATCTACAGAGTTAAGCAAAGCTGAGGCAAATAAAGTTATAAAAATCTGTAATACTGAATATTGTATCAGTCCTTTTTCTTAACATGTAAGTGAAAGCTGCAGACTTGTAAACACATACACTTATATAGTATATTTATAAAAGAATGGGAATTTTAAAAGTTTTATGTTTGCAAGACACTAATTACTTGTTCCAGGCCTGTTTAGGTTTTGAATGTCTTGATGCAAGATATCTAGGCTACAGCTGTGATGTAAAACAGAAGTGTAATAATAATGGGGTGAGTAGATGGTGCTTTGTGTCCTGCTTCTAGATTGTACAAATTCCCTGCATTTAAGCAATAACCAAGCAGGTGGCTTTGCTTTTTTCTGATCTGTATTAAAAGTTAAATCCACTTATTTTACCTGTAATTCATGTTGCCAGAACACTGCAAACCCCTTAGCACTAACACTGAGAGGCATTTAGTCTGAATTTCCCAAGGGAATTTTTTTAATATTACTGAGCTGGTGAATTGTGAAAGGAAAATATTCCTTTGAGGATGAGAGTCTGGTAATTCCTGATTTATATATGTCTCTGTGAAAAATCAAAATGGAGTCCAAAGGTCATAAAACTAAGGTTTCTGGCCTATGATTTATTGCAGGCAAATAACACAAATGTTAACTTAGAATTACCACGGGGTATCAGAATCCCTCAGTGCTTTGGGGTGTTATGGAAGGGCAGAGCTTATTCCCAGTTAATATTTCATGTATTCCTATGCAATACTATGCGGTATTTCTTGTTTCCACATGCAATTCCATGTGTGGAACTCCAAATCCATACCAAAGGTCTGAGTGGCCACTCTCAGGGAGGTGTTGTTTGACTAATCCCTGTGTTTGGGCTGTAGGGGTGTGACAGCGATGGGAACTGTCCCTGCCTGACTCACGACTCCCTCTTGTTTGGGCTGTAGGTGTGTAACAACAATGGGAATTGCCACTGCAATCCAGGATGGGCCCCTCCATTCTGTAACCAGTCTGGCTACGGTGGCAGTGTTGACAGTGGTCCAGCTCACACAGGTAGGACACTGAAGCTGGCCCTCATTCTGCTACAGGAACTGAGAAAATAATCTACTAATAACAGCTTCTTTTCAGCTGTATTGCATGAGACACAAATCACACTTGAAGAACAAAAATTATTATTTGATATTGAAGTAGCTTTTGCTGCCCTTTACACATGAAATGTTTCCCAGCTCTTTGTCTAAAAGCAAAGTTCATAATCCGTAGTTTTCTGAGGAAAATCTGTGATCCTTCTGAGGGCAGAAACAATTCATGTTTTATTAAATGTTACTAAATTTGTATTTTGGGAAAGGGAAAAGTTGTTTTGTATTTATTAAAAGTTTAGGAAGGCAAAGCAAACATGTAGAGCAGATGTGGTAAACAAATACAAAATTACTTTGTCTGCTTCAGAATTATTGAAAAACTTTTATGGAAAAATGTTGCATATACACAGGGTGGGTAAGGCAGAAAGAACTTCTAATACCATAAGGCCAAACCCTACTTTTCTGATTGTGGCAGTTATAAATTTCAGTAAAGTTATTAATTTTATTCTACAACAATTTGAAGATTGCACTTTTTGAAACAACAACAACAACAAAAAGTTTTAATATTTTAAATTCCAGGATTTCAATCCTTTTTCCCTAGATACATCACTTCGGGATGGTCTGCTGATTTTCTTCTTGCTTGTGCTGCCTGTAGCCATCCTCACTGCAGTAGCAGTACTGAAACGTGATGCAATAAAGAGAAAACTTTGCAGGAAAAGCAGAGGACAGCACAGGTATTTCCCTTCTTTACAGGTGCTATTCCAACATGAGAGTGTGCTCCAGGTCAGTGCAGCAAGGCAGGTGGATGCTTTATCTACACAAAAAATTCCACATCTCCTAAAATACCAGACTGCTAAAAGCAGTAGTGGAGAATTTAACAGCCCATCCCCAGCTCTTTGGAAGTGCAATCCAGACACTCCAGTTGTCTGTTCTCAAGCATTTTTTCCCAAATCCATTGCACTTTCCTAATTTTTGTTGATAATTGCTTGTAAAGTCCAGAACAGGATGGACTTGAAGCAGAATCCAGACCTCTGAGCTTGGAAAATGCTGCATCCCTGAAGGATTTCCTGATGATGTGGTTTCTGTTTCAGGGATAACAATGGGCAGGAACCAAAGCAAGGCAACAGAGCAAGTCATGAAACAGGAAATAATCAGGTAAAATAGATGCAGACTTGAATTATTTCATGTTGTTATGATAACCCAAACTGCACAGAGCCTTTTCTCCAACGCAGTTAATAATGACTTTGTGACTTTTTGATACATTGAAACCATCTGTATTATTTCTTAGGCCGAACACTGGAGATGTTGCTTAGCCAGCCTGTGGGTCTGATAAAGCTGAATAAAAATTATCAAAACAAAATGTTGCAAGAGAATATGAAGAAAGCCTCAGCAAATGAGAACTAGTTCTGAAAGGACATTAGCTTAAGACTGAATAATTATCTACACTTTGTGTTTTCTGCTAACTTGATTTTCTGATTTTCATGTTTTTTCCAGACTGCTGCATCAAGTCACAATATTTTTACCATATTGCATTTTCCTGGTACAAGGTTTGTGGTATTTAAAAGCTTCTTCACTTCTCTTTCCTATGTGTATGTTGCTGTAAGGGAAGGTATTGATGTCCTGTGTCCTGCTTAGGGGGATTTTTTCATACAGCATCATGAGCTGTAATAGATTAAAGGCTTGAAGGAAAAATGTCGGCATAAACAAGGTAAATGCTGCAAGGGAGAGGAAGGGGCAGAGAGAATTAGGTGTAAATGCTAGAAAATGTGTAAAAATGGTAAAGAACTAGTTTAGAAATATCAGGTGTCTCAAGTCATGAAATACTGAACACAATGTGTTTTCCACGCTTCAGGCAGCCAGTCCAAATCCAGCATCCTGCAGCTTCCTCAGGACCTCAGCGACCCCCAGTCCCACCTAGACCAGTTGTCTGAAATGTTTCTTGGGAGCCCTCAACCAATTCTGACAAGTAACTGGCCTGAAAAACAAATTAAAGGATTTCAATGCTCCAGTGTTCTCCTTGTGCAGCCAAAATGCCTTTGGAAAGCACATCCCTCCTGGAAGGACTGGTGCCAAGAGGCACTGAACACAGATTTGGTGATACCCCCAATGTATTGCTCCTTGCTGCTGGCTGTGTTTGTGCCTCCTCTACCTCACCTCCTGGTTTTATAAATCAGAACCTGAAGTTCAACTTGCACAGGATCGAACCTGTGAGAGTGTCAGAGAACAGGAATCGTCCACACTGCTGCCTCACTCCCAGGCCACAGAGAAGTGAATACAGTTATTCACAGACATAATTCAAAGATGGGAGATCTGCACTTTACCTCCTGGGCTGTCTTCTCCTCAGGATGAACTCTGGGGGCCTGCAGAGCCAGGTTTGGGGACAGTCCCTGTGCCCTGCTCTGACACCTGCCTGCCATCAGCCCCACCAGAGTCCACCTCTCACAACCCACCAGCCGTGGTAGTTTATAAAGTAACCTCACTTGGGGACACCAGAAACTCTGCAGGTCATGTCCCCAAGTCTGAAAGAACCCATCCACCTCTGTTGTTACAGAAAATATGGGATATTGGGAAGTATCTCTACAGCTCCACAGTGGTTCAGTGTTTACTGGGTTTTGCAGCTTGGCATTTTCCCTAGAAATTGATTCCACTACAAAAGCAACAGATTAACTTTTGTCATTCTAAAGGGGACAGTCAGAAACCAGCAGGGATTTAAAAGAGGACATATGGAGTGACATAGTTTGTCCAAATAGGCCTCCATCAAATGTCTCCGTGTAGGAGATGGATCCAGGAAATCCAGGGAAAAGTCCCCACCAGAAGGGAGAAGCAGCTGCAGTGCAGAGCCCAACTCACTGCCAAGAACAGAGCTGTGGATATGGATCCACCTGCCCTTGGGGACTAAAGCACACCCTGGCTATGTTCATGCAAATTTGGGAATACAAACTGGGAAAAACAATTAATAAATTGTAGGATTGACTCGCCGAAAAAGTATTTCCTACCCTTCAGATGGGCACATCATTGAGAGCTAGATGAAAAAACCCAAAAGAGATTGCTGATAAAAAGTCTGTGTCTTCCAAAGAAGTGTCCTCTTCCTTGCTCCCTCAAAATCTCAAACTGTTATTATTAAATATCCCTATCATTTAAACCTCAGGTATAATATGACATTGATTTTATTTATTACGTTACGATTTAAATAAATCCTCAGGGGCAGCATACTTGGTTGTATCTTTGTTTTGTGATTACTACAAACGGCGCCGCTGGACACGCGGGGATGGCTCAGCCTTTGATGCTCCGGGGATCACTAAAGAGAATTCTCGAGCTCACTGTGATACCAGAATTTGATAAAAAATGGGAAAAACCAGAACGGGCTAAAAGCTCCCGTTCCTGCCTCTGTCGTTCGCGCCGGACCCGGCAGGGGGCGCATCATGGCTCGGGCCTGGCGCATGCGCACACCGCCGGAGGAAGCGGCGGCAGCGGCAGCGCTGGCGAAGCAGCAGCAACAGCAGCGGGGCAGCGGCGCCGGCGCCCGGGTGGGGCTGTGCCTGCTGTGCGGGCTGCCCGCGGCCGGCAAGTCCACCCTGGCCCGCGCCCTGAGCCGCCGGTTACCGCAGCGCCCGGGCTGGGCCTGCGCGCTGCTCACCTACGACGAGCTGATCCCGCCGGAGGCCTTCCGCCCGCGCGCGCCGGGGGCGAGCCCGCACGAACCGTCCTCATTGGTCAGTGCGGCTGCGCTCATTGGCCTCTAGGGCGCGCCCTTGTGACGTCACTGCGTGCGCCCGCAGTTGCCAGGCAACGGGACGCGGCCGGGTCGGGGTCGGGGCCCGGGCCCGGCCGGGGTTCCTCACGGCGGGGGCCGGGGGGGGGGG
>VXBI01006321.1:626806-642262 GCA_013397375.1 Toxostoma redivivum | reverse complement strand
GCCCGGCCCGGGTTTCCTCAGGGCGGGGCCCGGGAGGGCGAGAGCGCTCAGCAGCGGCCATGCGGGGCCGTGATCTCTCTCTTTCTCTCTCCACAGCTGCCCGGCTGGAAGCAGAGCCGCCGCGAGCTGCTGCAGTGTCTGGAGGGATTCCTGCGGGCGCTGCTCGGCGGGGCGCCGCTGCCCGGGCCCGCGCAGCCGGGCTGGGAGCGCTTCCTGGGCTGCTGCCGCCGGCAGGGGCTGCTGCCCGCCGCCGAGGGTGAGCCCGGAGCCGCCTCCCGGCCGCTCCTCCTCCTGCTGGATGACAACTTCTATTACCAGAGCATGCGCTACGAGCTGTACCAGCTGGCCCGCAAATGTAATTATTCCTTGATCTTCGGCACGAGGATATTTGTAGGAAATTCAGTGCTCTTCAGCTGCCTTCTTTCAAGTGCTCTCTTGGAGCGTTGGTTGTTCTGATTGCTGGATACCTGTAATAGAGTACCAATCAATGTAGTTTTGTTACTGTCTTATTATAAATTGGTAGATCATGTAAACTTCTTCTTAGAGCAGCCTTGAAATACCTTCCAGTACATAAGGAGGCTCCAAGAGAGCTGGAGAGAGACTTTGGACAATGGCTTGGAGAGATAGGACAGGAGGGAATGGCTTCACACAGGTTATGTGGGATATTGGGAAGAAATTCCTCCCTGTGAGGGTGGAGAGGCACTGGCGGCAGGTTGCCCTGTGAGAGAGAAGCTGTGGCTGCCCCGGGATCCCTAAAAGTGTTCCAGGCCAGGCTGGACAGGGTTTGGAGCAGCCTGGGATAGTGGAAGGTGTCCTTGCCCCTGGCAGGGGTGGAATGAGATGGGCTTTAAGGTTCCTTCCAATCCAAACCATTCCATGGTTCTGTGTGTTGATCTCAGACATTACTTGTGCAGCCTTAAAAGTAAAATTATGTCCCCTGTCTAGATTTGTTGTCATGTCAGGCTCAGAACCATTGCAGAAGCTCATTCATGTAGAGCCTCTCTTCTGCATGTTGCTCTCAGAAATTGTTCCCTGAACTGTTTAAAGATGAAATTGTCTGGTTCTGCTCTTTTTAGATTCCTTGGGCTTCTGCCAATTATTTTTAGAGTGTCCACTGGAATGCTGCCTGCAGAGGAATCGCCTCAGAAGTGATCCTGTGCCTGAGCAGACCATACAATTAATGGCAAGGAAAATAGAAATGCCAGATCTCAGGAAAAATGCTTGGGAGCAGCACAGCCTCATTCTGAATAGTTCTGATTGCATCTCAGAGGATGAGTATGTTACTGGATTGATCCTAGAGTTTTCCCTAAGTGTTATTTTCAGTAGTAGAAGCTTCTTATTGTATCTACACAATGTGTAAAAAATATTTCCAGTGATGATTTTTGGAAGCCAGGCAGTTACACAGAATCTAGGTTTGTTGGGAGCTCATAGCCACCATCCTCTGCAGAGTTAACCTCAAAACTCACAGCATTCCTACCATGTCACTGCAAATCTGTGTAAATTGTCTGAAATACTAAGTCTGAAAATAATTTGAGTTGTAATTGTTTTATATTTCAGATTATTTCACTGATTGCCTTAAAATTTAATTGAAAACTGGCTTTTTTTTTTCTGTGGCATCATTAGAAAAGAAAAAATGTATATCTGTTTGATTGCCATGGTTTACTCTGTTATTTGTTTTCTTAGTGAGCAGATCATGAACTTGCTGGCCACTGCTTTGGAAAATCCAGAGAGGCCAAATGAGGAGGACACAGAGCAAAAGGTAGCACTGCTGGGCTTCAGGGCGCAGCTTTGGGTGCTGTAGCACTTCAAAAATCCAGTAAATTCAAAGTGTTTGCTTGTTTTTTCCTTCCTGGTGGCCCTGGGTAGGAGGCAGCTCGAGCCATCTGTGCAGCCAGTGCTGTCCATCAGGCTGACCAGGCGTGCAGGAGAGTCATCTCTCAGGCAATGCAGGATGCCAAAGGTACCTCCTCTACCTGTCCTACCTATCCTAGGTGCTAACTGGCAATGGAAAACAGTCTCTGAACTTCCCTTGGAGTAAGCTGTTCAGGAATCCTGTCCCAGCAGGTGTCACAGCTCTGGTCAGTGTTATTTGTAAAGTTTGTAGATTTGAAAAGCACAGTATTTGTTAACTGTATTAAATACAGCTTTAATAAACCCATTTAGTACGGAGCAGAATTTTAGAGGATTTAAGTACTGTTTTGGGATGCATGTCAATAAGAGCAGGGGCTTTGCTGTCTGCACTGCTTTGCTGCTAAGATTTATATGAGCAGCAGCTCAGTGTCCTTAACTGAAAGGCTCAGTTCTGTGCCTGTGTTCAGGCTTCTCTCTCTGACCAGGGCCAGGAGGGAATGGCTGGAGCTGTGCCAGGGGAGGTTTAGGTTGGATCTCAGGGAAAGGTTCTTCCCCCAGAGGGGGCTGGCACTGCCCAGGCTCCCCAGGGAATGGGCACAGCCCTGAGGCTGCCAGAGCTCCAGGAATTTGGGCAAAGCTCCCAGGGATGCCCAGGGTGGGATTGTTGGGGTGTCTGTGCAAGGACAGGAGCTGCACTGGATGATCCCTGTGAGTCTTTTCCAACTCAGGATATTCTGTGGTTCTGGGATTTTTTTCTGTAAGCATGAAGTTAAAAGTTCAGCTCAATTTTCTTTTAGGTAAAAACATTCTCCCAAGTGACATGAGGAGCCTGGCAGAAGAACTCAACAAACTGAAAGCAGAATTTTTGGAAGACTTGAGGCAAGGAAAGACTTTGAAAGCCCAATATTCTGACCCTGCTACAAGTGTTATTTCTTCATTCCAACATGAGACAACCAATGTAGTAAATAAATATATTTTAAAATAATGACACAGAGAATATGTTGGGCGTTTTGGAGTTTCAAAGGCAGTCTCTCAGCACTCTGCTGAGAGATCTGAGGTGCAGCTCCCTTCCCTGGAGCTCCTGTGCCTCCTCTCCCCATGATATGGAAGTGAAACAGTTTAATCAAGTCTAACCAAGCTGTTCTTGGCTGTGGAGATCAAGCCAAGAGCAAACCATCCTGAGATTTAAATTTCATGGAATCAGAAAGAGTTAACCCAGGAGGAGCACTTGGGAAATCACCAGCTCCACCCATGGAAGCATCTGCAATTAAGAATTGACATGAGACCTAATTAGAAAGTGTTATTTTATTCATATCTTACAAAAGCAAAGCTTCACAACATGAACTACACGAGATAGAGTTATTTCAGAATTAACCTTGTCATCTCAAAAACGTTCACTAACATTAAAATTTATTTTACAACTCTAACAGGTTTCATTTTTGCATAAAATCTGCTCTTTACACTGAAATACATATTATTACCAAAGTAGGTACTTAGAAGCACATACACAGAGATTGCTCAATGAAAAATGCTTTAGCAGGAGAGAGATTTCCTGCAGCAGAACATCCATTTGCTGTAGCTTTTCAAAGAAGCTTAAAATTAGTAGAAAACTTGCCAGTGAAGACTTCTAAATTACATTCCCTTTGTCAAAAAGAAACAAAAAGCAAACCCTCAAAACATTCTGGAACAAAAGAAACAGTAACAGATTATTTGGTGGGAAAACACTGCTGGAAAGTGTGTCCCAGCACTGAGTTTTATATTAAAATGCCAATCAACATTTTATGTCTAAATCCTCTTCATCTAAATATATGCCTGTGAAGAAAAAACTATTTTTCCTGCTGCCTCCTTCACAGATGAAGTATTAACTGAGATAATGAATATGTTCAAATATTCGAATGTTCATTGGAATATTCCGTCTCCAAACAGTGAATGTGTATTAAGAGTGCTATAAATAGTGCATGTTAGAAATGTCCACAAGGCTATAAAACAAGCTATGACAAAACAAAACCCCCACAAAGTTCATGTTTACAACTACAGAACTTAACAGAACCGAGCTGTGGAAAAATTCCATCTCCTTCCCAAACTTCCATTAATAACAGTTAAAATGCTAATAACTCATTACCTTATAATAGAAGGATTTGGGTTAAAAAAAAAAAAAGTAAATGCAGTGTAGCACATGGAGGACTCAATATGAAAAGTTCTTTTTACTAAGGATTCAATCCCAGAATCCTGGACAAGTCTCCCTCACTGACTCTGGGTAAGGCCTGCCTGTGCAAGGGACCATACTTGGAAAGAATTTGCCAGTACCAACTCTGATTTTTAAATTATAGTCAATAATATGTATAGATCAGGAAAAATAGGAAAACACACCTTCCAAAGCTCCTCAGTTGACAGAGGAGGACAATGATGCCAGGGCATTGTTTGGCACAACTGAACACACAGAGTGATCATGGAATATGAACAATCCTAGTCCTGGGAAGGACACGGGGATCCACCCCAGGGATCTGGGATGAGCACCAAAGCTGCTGCTGCCCAAGAACCCCCCTGCAATGAGGAGTTTGCCCAAGGAAACAAGGAAGAGTTTTTTCATTCCTCAACCCTTCATGGATGTCCTAACTAATCCTTCCCTTAATTACTCGCAGAATCAATGGTATCCAGGCAGCAGGAGGAAAATCCTTCCAAACAATTTGCAAGGCTTGGGGATAGATTTTTCCATACTGAGTTTTGTTTTTAAGAATATATATTCCCCACAATAGGATCCCCTCCTAAACAAGGGCCCCTTTTCCATGAGATCCTGCAGGCTCTTGCTCCCAACTCCTCCATTACTGACCTATCCTTAGTTTTGTTCAAGCATCGTGGTTCAGGAGTTATTTCTCTAAATCACCAAATCCTGAGACAAAGAAAAGCCTCTAAAAATGGTAACACTGCCAACAGAAGCCCCAGTGAGTCAGAAACCACATCTGTGCACATGGAAATTACTCTCCCTAGGAGACCAGGAAGGAAAAAACCACAAACCAAGGAGAACTTGGCTGCTGTGATCACTCAGTACTGTCAGGTGCTCCCTGGAGCAGCACCATTCCATAGGTTTCCTTGGAAATGCTAGAGCTTAGGAATAGGAGATTGCACCATCTGTCAAAAAGACAAGGAAAACCACTTCCATAAATTACTAATTGTAAAGTCTTCAAGGGGAATGTCTCTTAACACTACATTTGAGCCAAATTTAAGTTGTAGAATTGTGCAATGTGTGATCCAAAGAGAGTCACCATTTCTGGCCTCTTTGACTGGAAAAACATTTGATTCCAAAACCTATCCAGGAGTAGTAACTTCTAACTGGATTCCAGTTCAATCAGCTTTTAAATAAAATAAAGGATGCAGCTCTTAAAATAAATGATGTTTACACACACAGACTTGCAGTTTTACTTACAAAATAAATCTAAAAAGTATAAAGCAACAATGAAATATTTTGGAATTACAGAGTGTCCTGATGAAAAATGGAAATTACATTCTGTCTTACAAATCCAGCAAAACAAATTCTGAACCAGGCCTGAAAACAAAACAGTTTTTAGGAGTAACAATGTTATTGTTCATCTTCACTACACTGGAACCACTTCAGTGGCAGATTTTTGACCTCATTACTACAAGACTGCACAACCAAGAACCCAAGCACAGAAATTCACCAGTAGGTCATTCAGGTAGACAGAAACATGCCTGGTATTCAAATTTCTAATTAACTAAAGTCAAAACTACTTCTACAGCTAAAATTCTTCCATAGGTGGTTTTCCTGCACTGATCTCATCCTGATCACTGTTTTTCCATTGGTTTCAGAAAGTTTTAGCTCCCATAACAATATAAATTTGAATAAACCAAACATTTGCTATTCAGATTCCAACCTCTGACTTGTGGAACATTAATAAAATAATAAAATCTCCTTGCTTTTAACAAAACATAGTTTGCTGATAGGAAAAGGGGGACATATAAGGAAAGCTCTAATTTGTCTCAAGTAAAACAAACCAAGGTAAAAGTGCATGTCTAAATATGGGAAAAGTAACAGTTCTTCCTTTAATGTCTCAAATTCTTATCTAGCACATAAAAATATTATTAATTTTAATTAGATGTTTTATTTAGGTTTATGTTAAAGTGACTGTCCTTTAGCCTGAGGGCTTCTAAAGATGAGTGTACACTATGAAACAAAATAAACAACTTCCTTTACCATTTGCCATCTACAATTCCTAAAAACTTCAGTGTGGTCAGCCAGTTTTCCTTTGCTTCCTACATGGAGCCCAGAAAAAGCCAAAGATTCTTCCCCTTATTCCCAGCACACCCAAAGGAATCAGACCTGGAAGAGGGGACAAACCAGGCCTCCAAGCCAGCTGAAATTTACAATAAACTGGATTATACAATTCTCAAAAATACAGGCAACCTCTCAGTTGAAGCCTGACCCAACATAAAACTGAACAAAGGTGTTTTAATTTGTAAACTTCTTGTTTGTTTCTATCAGAACTTCTATCAGCAGGACAGAAGTCTAATTGTGCAAATCTTAAATATCTGTACAACTCAGTTTAAGGCAGTTAGAAATCTCACAGAATATATAGTAGTTCTACAGGCTCTTCCTTGTCTCTAAAAATTGCCTCCTCTGAAAAACAATGAAATGTAAAATTTTGTAGACTGTAGGTAAAATAAGGTATCTTACTTTTTTGTTTCTATAACTCATGAACACCAGGCTTTTAGCTCCTTTTTCTTCCTACCATAGTTTTATCCACAATAAAACTGTTATCTTCTAGGTTTGTGCTAATAGTTAAATTAGTGTTTAAGTCCTAGAATGAAGAGTTTAGACTATACGAAACAAAAACTTATTAAATTTCATCAGATGAAAGCAACTTTTACATCAAATGGAATTTGTATGTGAAAAATGCTTCTGTTTGTTTGAGTAGCCAGGTTTTTAAGGATTTCTCCAAAGTCATAGAATATTTGAGGCTGGAAGGGACCAAGGAAGGACACATCCCACTATCCCAGGTTGCTCCAAGCCCAACCTGACCTTGGACATTTCCAGGGATCCAGGGGCAGCCACAGCTTCCCTGGGCAATCTGTGCCAGGGTCTCATCACCCTCACAGGGAACAATTCCTTCCCAAAATCCATCTAACCCTGCTCTCTGCCACCATGAAGCTGTTCCTCCTTGTCCTGTCTCTACATAATGTGTCATTGCATTGACCTTTAGTATTTTATGGATAATATATCTTGTCTTGCCCAGTAAACAATCTGGGAATTATATCCTATGGTTCAGGACACATGCTCTACTCCTTGCAGAATGTTTATTGGGATTACGTGCAAGCAACTTAAATTTAGCAACCACAGCATGTAAATGCATTCCAACTCTTACAGCACTCTTGGCTTTTTTTGAAAGGCTACATATAAAACAGCAACTGAAACTGATACGAAATTTTCCTGGCAAGTTTTACAAGAACACGGAAATCAATTTGCCTCTTTTGTCGAATTGATTCATTAATGTGAAGATTCCCTAAGGGAATGTGCAAGCTTTCCATCAGCAAGTATGAAAAATAGACTGTAATATGTTAAAAAACTAAAAGAAAGCATGTTCTCAGTCAATGTTGATTATGTTGGCCTCTTGCGAAGTGGCAAGCGAAGTCGTACTTGTTTTTACATTTACACCCACAAATGTTACACTGGAAAGGATTTTCAAATCCATGGCATCCCATGTGGATGGTGTAAAGGATATTGTCTGCAAAGTACATGTCACAGTGTGGGCAGTGGTGCAGGAGCTGAGGGTCCTGCACTGGCAGGGTTGGAGCTGGAGTGCTGGGCTGGCTGTTGCTGATACTGGGGGTACTGGTGTGGGCACTGCGGTCACTGCTGGGCCCTGCCACGGGACTGTAGTTCCTTTGATTGTGTGTGGGCCGGGAATCAGGGCTGGTTGGAGAGGAATTCTGAGGAATATTTGCTGACACAGCTGAAACTACTGCAGGTGCAGCAGGCTGCTGTATCATGAAAGGCTTTTCGTCTTGACAGGAAACAACGTCAGGAGAGGCTGGATTTTGGTTTTCAGGTGGCAAGCTTGACAACTGCCCTGCTAACGTGGAGAGCTGGTTTAAAGGATTATCCACCATGAGGTCCTGTGGATCTCTTGGCAAGCCACCGCTCTGAGTCGTTTTTGTCATGCTCTCGTACGCCTCAGTCTGGATATTGGGGATTTCATGCGTGAAATCATTAAGGTAGTCTGGTTTCTGCACCACCATGGAAGGCGGACTCAGATTAATTAATGCTCTTCTGCTGTACCCCAAATTGCTGGTCTTCTTCTGCAGAACCCCCCACATCTTCTTGCTGCTCAGGGAAGTCCTCGTGCCCTTGATGGGCACCATCTTGTGCTTGCGCCGGCGGTGGTGGGACAGGTTGCTGCGGTCGCTGCAGCGGAAGGAGCACAGCTCACACTTGTAGGGCTTCTCCCCGGTGTGGGACCGCATGTGAGCCTCCAGGTGACGCTCGTAGGCCGAGGCAAAGGGACACAGGTGGCACCTGTGTGGCTTCTCCCCTGGAAAATCACAACAGATTAGCCTACAGCACCCCAGAGCGTATGGAAAAGGTTTTGTGAGGAGCACAGAGAGGCTCACTGTGAGCTGCTTGTTAAACTTCAGTCACTGCCAGCCTCGAGCTCACTGGGGATTCTGGGAGAGTGGGGAACACTGGGACAGCTCTGCCTCACCCTAGGGATCATCAGCATGTGGAAAAATCCTGACTGGAATGAGCATAACACACAACCTGCCTGGGAATTGCAGCAGCAATTCAAGGACTGAATGCAGTGATGTTTGTGTGGTCTCCTTAACTGGATCTGACCTCTCCCTCTCAGCAATGTCCCTACCACCAAAACGTTACTGTTCTTCACGGTTACTGTTCAAACACTGAGGGAGAGGATCCTTCTGGGACTTTCCAAACATCCCTACTCCTAAACATCCTGGAACTACCACCTAAATAACCCACATACACAGGCAGCCACTCAAGAACTGAGCTTTGAAAAAGCATCCGGTGGCTAAAGAGTTATAAGAGAAAACAAAAGCCAGATATTCCCTGGAGGGCTGTGTGCTCTTCCAGATGTGAGATGGGATAATGATCAGGGAGACCACCATCTCCTTTGCACATGAAGAACTTTGCTCTTCTATTAAATAAAATTTATAGATAGTCACATTAACTTTTAAAAAAATACTCAGAAAACTTTGTAGCATAATAACAGGCCAGTACATCTGTAATACAACACTCTAGGACTTCTGATTTTCCCTTGATAGACTAATCTTCTAGGAGTTATAGATCTAGGTCTGTAATGTCACAAGTGCCTGAAGGATCTGGTGTGTGTTCAGGTGCTGAAATGAAAGATCATCTTACTCTTCATACCTAGAGTGCCAGCTCAATTTCCAAATCTTTGTCATCTGACTGATGAGCTTTCCACAGTTTGGAATCACATCCTGGGACACCAAATAGATTTCTTTTATTCCACCTACATCACTGGCTCTCCAAGAGGAAAGAAATCAATTTTTGTGCTACCTCTAAGTACCCTCTTTGCACCAAGTAAAACCATGATTTCTCCATGAGCATCTCTCTGTACACATATATATGCACACAAGGCTGGGTAAAAATCTGGAGACTTGGTAAAATGGTATAAGAAGATTGACAAACTCCCTGCATCCACACTGAATTTACCAATCTGATTTCATTCTGAACTGGTTACACAGAGATAAAAGTTTTGCATCACATGTAGCACAACACAGCTGGTGAACTACTCATTATCTGCTGTCAGACTCAGCATGAAACCAATCCTGCAGCAGGCTGCACTTAATAATAATAATAATGGTTGCATGATCATGCCTGGGTCCCAATTCCTTTGGCAGATGTCCAGGATGCTGTACCTGTTTATTTACACTGCTCTGAGGCTATGAGTCAGCTGCCACTTCCCTATTTTAATGCTGACTCATCTGAGCCTTCACAGCACAAGCAATCCATCTCCTGGCCCTCTGCCAGCCTTCCAAGCAAAAGGACACTCAGGCCTTGGATCTTTTTCCCTTGAGTGAAAAAACACACCAAACCAAACCAGGAAAATCAAACTAAAATAACTCTTATCTTGTTCTGGAAGACAAGAGAAGAATTTACCGGGTCTTCAGAATCTGAAGCTCAGAACTCTCTGATTTCTGGTTGGTTGCCATTTCCTACCCCACTATGCCCTGTTGAAACAAGACAACACTGCAGGGCCAGTGCAAGGAGCCCTACCTGCCCCAAAATCCACCCAGGGAGCAACTGTGTGGAAGGAATGGGTCCCAGCAAAATGAGAATTTGACTAACTGTACCTGAGGAGAGTTACAATTACATCCCAGTTCCAACAGGTGAGTCCCAAAACACCACCTACCCAAGTCCACTGAGAAGAGACACTTGGAAATTTTGAGACAGTCCATACCAGACTGGAAACCTGTAAAAACTTAAATTCTTTGCAGGACACAGGTTTTTTTTCTTCTCTGCTTAACACCCTGAAGTTTTCTGTAATGGTGTGATACACTTGACAGACTTCACAAGCATCTATTTTTTTGTTTTCTCTCATTTGCCATGAAGCTGGAGCTTTCAGAACAATTTAGGATATTCTAACCTTTATGAGAGTTTTGCTTTTCATGTTTATATATCCAACAGTGGCAAATGCTCCCTAACAAGCCATAGTTGATAATTTTTCTGTTCATTACTGAAATCAGTCACTTACTTGATGGTATAGCCTCACATTTGAACACTATACCAATAACTTTATTCTTATTACTATGCTTTGTACTTCCACATCTAGAATGTTGTGCAGAACAGGAATATTTTCATGGCTGAACAACAGAGGAAGAAAAGGCCCTGTAAATCTCTGTGTAGGAACATGTACATTTGTCACTTTTCTCATCAGCACAGAAAAGCTAAAAGCTATTTTTAGGGCACTTCAATTTACATTGAAGCTTCCATGTTAAACTTTACTCTCATATAGTTACTTATAATAATAAATGTCAGTAGGAATTTGCACAGTTTAAATAGGTACATGGCACACCTTTACAAAATAAGACTATAAAAACCCACCAATACCCAGCTATTGTTAAGAACTCTCACACTGGTTGAATTTGCCAACTCCTGACATGCAAATCCCAATGTTGAGCAAACACCCCAAGGCCCCCCAGCCAAGCAGAGCAGACCATCCCACACCTGTGTGGATCCTGATGTGCTCTATGAGCCGTGCTGTTCCTTTGCTGGCGTAGTTGCAGTATCGACACTTTAACTTTCCATCAAAAGTCCTTTCAAACCCATCCACCAACATTCCTGAGTTTTCATCCAGGGAAACTTCAACAGAAGGATGATCCAGGCCATTCTGATCACCTTCTGTCCCAGCTGTGAACAATGCAACACAGGTTTTAATGAACAATCTGCAGGACACCATCTGTCACACTGTCAGCAAATGTCAAATAACTTTTGCTTCTCTCTGCCTTGCTCTTTAAATATAGAGAACTATAAAAACATGCCCTGATTGAAAAAAAGGTACATGCACATCCTTTGTGGCATGAAAATGATATCAGAAATGGTTCCATACAGCTGCAGCATTACCTGGACTGTGAACACTGAAGCCACTCTCAAAAAAATCAAATTTATGGTACTGGAATCAGCTCACCTCCCTGGAGAGTCTCTACTTCCTTGTCACCAGTAACTGATCCAGAAATCATATTGACATGGTGAGTCTGCTGGGTCAGATATTCCTGAAAATCTTTCACAAAATCCAATGGTTCTGCCTTCTTTTCCCCCATATTGACTCTTTCATTTACAACCTCTCGTGCCTAGAAGGGAAAATGTTTTCAGAAAACAAGTGTCATTGAATTTGGCTGCATTCATAAAAACTTTATCACACAGGGTGAGTCAAAGAACAAACTGACTACCATAAGAATATTGGTTTTTGAATTTTTAACTTTTAACTCATTAAAGATCATCAAATACACTTTATAGGGAAATCACTTCCAGCAACAGGTAAATGACATAATAATAAAATAGTAAATAAAATTTAAAATAAAAATAAAAAATAATAAACAACCCATCTTTCAAAAAATGGATCATACCTGAATTTTAGATCTCTGCTAAGTAGCAAACATGCTCCAAAATGTAGCCCAACACATCAGATAAAAAGCACATAGCACAGCTTCTCCACTTTCCCTAGAAGGAATAAAAAAGAAATGAGTCCATTACTCTTCCCAACCCCCATGAGTTATAAGAAGGAAATCTGAAAAATATTTGTGTTTGCAAGACAGGGCTCTAACACTCTGCTGCTCTAAATTTTATTAAAACAATCACACTTCCAGTAAAAGTTTTTCAAAGACTGCATCCTCTGCTTCCTGGATGTCACCTGAAGAACACTTCTGATTCACTGACTTTTTTCCAATAATCATTTGGCTCCAAAAAAAACCCAGATTTGGGTCAGTCAATTATGTGAACTGCAATGCTGGGAAACAACCGAATGTTGGTGATTAGCAAAGCTGGGAAGAAGCCTTAGACAAAGCACTGTTTCCCAGTTTTCCCAAAATTTGACTTGACTTTCCTATCCTAAGTAAAAGTCTTAATCCAGTCCATTATTTTGCACTGAAATGATTAAAATATTCCCCAGAAATCATTGGTCAGGCTTGTGTTGGGGAGTGTAAAATAAAAAAAACCTCTACGAAGTCTCAATTCACAATGAATTTGAGGAGACAGAGCTTGGGATACATTTGGAAGGAAAAGAACAAGTCTGTCACATTATTCCTGCAGATTATAATCAGAAATAATTTACAATGCTACCATTTCAATAAGAATATTCTTTATTTTTAATAGGTACTTAGGTGACCAATAAAATATCAAGTTCTGAGTTCCAGATGACATTTAAATATCTTCTCCTGTGTATCCAAAGCTACTTACAGATGTTTGCTCATTTTTTAATATTCAGAGGAGGATGCTGTTCCACACCTTACCTGAGTGTGCTCAACTCCCAGCATTGATTATCACCATTAAGTTAGTTTGGAACATATCTTTAAGTATCTATCTACCTACCCTCTTCCAGGTGTCACAGCCTCCTGTAGGCTTAAGTTAATTTGTGTTCCATTTGTTGGTGTCTCCTGCAATAAAACAAAGACATCAGGATATAAATTATAATATTAAAGATATTTCTAATATTGAAGATGTGAAAAGAAAAACAGGACAAAATAACACAGAGACCTGACCAGGCCAACTTTCCATGAATTATAATAAAAAATAACAATTTAAAATTAAACCATTTGAAACAACATCAAAGGTGTGTGTTATCAGAGGACAATCTGTGTGTGCCTTTGGGTAAGGTGCTAAAACTTATTTCATGGAACCATGGAATAGTTTGGACTGGAAGGGACCTTAAATCCCATCCAGTCCCACCCCTGCCATGGCAGGGACACCTCCCACTGTCCCAGGTGCTCCAAGCCCCAGTTTCCAGCCTGGCCTTGGGCACTGCCAGGGATCCAGGGGCAGCCACAGCTGCTCTGGGCACCCTGTGCCAGCCCTGCCCACCCTCCCAGCGAACAATTCCTTCCCAATATTCCATATGATTCTGCTCTCTGGCACTTTAAAGCAATTTCCCCTTGTCCTGCCACTCCAGGCTCTAGTAAATAGTCTCTCTCCATCTTTCTTTTGTGTCCTTTCATGAACTGAAAGGCCACAATTAGGTCATCTCAAAGCCTTTTCTACTCCAGGCTCAACAATCCCAATTCTCTCAGCCTTACGTGACTGCACTGATTGCTTTTAAAAAGCTTTAATTTTGAAAGAAAATTACATAAAATTCATAAACAGGTTAGGGATCAACTGCAAAAAACTTCCTTACTCTACCTCATTGATTTATCATAAAAACACTCATCCTTTTCTTTATATCAGTGTGGGGAAGTCAACACAATTTAAACATGACCTGAAGCTCCCATTTGTGTGCTCAAACACTTCTGTGATTTTATGTGATATTTTTTAGAGCTACACAGACAGCAGACCGCCTTCTCAGGGGAGAATGACGCACATCTGATCCCTGCTGTGTCACTACTGCAAACCAGAAAATGCAATTCTAATTATCAGAAACTGAGCAGCCCAGCTCGAGTTTCACACACCAGGGATGGGCTGATCACACTGGGTGTTACCCGAGCTCTGCTGACATAACCACACCTCCTCCAGCTTCACACAACCAGGAGCAGAGCGCTGGTTACTCATTTTCTACCCAGGCACAACTGCTGGTGGACTGAACAGTGGTCACAGCACTGAGGTGAGCTAAGTTTGTTGTCAAAGAACGTGCCAGGATGAAACATTCTGCCTGAATTATGCTGCTAAAGAAAGTAGTTCATAGCAGTTTCACACACACAAACAGAACTAATCCTGCAGTAATTATAAGAGAATAAAGTATCTATGAGGACATGTATGTAATAGGAGAATAAAATTACTCTGAGCATATGTACACATCCCACCTTCTTCTAAGGAATCCAGGGGAAAAAAGGGGGTGTTCTCTGTTCCATCTTTTCCATAGTAAATAAATTAAAGCAGGAGGGATTCCAAACTCCATCCAAGCCCTTCCCGGTGCTCCCGCAGGAGTTTTGAGCGTGGGAAGGGGGAGTGAAGCACAGCATCGGTGCCGGCCGTGACCTGTCATCAACCCTGAACACCCCCGGTCCATCCCGCGCCTCCTCCTCCGCCCCAGTGAGAGTGGGAAGCGACAGGGACACGGGAAACCTCCCAGAAACCCGCGTGTCCCGTTCTGGGCTCCTCGGGACAAGAGAAACGGAGCTTCTGGAGAGGATGCAGTGAAGGGCAGCAAAGATGCTGAAGGGACTGGTGCACCTACCTGCCCAGGAAAGGCTGAGGGAGCCGGGGCTGTTCAGCCTGGAGAGGAGCCCCAGTTGAGAGGGGCCCTCAGCCCTGGGTGTCCCTGTCTTCCCTTGGGTGTTTCTGTCTGTCCCTGGGTGTCTGTCTGTCCCTGTGTCCCAGGTTCTGCTCCGCGGCCCAGCAACGACACCAGAGCAACGGGCAGGGACTGATGCACAGATAGTTCCATCTGAACTTCGTTACTGTGAGGGTGACAGCGCTGGAACAGACTGCCCAGAGAGGGTGCGGAGTCTCCCTCACTGGAGATATCCCAGAACCCGGGCCGTGTGTTCTGGGATGGCCCTGCCTGAGCAGGGAGGTGGGATCGGATTGATTCCTTCCAACCTCACCCGCTCTGTGATTACAGTGACCCTGCGATTTCAGTAATTTTGTGATATCTCTGATTCTGTATTTTTTGTGATTCCTCTGATTTCTGTGTTCCCCGGCTTCACATCAAGGGAGCAGCCTCGGGGCTGCGCCGCTGACCCGGCCCCGCTGCCGGCGGGGCAGCGCGGCCCTCCCCAAGCTCTGCCCCCCGCCCCCGCCGCCCGGCTCCGTCACGGCACAGGGAGGCCCCGGAAGGAGAAGGAGAGAGGGAGAGCGAGAGGGAAAGAGACAGAAGGGTAGAAAAGAAGAGGGAAGGAGAGGACAGGCTGCACTCACCGCCGCCGCCCCGCGCCGCCGCCGCCTCCCCGCGCGCCCCACGCACC
>VXBI01006321.1:599679-626766 GCA_013397375.1 Toxostoma redivivum | reverse complement strand
CCCCCCGGCCCGGTCCGGCCCGGCCCCGCCCACCGCAGTCTCGCGAGACCCGCGCGCGCCGGCGGGAGAGGAGGGGGGGGGGGGTGTTGGCTCTGACGTCACGGGGCGGTGGCTGTGACGTCACGGGGCAGTGGTCCTACGTCACGGGGCGGGCACCAAAATGGCGGCGGCGGCGGGAGCTTGGCTGAGGGGCTGCGCGAAGGTGACGCCTCAGGGCGGGATAGGGGCGAGGGAAACGGGGACAAGGGAAAGCCACAGCCGTGTCCTGCTGGGCTGCTGCAGCTCCCGAGCCTGCTGGTGTTGGGTGGGGGTCTCTGGCTCTGGGAGCTGTCGGGATGCAGGGGATGCAGGGGCAGCTCTGCGAGGCGTGGGGGGCAGCTGGGGAAAGTCCTTTTCTCCTGCCCCGTGAATTTGTGCGTGGAGTTGTAGGGGGACGGTGTTGGGTAACTTCGTGATAAGAAAAGCTCTTGTAAGTCTTAAGAAATGGTTGTGAGGTTTGCCCAGCACCGTCGTGGCAGCAGAGGCGCTTTGAGGTCTCCTTTGGTTGGATTTTAGGGAAAGGTTCTTCCCCAGAGGGGGCTGGCACTGCCCAGGCTCCCCAGGGAATGGGCACAGCCCCGAGGCTGCCAGAGCTCCAGGAATTTGGACAGCACTGCCAGGGATGCCCAGGGTGGGATTGTTGGGGTGTCTGTGCAGGGACAGGAGCTGCACTGGATGATCCTGTGGATCTCTTTCAATTCAGAATATTCCTTGTTTTTCTAAACCCACTTGTGGCACTGGAGGTGTGATCAAGACCTGCAGAGACGCCGTGGTTTTGCCACGCATGCCTTGGCTGTGTAAGTGAGGTGTGCTGACCTGGGACCTTCTCATGCAGCTCATGGGTGTGTTGTGGTTCTGGAAATAAATTGAAATAAAGAAAACCAACCCCAGAAATGAAGGCAAGCTTCTCTGCTGGGAAGTAGCAGCTGTGGAAACAGCTGGGATAGATACAGGAGTGGAAGTCAAGCAAGCATAGTAAGCTGAGGAAAATATTGCTTTGAGTTTTTTCTGTTTATATCTTAATGCTGCTGCCAGGTCCAGCATTAAAGTGTTGTTTTAGATTGTAAAACAAACAGAAGGAAACCAGGAGAACTGATCTTTTAAAGAGTTGAGGTGGAGGTAAGAATTGAGATAAATAGAAAAATCAATGTTATCAGCAAAAACATGTGTTTAGTAGGGCAAGCAGTCTGAATCCTGGAGCAGCATAAATAACTACCTACAGAAGAAGAGCAGGAAAAAAAGGCAGGGAAGCAGCATCCAAGGATTTAAGTAATGCACATGCTCTTTAAATAACTGCCTGAAATTAGTGATACTACATGGCTTCTAAGAAAAGAAAGATACACAATAATGTAGTGACTTGATTATTTATTTAGTTTTTAAATCTAAATGTTGAACAAAAACATTTCCACACCAGGCTATTATTCCTCTGGTACAGTTGTGTGTTGCTGCTCTTTGTGTGGCTGATGCCAGGATTGATCTCATCCCTTGGATGCATCCCATTGGTTCTAAAACTTTTCAAGGTGACTTTTTTAGGACTATTCCTTTGCTCCTGCAGCACTATTTCAGTCCTGTCTCAAACAAGTACCTACCAAAGCATGGTTGAAAAATGTCTGAACCTTTGTTTCCCCTGCTGTGGTAGGACACCTTTCCCTGCCACTCTCAGGGAAAGTGATGGGAAGGAGGGAAAGCCTGGGGTGGTTTTAGGAGAGGTAATCCCAGATTGCTGTGAGGGTGGGGAGGCCCTGAGACAGGTTGCCCAGAGAATCAATCTGGCCACCCCATCCCTGGAAGTGTCCATGACCAGCTTGGACATGGCTTGGAACAACCTGGGATAGTGGAAGGTGTCCCTGCCCGTGGCAGAGATTTAATGTCCCTTCCAACCCAAACTACTCTATGATTTTATGTTTTATATTCCCAGTGATTCACCTTATATATGCTGCCATGGAGGAAAATGCTGTTTTCTTTGTGCTTGGAAATGAAGTAGTGGAAGGAGCAGGAAGTATGTGTGGTTTGTAGCCCTGTCACTGCTCAGGAAGCAGCACAGTGTTAAATAGAAATGTGCATGTGTGTACTCAGGTTTTTCCTTCTCAGACCTTGCCAAGGACAGACTTGCACAGGTGGGGGTTGGCACACCTGGGTGTCAGGTGACCCCAGCATAGCTGCATGTCCTGCAAATAATCCATCCCTGGCTGACTGCTTCCAGAACGTGGTTGCCTGGGGTTTAATCTCTATTAAAACAATGTTTTCTTTATTTTGTGAACACCCACAGTGATTCCAGTAACATAATTTGAAAGTGTTACAGCTATTGCTGACCATCCAAATATATTCATAGTTTAGCCCTGCTTATCAGTAGTTGTTTTATGTCACCAGGACTTTTGAATGTGAATAAACACTGAATGTTCACAGCAATAATTATTTTCTCTGTACGACTTCTGACTACTTGTTGTTGTTGGGTTTTATTTTATGCACAGCTCTTTGTGCCAAAATCAGAATTTCATTATCACAATAGACTTTTGCTTCTTGTCTCCAAAAATGTTCATCGATGTGTTTTACATCAGTTCTTCAGCCAGGGAGATGACAAGTGTTGAAAGCCAACATGAAAGAGAGGGAATTATTTGAAGGATCAAAGGAATTTTTACTTCCTGACCCCGAAGTTTCTGCTGTTTTTTGAGGAATGCTGCTATCACAATGTGCATTGTGGAATTGCCCTGTGTTCTGTGAGTTAACAGGCGCCTGCTTAGGGCACAGCCAGTCTGTTCCTCACTCTGGGGTTAAGAATGAGTGCTGCCAAAAATGTGTGTTGGCAGACGTGTTTTCATATACTTTATGGCACAGCTGTGTCTCTCTTGGGGGTTTCTGTCTGCAGTTGTTTGTGTCTCCACACTTTAGACTGACATAGCAAAAGTGACAGAATCTGCAGCACAGATCAGATCTGTGGACATCAGCCCCAGAGTGGGGAGCTGTGAGAGCAGAACCATTGTTCTGTCCAGCTAATTTTGAGACACAAACTATGCTGCTTTTCAGGAATACATTTTAGCTACTGCAGGCTCATTACTTTTTGAGCCAGATCCTTTATGCCAACTTCCTTTTAAATCCTAAGAAATTATTCTGTGTTTGGAAAGCATATTGGCCTTCATACCAAACTTACCTTTCTAATGCTTTCTAAAACTTTCTAATTAAGTCTTTGCACACAAAAGGTTTTAGGTCTCTGAGGGACAAAGCTGTCACATTATCTATGTCCTGACAATCACTGTGTGTAGCTTCCTCCCAAAAGCCACTGTTCTGTTCATTTTTGTGACTTTTGCCACATATTCTTAATACTATTCCCCACAGTAAAATGCTCAGCCTCTGCTCTTTTGGTTGGATAACCAATGCTTCTTGAAATCATTGTTGAATATTGTGGACAAATGTGGAGCATAAGCATAAATCACTTAGTTTTAGTGCCTTCTCATGCTTTTAAAATAAATCAACCAGATAAGACACATTAATTATTAGTTACACTATCAACATAGTGACTGTGGGATTTTAACTCTATAGAAATTAACTGTACAGAAGCATTCAAATGCCAGGGCTTTGTCTACAAAATGTGTGCTCTTTCTGAAAAATAATTAAGCAGTGGATAAGAATTCAGTGTGAATACAGAAATCCACAGTGCAGTTAAAAGTTAGACCCTTACACAGTGAAATACCAATAATCCACATGAGTGGCTGTCAGATTGCTTTAGAAACAAGAGTTGCTGTCCCAAGAAATGCAGGGAGAAAGCTAAAGGCAGTCATTGAAGTTGCTAGGCCTGTAAAAGTCATAGTATGTATTCTTTACTCATCATATTTGTTAATGAAAGTATTAATTATATTGAAATATATTCTCACTACTCTGAATATTGCAGTAGACTTGCAAAATCATCTATAAAAATAAATACTATCAGCAGGTTTCATTTGCTGTAAACACTAAAATTGACTGAAAAAATGTTTGTGCATACTTTGTAGAATAACTTTGTGTTAGTAAACTTCCAGAAAGAAAACTTTCATGTTAAAAGAAAAGTAATTAAAGGCTATTTTCTTTTAGGACACAGGGGAGGGGGAGGTTATATTTTCTCAAAAGCTTTCAAGCTGAACATTACATGTAAGTTATATTTCCTAATCATTCACTCAATAAAAGCACTGGGTAAAGTTATATATTGGTGTCTGCATACAAATCTAACTGTTTGCCTGTTCTGTATTTGTTGCCAATAGCTGAGAAGACACATGCCAGCACACTTGGCTCCTTGGAGGATTTCTCCCCGTGTTTTTAGATCCTCCAAATCAGAACTCAAGCCAAATCTAGCCAGTGATGGACTTGTCTGTGCTCCACTTCAAATGTTCACTGAAGAGGAGGCCATGCTGAAAGACATGGGTAGCTATTATCTCTGTAGTTAATACTCAGAAATGTTTTAAGTAGAGGGGATATTTTAGCTTAAAATTTTGCTTTCATTATTTATTTCTAGTCAAATGTTGGGATTTTTTGGGGAGTGCTTTATGCCTTGTGTTGCTTGGGTTATTTACTTTTCTGGGAGAGTCAGAACATAACCTGTCAGAAGCACCACATTCCTGTTATATTGATCCCCAAGGAGACTGTTGGAATATTTACACGTTTTCTTTCTTCTTTTCATTACAGTGACCAAATTTGCCCAGGAACGAGTTGCACCCTTCGTGCAAAAAATGGATGAGAATGCGAAAATGGAAGATTCCATTGTACAGGGATTGTTTGAACAAGGGGTCTGCACACTTTTACCTAATCTTTTATTTGGAAAGTAATATCATTTTAAGAATCTCTAACTGTTCCTTGTTCAGATTTTTAGATTAAAGGATTGAGGGGTATAATTCAAATGAACTAATGAGTCATTAAAAATTTTGGAGTTGTCAATCACATGACAACTTTCTTTACAACGTTGTCACTCTCCATATTTTTTTTCCATCTCCTCCATACCACATACTTCACCTTATCTTTTAGTTCCTTGTCTTCCCTTCTTCACTTTTTTTTTTTTAGTAGGATAAGTATAATTGGATGCTGGAAAGGCCATGACTCCAAGTGTTGATGGAGAAGAGAATCAGGAGTCCTCTGTGCCTTACTGGGTAGCCATGAGGACTTACATTGCCAAAATCCTGATGTTCATTCATGGATTCAATTTTACTCTTTCCTGCTATCAGGACCAACAAATTTATATATTTTCACCTTTTCCATTTCAGCTGATGAGTATTGAGCTTGGGGAAGAATATGGAGGAACTGGAGCTTCATTTTTTTCAATCATATTGGCAGTGGAAGAATTGGCCAAAGTTGATCCAGCTGTGTCTCTTGTGTGTGAACTCCAAAACACTCTAACAAATAAATTGTTTACCACCTATGGAACAGAAGAACAAAAGAGAACTTATCTGCCTAGGGTGTCTAAAGATACAGTGAGTCAAAGTCTTACTTCACTTAACTATTAAAATTATATTATTGTTTAGTAATGTTAGTGGGATTTTTTTTTCAGTGACTAATGTGTATCTGCAGCTCTGGAAAATATGTGTGAACTTTGAAACACTGGTTAGAGCTGAGATCTGTGATGATATAGATACATCCTGTCATCAGTAGCTGAGAGGTAAAAAGTGGAAAGGCACTTATTAGTTTCATTAAAATTTAATTTACTGTGGAAAAGAACTGTAAAGCAGTTGACTTTGAGAGATGTGTAATTACACAGTGTTTCTATTCTTAATCTCCATAGCTGAAATTCAGTTACTTTAATGCAATAGGTTAAAATGTTTGAATTTAAGAGACTTATGCTGGCTTATAAGTATTTTCCTTGTAGGATTTATTTGTATTTGTGAAAATTAAATTGGCTTTTTCCTTTCCCTTGCCAGTTAGGGAGTTTCTGTCTTTCGGAGGCTGGGTCTGGCAGTGATGCTTTTTCCTTGAAGACTCGAGCTGAAAAGAAAGGAGACTACTACATTATCAATGGTTCAAAGATGTGGATAAGCTTAGCAGAAGATGCAGGAGTTTTCTTTGTCATGGCAAATACTGACCCATCCTTAGTAAGTTGCTGCAGAATTCTTGCATTTCAGTGACAGCTGCTGGTATATGAAGCTGTGGATTTTATATTAATAATCTGATGTTCAAGGTTAATACTCCGTGCACCTTTTCCTAGCTGATTGCAAACCTTTAAAAATATTTACCAGCAAAACTTGAGAACTTGGCGAGCAATTTAATAAATTCCTCCAACCAGGGAAAATAAATATGTCAGGATTGTGGTTGCTTAGATGAAGAGCACAGCCCTGGTGGTATTCTGAGTAACAGGACTCACAGTCTTATGCTTTTCCAACCTTTCTGACATAGTTGGCAAATTCCTGTTGTTAAAATGGAAAGCTAAAAAGTATTCTGTAGTAAAGTATGTCCAGTAAAAAATTACATAGCTGAGTATGCAAGTATCAGGTTTGTCCCCAGTCTGGATGTAGGTAGTAGATTTTGAGGGATATTAGTATGAAAAACAGTTTTTGATTATCTTTAATTCTCCCCAGGGATACAGAGGAATTACATGCTTCATAGTGGATCGTAACACAGAGGGGCTTCATGTGGGGAAGAAGGAGGACAAGCTGGGAATCAGAGCATGTTCCACCTGCCCAGTCACATTTGACAACGTGAAGGTATTTTAAGTTCAGCTGTTGAAGCATCATTTGTGTACAACTGGAACCTGACCACACATCAGGAAAGAATATTAACTAAATTCCCTATTTTTTTCCTATAGATACACTGATTGTTGGGCATATTTTAACATTTTCCTCCCACAGAAGTCTAGAGAGGGGTTGGATTTCTTAAATTTTGGTGTAGTTTTTCTCAGTCATCAGTTCATAGCCATGTGAATCTGGGAATGCTCTAATCAGATATCCTAGGAATTAAATTGTAGTTTATGTTTTATGCCTTCACTTATGAGGAACAATTGATAAAACTTGCAAACCCTTTTAGTAGTTGCAAAGCAGAATAGAACAGGAATAATTGGGTGGTTTTATTTTGTAGGTTCCTGAGAGCAATATCCTGGGACAAATTGGACAAGGCTATAAGTATGCCATTGGAATGCTCAATACTGGCAGGATAGGGATTGCTGCACAGGTGAGTGATTTGGTTTGTTACTGAGCACAGCCAGGATATCATTTGAGCTTGGACTGAAATTTGTGGGATATTTAAAGCTGTTTAGGATCTAAATACTTTATTAAAAGCTCAGTTGCCACTAGATGTCACTGCTCCCGTAGCAAAGTTACAGAGAAGGTAGGAGCAGCTGCCAGTGGGAAAATTCTCCTGTGGTGACATAAGCAATAGACTTAAAAAACATTAAATGGCAATTAGCTTGTCTTTGGTTGTTAACTTATTGCTACTGAATTATGTCCACATTCTTGTCTCACACTATGAAAATTTATTTTGCAAAGAGAACTAACTTTGGAAAACACTGAAATGTGTAATATTACTGCTTCCAGCTGGGATTGTGTGGGGCTGGCAAATGTAACCTAGTGCTAACTGATGTTTTCCCAACAACTTAATTTATTTTAAAAATAAATATGGTTTTCTCGAGCAGAACTGCTCCAGTTCATTGTTGTGTTTGAAAATTGCACTGTATGGCATCTAAGGGGAAAATATTTACTGTCCTTGGAGTTATTTCAAAATGTTGTATTTTGCTGTAAAGTCAACTTGGATTTCAGAGTATTGCTGATCTCAGTGGAAATCAGCTTCAGCCCCAGAATAAAATTAATTGTGATAACTTTTTATATTTTAATTTACTTTTGAAAACAATCTTTTCTTTGTTTATACGTTGTTGTACAGTATTTCTGTACTACTAATCTCCTTTATTTTTGTCTGGTTTGCAGACAGACCATAAGAAATCATCTTCATGAAATTGAGATTTTCCACATGGCAATACACTATGTTGATAATTGGGCTGTCTTTTCCATAATTTCTAAAGATTACCTGTGATTAAACTTTGTCTGATATGGCATTTAAAAAGGGCTGTGGGCCCCATTGTTCCCAGAGATATAAATAATATAAAGGCTCTGGCAGTAAAATACATGGCCTGGATTTTACTCTTAATTACTCTAAGTTACACCTTAATTAAAAGTTAAGGTCAGGTAGTTGTTATATCTTAGTTACTGCTTTCTTGGCACCTTCAAATTAAGAGAAATGGACTTGACAAGAACAGCAGCTCTAAAGCCCTGTGGTATTGAGTTTAGTTTTGCAGTAGTAATAGATTTAAAAGATAATTAAGATCTTATAAAATGTAATTGTGGCTTTGAAAACAGTTTCAGATGGTTTTCGTGCAAGGCAGCTGCAATATTATTACAGGTGCTGAAGTTGATGTACTTGGTTCTTACAATTTATAAGGAGATGACAAATCTGATAATGGGGCTAATTAGCAGCAGACTGCAATATTTTCTTTTATTGTTTTCCTATGTATCATTTTTTTTCTGTTGTACATCATTAAAGGTAGTTTTTCTAAGCTGCCTGATGTGACACTTTACTGCTTCTGCCTTTGTGAAAAGACAGAATTGATCTAAATTCTTCTACAATTGTTCTGCAGAGTTGGAAGATAGTGCAAGAAATGTTAACTCTCCTTCTACTCCACTAAGTTTCTAACTTCTGGTACAAATTGCTGATTCTGGCAGTCTGGTGTCTTCTAGAAAATGAGAAATTATTTTGCTTTTGAAAATAGTTTTGATTAATCATTCAGATTATTTTCCTTTAATAGGGTAATGTAGATCTATAGATCTTCAGTTTACAATAATTTTCTTACGCAATTATGAATTTTCCAAAAAAAACCCCACTTTATATTTTTGCAATTAAAGTTGACCCATATGTTTTGTTCAAAAAATGTGGTAGTGTTTTCACAAATACTTGCCTATGGTAAGAAATGGGCATGTAATAGGTTTGTTCCTTAAACTTTTCTTTATTATAACTCACGTCAGTTTTTCTGATAACTGTAAAATTCTGGCTCCTAGGAGTCTCTATAGAAGTTTTAGCAATAGCTAGTTAGGAAGAAAACAACTTTTCCCTTGGATATCAACCTGTTATTATCATCTCCATTAGGTGCATTCAATTAATCAATTTTTTCTGACCATATCCTTATTTTTTCTTACAGATGTTAGGACTGGCCCAGGGGTGTTTTGACCGTACAGTTCCCTACACAAAGGAGAGAGTCCAGTTTGGGAAAAGCATCTTTGATTTCCAGGTACTTCTTAATGGACACATGGGATGTTTCCTCCAAGAAAGAATAGTGATCACATTAAACAGTAAAATAGGTATTATGATTTGCATAATTCATGTTCCACTTCACGTCTTGTCTCTCCTCCTCAATATTTGAGAAGAATTTTTCAAAAAAAATTCTGGATGAACGTTCATCTGCCACCTAAAATGCATCAACTCAGTGGTGTGTGCCTTTGCCACACAAATAATTTAAAAATTAAAAATATTATTCACATATTCCTTTTGCTTGATAAGTTATTGACATTCTTTGAAAACAATGCACATGGAACTCCCTTCTGATTTTAATATCACACTATACTGAATGTGCTCCAGTTTTTATACCCTTTCATGAGGTGTAGGGGAAGGGCTTTTTCTGGAGACACTAGAAATGATAAAAAAGATGAGGAAAACTGATTGAATTATTAGATTTCCTGTGTTGTACAAAGACATTTAGTTTTCATTATAATATCTATTTCTTACAGCAAAAAAGACTCTTTGTTGCAAAAATGATGTATAGTTTAATAAGGAAGATACATAATTGTAATTACTATAGTAATTTTCTTGTTAAAAGAAACCTACATCTCAGCTGAAGAGAAGGAACATTAGCACTACTCATAATTTATGCAAATTTTAGGAAGCACTCATAGATACCTAGGAAATGATTGGAACTACGTCTTTTGAATGGGAAATGGAATTTATAATTGCCAAATCATTTTGGTATTTTGACCTGCCTATATATTTCTGCAAATCTGAGGGAACAGTGTTAATGTTCTAATAAGATGAAAGATTTCATTGTGTTTGAGACTACTAAATGTTCATTTTCAATGATCATAATATTTGGGTGTTCTTAAATAAACCCATTCTCCTGTAATACCGTTCCAATGTGAGCTCCATCATCTTTTTCCTTCCCCTTGAATCCATTCCTCTGTCATGTCCTCTGGACTTTTAAGCTGCTTCTAAATCTTGTCTTGTGCCTCTACAACAAGGAAAGGAGTTGTCACCTTGCTAGTTCTCCACTTCATTCAAGAAATACTTGTTAGCAAGTCTTCCTTGGCTAAGCTCATTAGGGAACCAGACCTGGTTTTGTCTCAATGAACAGCTGCAGAATGAAAATGCAGTTCTGACTTTCTCATGCCTTTGTAATCTGGAGGAGGATGTTAAGATTGGGATAAAATTTTCCTTTATATTCCTGGGTTTAAATAGGTAACCCCCTGTCCAGCCAGTCAGGAAAAAAGAGCCCTAGTGCTCCTGAATCCAAGAACAGAAAAAGGGAAAATAGGACTGCAGTTCCTGAAAGCACTTCAGTGGCCCAAGAGTATTCCCACCCTCTGCCTATGAACACAGAAGGAACATGGAACTAGTTCCCACCTGGATTTCATGTTTTTATTTTAGAGTGCAGGTGCATTCTGTGGTGAGCAGAATGGTTGTTGCTGGGAGCTCCAGCAGGGCTGTGTGTGAGTGCTGTGCTGCTGTTGCAGGGGATGCAGCACCAGATTGCCCAGGTGGCCACGCAGCTGGAGGCCGCCCGGCTGCTGACCTACAACGCGGCACGGCTGGCAGAGGCGGGCAGGCCGGCCATCAAGGAGGCCAGCATGGCCAAGTTCTTCACTGCTGAGGTACCTGCAGCTCCCTCACTCCATCCAGGCCCTCATCCCACTGCTGCTAAACTTCATTCCACTCCTTCTGTTACCCAGTGTGTAACTGGTATTTCATCTTTGCTGTGAAAGTTCTGGATGTACTTTTATCTCGGATGCCGCATCCCTGGAGGTGTCCAAGGCCAAGTCAGATGGGGCTTGGAGCAACCTGAGCTAGTGGAAGGTGTCCCTGCCCATGGCAGAGGGGTTGGAATGAGATGAGTTTTAAGATCCCTTCCAACCCAAACCATTCTGTGTTTCTCAGTCCATGCACAGAATCTAAAGTAAGTAAGAATAAGCTGCTCATGCCCCTAAATAAAATTTTTAAAACCAGCCAACAACACTAAAAGAGGAAAGTGAATTAATACTTTCACTTATCTAGAAAGATTTAATTTTCTCAGAAATCTTATTGTGGCATGAGAAATGACACTGTAAAGAGTTCATTTGTGACCATTTCAGCTCTGCTGGTCACATCTGTGAGTATTAAAATGACTCAAAACTGGATGACTTCTCCCTCTTTGCAATTGCTGTCTTGCATACCACTGCTGGTCTTTAGCACTGAGCAGCATAGAAACTACTGCTGTAACAATTAGTGAACTCCTGATGTCCTCTGATTTGTCGTTTTTATCCTAAAATGTCTTGCTAATGATGAATACCAAAATACCCATCCTTCTTCCCTCCTGTTCTAGTTGCTGCTTTATTCCCTGTTTTGTTATTAATTAGGTACAAAGTGTAAGTTTTACTACCACTGTGGTGAAGTTGAATCCTGTAACTCTGAAACTCTCCTCATAGGTTGCAACACTGACAACCAGTAAATGTATTGAGTGGATGGGAGGTGTTGGATTCACCAAGAATTACCCAATAGAAAAGTACTACAGGGACTGCAAGATAGGTGAGTGACACTTTCTTACAAGTACCTCTTTGTGGCTTTAGTGCTGTTAAAGTTTGAGGAATAAGGGATGGCTTCTTTCCTCAGGTTATTTTTTCCTTGAGACTGTATCAACACTAATTCAAAGGCTCAGATTTAAAACTTTATGTATAGATGTATATACATGCAAGGCTAGTTAAAATATCTCATTAGATACCAACAAAATACAGACACAAACACTGTGTCCCACTCTATTAGGAAAATCTCTGTTAAAAAAAAAAAAGAATTGAAAATACCTTCATTGGCTTTAAGATCTGAATCCATGTAGAGTTTTCTTTTCAAGGCTTTCTTGTTTATCGGGATAATCCTTGGACACAACAGTTTGATATTTTTAACAATATTACCCCTTGGCTTTTATTATAATAGCATCTGGAACTTCTTTCATTTTTGCTGGCTGTTTAAGAATTGCTTTTCAGGAAAATGTCTTTACATTATGTGGTGCCAGCCAGAAAAGTGGTTTAATTGTTACAGATAATAAAATACTAACGTTTGTAATATTATATAAATAATTATAATTCTGTGCTAGTACTTGCACAGTAAAGCTTAATTTCATAACTGTAAAGGTTCTAACTGGACTTTAGGATGATATTTTGGTCTCTTCATAAATTCACTGTGGGTTTAGAGTCTAGTAATTTGTTTTCTTCTGATTTCAGGTACAATATATGAAGGAACTTCGAATATCCAGCTGAGTACAATTGCAAAATTCTTAGCACAGGAGTACTGAAACCATAAGAACTTTCTTGATACTATATGAAAATTATTTCCCTGAACACTAATTTTGAATTACCCATTTATTTGTAATTACAGAAGGCATTGGTGACACTATAAATAAGAATACATCATCATAGTGCAATCATAGGGAAAACCATGAATTCCCCATTTCAGGAGAGTGAGTAATTCGTGTGCAATCATGAATTCCACATTAAAATCCAAACTTCTTTCTGCCTGAGAGACTTCCAAGCACTGGATTTAGCTCCCTTAGGTCATGCCAGCAGTTTATCTCCACTTGGAGATTTCAAAGTGAAAAGAAATCCAAATCCCTGGCATTTCTGTGAATCCACCTGGGAGAAGGGACTCTCCCCATGCAGCAGAGCTGGTGTGTGGAGTGGAGCTGCAGTTGGGATGTGCTGCCTGCATTAGCATGGGGTGCAAAGAGAGGGAAGTGGAGGTTTCCTCTCTCCCAGATGGAGTGATGTCTGTGGGGCTGCTGTAATTGGAGTGATTTTTACAGCAGCCCTCAGTGTGTTCTTAAGGATATCTTTGTAATTAAGCCCTTGCAGCCCCAATTTGTACTCCTGAAAGGTGGATAATATCCACCTCCCTTTCCAGCCTTCTCAGCTGTTAAGGGTTTTAATCTAAAAGCCTATTTATAGTTCTCCTTTCATAAAAGGTTGAGTTGAAATCTTTCTGAAATGGGGTTAAAAAAGCTCTAGTAGTTCTGCAAAAGGACAGATACAAGCTGGGTAATGGGAGTGCTGTGATGCTACCTCACAGTGGCCTTTCCACATTCAATGCATTTTACAAACTTTAAAGGGAGGCACTGTTAATTTGCAGCCTAGAATTGCTTGCTCCTGGAAGTTAGTGGTTCTCTAGCACAGTTTTTCCCTTTTTTAAGAGAGAAAAAGGGCAGGGGGTTGGGAAGATATGCTTTTTTTATTTGTCTCTGTTTACTCTAAAATTAGACATTTTATTTACAGCAGAAACCTCTTCAGAGCTGGAGAGCTAATTAACTAATAATCAAGAGACAGGAAGCTTAATATATGAAAAATCATCCTAATTGCTGTAATTGGCAATCTGTTTCAAGTGTTTTGGGGAGGGAAGGATTGGTTTTCTGGTTTTGGCTGACTTAGAAGAATCTCATTTTTAAATCTTGCCTTTCACTGATGATTCACTCTGAGTGGAGCTTAGAACGTTACAGGCTGAGACTCCCAGAGGATTTCCTAGCAAAACCAGGGCAAGTGACACTTAACAAGTGGGATTTGTAAAACAAGCAGTGCCTTAGACAAAGAAACAAGGATGAAAAGCATTATTAAAAAGTTCTGACTTCAAAGGGGAGTAACTGCTTTAGTGAATTAATCCCTCTATATCCACACTTTGCCTGTTAATGGGCAAAGAATTATTGTGGTGATTATCCTTGTGCCAATAAAAAAGCCCCTCCCATACCAGTTTGGTCAAGAGCTTTGAGATTTTCAAAAATACAAGAGTTGGAAGGTAGACTAGATGGTTTCTGAAATTTTCTTCTAGCAATATTATTATTAATCATTATTAATACATTTCAGATTTGCTTTCAGGCTTTCTTTCAGCTGAATTGAAACAGCTGGGGGAATTTAGATTAGAATTAAGACTACAGACACCACAACATTTTACTACAGTTACTCTGCTCAACACTGTCTATCTGTGGATCTAAAATAATCATAACCTCACTGCAAAATGCTTGAGTTAATGTTGATTACTGTGCTGAGTGCCAAGGTGAGGCAGCTCTTGGCTGCTGAGGTTTAATCTGCTTTCCTCATGTGAGTGTCCACAGAAAACAAGGTTTGGTTTTTGCTGTGATCTCCTGGTTTGAGACACTCTCAGCATCTGCAATTTTGTGTGAGACTGAGGACTGGCAATACTTAACTGATTCAATACAGTGCCAGAAGCAAACCCTTTGTGGAGGAAAGTGCAGAGCTCTTTGAAGGACTGTTAAGGGCTGGATATCCAGGATTATGTAAAAAGAACTGTGTAGAACTGTGTCAGGCATCTGTTTGAAAAAATAACCAGGAAAAAAATGAGATGAATGTGATTCCTCACAGTCTGATATGGGATGCCTGAGTCTAGGAAACAACCTGAGCATCCTCAGCTATTCAACAGTGGCTGCTGAGCTTTTTTTTTTCTCAATAAAGCAAGGTCAAGCCTTTAACTAATGTTACAGCTGTAAATATTTCATGTCTTTGTTATGTATGTTGTATTTTGTACACAGTTTTGAAAGAAATAAATAATGTATTGTATTTGTATACAAAGTGCTGTGGAGGAATATGTGCACAAATCAATTACAACCCCTGGGTAACTTTCCTTGTTGTTTTAAGAGGAGAAGTATCTGTGTGGAGGGCATTGGCTACTCTGGTCACTGATTCTGAGGAGAGTTAACTTAGAGAGTGACAGAAGGGTTTGGGTTGGAAGGACCTTAGATCCCACCCTGCCATGGCAGGGCCACCTTCCACTGTCCCACATTGCTCCGAGCCCTGTCCAGCCTGGCAGTATTTCCTCCCCTCAAGCCTGAGTCCATTGCTGCTCTGAACTCAGATGTTTGGTTAGGAATGAGAAGTGCTGTGCTGTTGTCCAGGAGCTGTTCAGAGCTGCCTGTGCTCCCCAGCCCTTGTTCTGATTTGGGGAAGGCAATTTTGGATGGCAATAAATGGCAGCTCTACATTTGGCACTGTGGGCACAGGCTGCAGAGCTGGTGTGGGCAATGCTGGGAGGCTTTCTGAGCTTTTAAGCTGCTTTATATACTCAATATGTATTTTATTAGTGACTTTCCCCTTTTTATGCCCTTAGTCCATCCAGTCTGTTGTCCTGGAACAGCAGCTTCAGTATCAAATGTTGCATGTGAGCTTCCCTGGTTAGAAGAAAAGACCTGTATGGAGAATGTATTAAAAAGTGCCTGAATTTTGGTTTTGACTTGATACAATGCTAACCTGGTGTATCAGTTCATGGTTCTCTACTAATCTGTCGTGTCATTTAAAATTGTTACCAGGTCTTTCAGGTTTTGTACCAGGAGAGAATGACTGTGTCATGTCAGGTTTCTCTAGTTCTGTTCTGGTTGGTGATCAAGGCAGATTTCCACAGAAGGTTTAATCACTACTTGGAAAATTCTCAAATACAACATTTTATATCATCTTTTCTATGCTGTTGTTCTTTCTTTCATATTTTCTTTTCCCCGTGTAAAGATTCTGTTAGAAAAGGTTTACATGAACTACAGAGTTATTGTTCTTTGGGAGCCTTTTGCTATGTAAAGACCTTTATAATTAACATGTTTTTGCATTTCCACTTGAAAATCTTTAGGTGAGAGGAACATTTCAAGTTCTTCTACCAAGCAAAGCTTGATTGGAAGCCCAGTCTGCGTTGAAAGCAGCTGTCTGACTTCCCTGAGCTGGTACTGGATACACAAAAGCTGAATAAATGCTTTTCCTCAGCCCCAGAATGTATTCAGGGTAACTAGAAATAACCAGTGTGTTCCCTAATAGCTTGTTAATGTTCAAAGGAACATGCAGTGTACACTATAACACTTTTTTCTGGTGAAATATTTAGAAATACAAATCAAAAATATGTGCAGTCTCACTAGACAGTAATAGCATGTTTATATATTTTGTCTTTCAAGATCATTTGGATTTACATCTTTCTGAAGCTATTCTCTCTCTCAATAACTGTAGAGCTGCTAACACTGCAGGACTTAGACAAACTAAAAAAAAGACAAGTTTTTAGTGATTCTTTTTTAGTGAGGCTGAAGTTTGCTGCCCTCAGTCAGGAGCATTCAGCCAAGTCTCAAGCAATGACCCAGCCCTCAGTGGAACAGAATCATTTTCTGATCATCCTTCTCATCACATTAAGTTTGCCACAAGTGTTTTGGATGTTTTTGGACTGAATTGTTTTCAAGGACACCCTGTAAAATTCTTCTATTCCCTAATTTGCATCTTAAACATGCAAATTAAATGCAAATTTTTCCGTATAAGCAGAGCAGATTTAATTTAAAACTGCGTTGCTCAGGTTTTCTGCTTTTGTTTAGATCAACAACCAAAGACATGATAATTACATGTTTTACATTAACTTCTCTGTGCACTCTTTTGGTTTTCTGTAGAAATTTGTTAAACTGAGGCAAAAATAATCCAGGAATAATTAAAAAATAAAAGTTAATGCTTCTGGAAGCATAGTTAAATAGTGAAAAGCTCCAAAGAACTTGTTTGGTCAATGGAGCTGCTGAAGATAGAGTTGGTCCTCTCAGTTTCTGTCCAACCAAGCTTTAGAAGGAAAATAATTTTCTAGGTTTAATTGCAGCAGTGCCTACATTTGATAAGGCAGGTTATTTGGACTGTTGCTTGAACAATAAAAGCTGGATTCAGCAGGATATTTGTCATTAAATAAATTTGAGTGCCATGAAGGATTCACAGTTTCCAAGGACCAAAGGAAGGTGCAGCAACAGATCTTCCATTTAATGCTGGAAGAATTTTAGCTCTGCTGTACTTTGACTTCAGTGATCCAATTTGCAGAGATAAACAATTCTCTGGCAGTAATGCAGCTTGCCATTATTTAATAGTTATTTAAAATGTTCCTTGTTACCTTTGTGTAAGAATCTGGGCTGCAGGGGAGTACTGGTTGTGCTCTGATTCTTCAGGGCTGACACAGCACTGGGTTAAAGCACCCGATGGTCTGGTGTCTCAGACTGTTCTAATTTAATAGCAAACCTTCTCTATCCTGCTGCTTCTATTTAGAAGTGTCCAAAAATCTTTTTTTTTTTTTTTCCAACTGTAAAAGCCTTCTGGCACTAAATTACATCTATTCCTTGACTGAAACATATCTGCTCTATGCTAACCTCATTATCCAGGAATGATTTCTAGAAGAGGAAGTGAAGAATAATTAAATCATTCCTAACTGAAGGAAATGCTTCGCAGAACTATGCAAATTCCAATTTGGCCAAGATGCTGTGGTTTCAGATTCTATTTCTGGGAAGGGCAGAGGGAGAAACAGTTATTTTTGGAGTCATGGGCAGCTGGGTTCTGGCTGCAGTTTTCTCTCTTCCCTTGAGCTGGGAGTGGGAGGGGACATCCCTGCTGAGGAGCGAGCACAGTTCCTGCCACCACCCTTCTCAGTACCTGTCCTCTGTGAGTGCTGCCAAATTAACCTTGTCCCCCTTGCTGCAGGTGTCACCTGCTTTGGTTGGTGCTGGCTGAGACCCCGAACTGGGGGATTTTCCTGCAAAATCGTGCCTCAGCCCTGATCTTGTAATGGGTTAACTGCACCACTTAATTTGTGGCTTGTCTTCATTTTCTTCTGCCTTCACTCAGAGTCAGGATTAAAACACTAAGGAGAGAAATTTCTCATTTGGACTTGGTTGTTTATTAAATCTTATCTATGCTAAAAACTAAAAGCCAGCAAAATGGAGGTGAATCTGACTAGTTACAAGGTCTTTTAAAGCTGAACAGTCCAATAAAGAGCTAACATCTATATTATTTATACTTTTGACCCAATAAACACCTGTGACCCACACTGTGGGATTTTCTATCCAACCAAAAACTACTACCTGAAACCAAGAAGAAGAAGGAACAAAAAGGAGAAAGAGACAACTCCCAAAACCCTCCATCTTGTCCCATACCTATTACTATATTCTAAAACCCAGAATTCCAAACCCTTCACCTTGTGAAACCACGCACTTCTATTCTAACTAAACACCAAATCACTCAAATTTGGAAGCTTTCTCCAAGGCCTCAAGTCAAAAGCAAAAGTCACTGATCTTTCTCTTGGGGATCAGTGTTAGAAAGCACAGAAAGCTCAGAAAGTTCAAAACTCCAAAGTTTCTGGGTTCCAACAAGCAGTGACTTGTCACCAGTGGTGCCCTGCCCTTGCTGTCAGCACAGGGCAAAGCTGTGAGGTGACAGATGCTTCCCCCACTTAGCCTGGGATACAGCACCTGGAATAAAATCAGGATTGGATCTTGGAGGATGTAAACTCTTAAAAATTACTTTGCTGTGTGTGTGCTCAGCAGGAGTGCCTGGAGCAGCCCATGGGCTGGGCATAGCCCTCATGGGGCTCTGTGCTCACATCTTTAGATTTTCACATTTTTCCATCTGCAAATCTCACTCTTCCAAAGCTTAAGGCAAAAAGAGGGTAAAAAGACCCCTCACAACTAGCTCTTCTTATGTGGGAATGTTTGCAATTATATTGGTGATGTGTAATTAATTTATTAATTGGGAAAAATACAATTAGCATGCTGGAAGAACAGCTCCACAACTTTGGTCTTTCAAGGAATCAGATTGCTGAAATGAGTTTTGCCTTCAAGAAATCCACTTAGAATTAAGAACATATATCCTACTTTTCCAGCTTCTCCTTTTAAAGTTGCATCTTACAATAAAGGAGTGTAAAGAGTAAACTTCAGTGATTTGCAAAAGGCACCAGCCTTGTGCCTTTTCCAAACTGGTTGATTTATGTGCTGTTTGCTGTTTTTGAGAACACAAAACAATTAATTCATGTGTGAAAAGAACAGTGAATTAATCCTAGAGAGCCCTGGAGCCTTTAAAGACCTGAATCATATGTTGAGCTCGTTTAAAACTTGCATAAGAAATTAATGTAGAATAAAGCCCTTTAATTTGAAAAGTGCATCTATAGTAGGTGTCCCTAGGATATCTCCTGGATCATTATTCAGAAAGGTTAAGGAGGACTTTATTTTTCCTTTCTTTCTTTCTTTCTTTTTTCCCCCTTATATTCAGTATGTATTTTTCAGTTTGCAGCTCAACGTGGTGCATTTCAACTTATAAAGAGGCAGAGATTTTAAAAAGAAATGGGGAGCTTTTTATTCACCTTCCACTTAATTTCCTTGCTGCCTTGCCAGTCCCAGCTTAATGAATGTAATTGCTACCTTTGATGAAAATACTATTATCAAGATCACACATTACATTGGAAAACAGTTTTTCTTTAAACACAGCTACTGCAGTCTCTAATTATGCATGTAACAAGTGGCTCCTGAACAAAAGAGCATGTTGTCTACAATTGCTAGGAATTGGAGCAAGGCAAATTTGAACAAAGAACAGATTAGATTTGCTCCATGCTCCACAAAGCCCATTCCCCTGATTAATTTCCTGCAAAAACTAAAACAATTCTCTCTTAAAAGAAACTAACCCTCATCCCCAGAATGATCCATATGCCATTTGTGTCAATCTATATGATGATAATGGCTACAGATTTAAATTATTAACTATTAGGTGTAGTAAAATAGGAAAGCTCTTTTATAAACTTATCTTTTCATATGTAAATAAGCAGTACAAGGACTTAAGGAACAAAAACCTGACTTTTCTGTGGAAAACAGGAGCAAGAAAGCACCCAGTAACTGAAAGTCTGAATTGTGCATGTATAATCCAATTATTTTGTCAGTTTACTCTGTGTTCTGCACTGCAGCAGGAGAACCAGGTCTCCCAAAGTCCTGTTGGGTTTTCCAAGAATGACACATTTGAGGGCTGATTTCCTTGTTCCAATTTGAGGAGAGTTCTTCTGAAAAGGCTTTCATTTATTTCTCAAAACAAATCATTTTGTCAACAGGGCTTAATGAGTCAAAACTAGATTTGGAAATGTATTTTGCTATTATTCCATGGAAAGCAGGTAAAATTTTGAATTAGTACTTGGCCTCGGATAAAATCCTTCAATATGGATTGAATTGTTTTTTGATATTTCTAATTCAAGGAATTAGTCACAGCAGTTTAAAACACAGTGTTATTTTTCATCCCTACTTGTATTGATCCAGGATCCCTATCTGTGGTACAGGATGCAAATAAACCACAGTCAGGTGGGTAAAAGCCCAAAAAAATAAAGAACTCTGCTCCAAGATGTTTACAAGCTGGGTTAGGACTTAGGTTTGTATTAGAACTAATACAAAACAGGGTCTAGATTATTTTTTTAAGGAAAATTGGTGAGCTTCTCTCCTAGAAGGAAATAATAGTAGGCATGGTGGTTTTGGTGCTAGCAGTGGCAAAGGGAGGTGGCAGAGGTGTGTGTAATAGCAGCCTGCTTTTCAGAGCTGCCAGAGTCTTTGTGTCCTCAAAATGTCACTGCAGAGATCCCAGGGACAATCCTTCCCCTGTCACATTTACCTCTCTCAGTCCCTAAAGGTGCTTTGTTTGCAGGTTATCACAGTTCTTCCCAGTTCACATTACTTGTAGTCATAAAAATATCTTTATCCCTGCAGATCAGAAAAAAAAAAAAACAACAAAAAAAACCCAAAACCCCTCCTAATTTTAAATGTGGCTAGAATTAATCAAGATGTAATTATAACACCAAATAAAATTACTTGGAGCATAAAATTCTTCACTATCTTTAAGAAACTGAATAAAAGAAAATGTAAGACGTTTCTTAGAAATGAAAAAATTTCTGTTTCCAGACAGTTTTTCTTGAGTGTTCTGGATGCTATGGGTCTTGTGATGATGGGACACCACAGAGCCTGCACTGGAGAAAAAAACCATGAGAACAGCCCAATGGTTTTGAGGCTTCTGGCTGCAAATATCTGTGACAAAACAGAGCAGGCCTATAATTACTACCTGGGGAAGCTGGAAAACAAAACCAATATATTCACAAAATCCAGAATAATCTGTGGTTTAATTCCTTGTCCCCCTCAAACAAGTTGAAAGTAATCTCATGGGTCTGGGGCAGCAGCTCTGTGTATTTTCCTGTCAGGGTGTGAGTTTTTCTCCTTTCAGAAACAAATCCATCATTCATCTCTTGTTTTAATGTAGCATTTGCTGCAATACACTGTAAAAAAGCTGGGTGGGGAGCTTGGCAATATTCCAGTGGCACTTGGAATATTTATCCCTTCATCACACTGTCCCCACTCAGGTCTCACATCAGCCAAGTGCAGAAGTTCAGCACAGTTCCTGGTGTAACCCATGAGTGTTTTTCTAGGTGTGATGTAATAATGCATTTTTTTAACACAGCCATTGTCTGGAGTAGACATTAATTCACAAAACCCCCATGGCCCCTCTTGCAGGGGCTGTGTGAGGATGCAGCAGAGATTTCTCTGGAGGTGTGATGCACCTGATTGAAACTGGATCTAATTATTGTTAGCCAGTGGTGGGGCAGGGTGGGAGGAGTAAATAGTGGACCAAAGAGGATGATAAAGAACTGAAAAGGAGAAGGCTTGAGGGAGGTTTGAGGTTTTACCCACCTTAATCCAATTCTCCATCCAGTTCTTAAAATAAAGCAGAGCAGGGGGCATATCTTGTGTCTGTATTTAAATAATCCCAGTGCAAATAATCTCTTATCTTTTAAATAATCCTAGTGGGGATGCAAAAGAGAAAGAGTCAGTGTAGAGCCACAGGAATCCATTTCCTCAGCTGTGCTGGAGCTGAGCATGGACCAGCTCAGTGCACCCAGGCTGGCACACAGGGGCTGTTTGTCTCAGGCTCTTCTCCATCCAGATGTATGATCCAGAGAGAAGGAAAAAGGAGTTGAGGTTTAAACTCTTATCACTAAAGTGAGTCTCCCTCTACATTTAAAAACTATCCAGACATTGTAACAGGAATGGGTTTAGTTCTTATGTCATAAATTTGTGTGTGTAGAAAAAAGACTTATTGGCGAATTTAGCAGTATTTTTCGTTGAACTGGCAGTTGCTAACCATTACACCAGTATTTATTTGATTCTTAAAGAGCACAAAAGCATGGACTACAAATAAAGAAGATGGAGTAATAGCTTTTGACTGGACCACTAGCTTTAAACTTGAAATGAAGTGTCCAGTTTTGAGTTACTGTGTCCAAATGCCATTTGTACAGTTTGAAAAGTGGGGGCATTTTTCCAGCTTGTCACTGTTAGCTGTAGTTCATTCCAGTGAATGATATCACTGAAGGAGCAGTTGTTCTGCTATAAGTACTTCACTCATGACTGGAATGTATTAAATGTATTAATCTGTGCCTGAGAGTGTAATTTAGGGAAGCCCTACATTTGACACATTCTTGTACATCCTTATTTTATTGCCTTATCCTGCAGGTAACAATGTCTCAAAAGCAAAGGGACGGGATGAAGTTAAAATTACATGTCACCAAATATTATATGCACTTTTTTTGCCGCTCATTTCGCTGTCAGAATTACAGATTTTCAACAACATTAGTTTAAATATGTTTATGACTTGATTTACACCTTTGATGTCAAAATAAAATGCTAGGCAGGAGCCCAAGGTTTCTAATGAGCTGGGAGGTGAGATGAAGCCATGAGGGGAATGTCCCCAGCCTCAGAGCTCCATCTTTCATGACAAAATTCTGTTGCAGGCGGCGCCTGGGCCAAGCAAAGATAAAACGCGAGGGTTGAGTTATCCTGGAGAGTATTTGTCAAACCTGCTTTAAGCCAGCGGAATAAAAATGTATTTTTGTGGCAAGGTTAGGCTTTATGTCAACTAAGTGAACCCGTAAAGCATTTATGGCCACCTCGTGACTATTGCCTGTCATAAATTTGAAACGCTCTTAATCCATGGGTGCGTAATTTCGAGGCACTCGAGGCACTCTCACCACCTTCCACGTAATTATCTCCCATATTGCTGGGGGAAATTAGGGATGGGCATGATTAGTGGTAACAAACAGCGTTTTCTGAGCAGTGCTGTGAGCTGTGCACCTGTGCAGAGGAGCCCATGGCTGGCTGCCCAGACCAGGTGTGCTGCAGGAGCCCTGGCTGCTGCAGGTGCCTGTGTTCTGCTGACCAGCCCTGGCTCTGAGCAAATTGAAGCAGTTTGAGTGGCTGGATTGAAAGTACAGCCCTGGTGCTGCAAACCAACTCACCTCCCCTTCCTGAGTGAGGTGTGGAGAGCATTTAACCACCGGTGCATCCATAATTTATGCCCAGCCAGAATTTCCCCTGGGAAGATCTGAACCCCTGGGCTGCTCCTTTGCGTTGACACCCACGTGTTCCCTTGCACACATTCCAAAATAACCATCCCAGCTTTTCCTATGGGGCAGTGATGGCTAGAGGAGCTGGAACAGAGGCCACACAGAGTTAAGGGCAATAAAATGGATATTTATGGAGAGGCCTTCAAAGGCCACACCCTGGCAGTGCCAGTGCCACAGTCATGGCCCTGCCCAGGTGGCTCCAAGATGGAAGCAAAAGAGAGCTTGGTCACGAGATCTCACATCTTTATAGGTTTTAATCCATTTGGATGCAGGAGTCAGCTGTGCAATTAATAGCCTCAAATCATTGTTTCATCCTCCTTGCTTGCCTGCTTGCCCCCCCTCCTCTTTTCACGTTGTTTATGCTTAGGGCCTGAAGTTTGAAGAGATTGTCCTTGAGTCCCCAGCTGGAATAGGACTGCTTTGTCTTCACCACCCAAGCACAACAGAAAAGCACACCCAACCAGAACAGAAAAACTTAAAACTTAAGGCATCACGCTGCTGAGGTGCCCCTGCTCCACCTGCAGGCACGGTCAGCTGGCAGTGATGGGGATGATGGAGGAGATGGGAGCGGTGCCTGAACTCCGACCTTATCGATCCAGCCACCCCCTCCCAGCTGAGTGGCTGCAGCCCAGGCGGCTGGAAAGGAATTTAAAGGGCTCTCGTCCTCCCAGCACGGCCCTCCTGCCATTAATAACGTTTTCATCCATGACAGTGATAAACACGCGGTACTTGAGGGGAGTTTATTAAGGTCAGTCCATAAATAAAAATTAAAATTTAAAAAAATGGGTTTACACAGATGAACAGATGGATGAATAAAGTGATTGGTAAAACAATAAATATGAAAATAGACAGATGGATGAAGTATCTGGCGGTGATTCTCTAAAAGCCCAATGCCTCAAATGCTGGCAATGTTGTACCAGACCCTTCCCTCCTCTCTGATAAAAAACAGATTTAATGAAGCTGCTGAAGAACTTATACATTTCAGGGATCTATGGCCTGACTAATATTTTGTCATTTAATGCCTATTCTCCAGCCTGATAAAAAGGATTGCAGCCATTTCTCTATGTCAGGTGTATAACTGAGTGCTACTAAAATTTAAATGTCTCATCTGTCCTTGGATCTAAATACAGATGGCCTTAAACCTCCGAGTTTTTCTTAATGCAGGATGGTATACAATACCCTGCCTGACTTCTTTTATCATTCTCAAAGAGACAGAGATTGGTATCTTGGTGGGATTCAGGCTACCAGGAAGCAAATATTCTTCTTCACTTCCAAACTCTGAATATCATTTAGAGAAATAAAGCCAAAAAGCCCAATAGTACTTCAGCTGGGGATTTCTGGCAGATCTTTATGCTTTATAAAATCCAACATTTCCTTGGGAAGCACTTAATGCCTGGCTCTCATGCCAGTTAAATTATAAATTTTATCCTTAGCTGGGCATTACTTAGAAGTGATGAGGAACTGGCAGAGGAGAAAAGTTCATTGCAATTTCATGTGATCTTTGTTTCTGTTCTGGATCTGCAGGCTGCTGAGGAACAGGAGGAGGCATCATTTGGGGAAACTTGTGCAATCCTTAAGGGTAAACACTTGACTTGGATTCAAGGCTTTGAATTTGCAACATCTAAAAGAACCTTAATTGTTGGCCCTGATTAAATATTCCAAAGCATTTACCTCAATCACTGTGGTTATTGATCCTTGATTAGCCCTTTGGTCCTCAATGGCCACGCACACACGTTGCCTTGCAACCCAATAGCCACGTGCAGCATTGTTTGCTGAAAATGAAGATTTTTATCACAGAACCTGGGCTCAGGACTCATCCAGACTGAGCTGGCCATCAATTTCCACGGAGAGCAGGTGCCTAAGTGAAATGGATGGGAAGAGAAGGCGCCTGAGACTCTGCATGGTTTGGTCCTCAGGAAGCGATTCAGCCCCGTAATGAAGAGGTGACGGGGCACAAAACCACTGTTAGTTAAATCCAGGTGTAAATGGAATAAGCCAAGACTATTGCAGGTCCCTAATGAACAATCAGAGAGGTGGTTAGGATGGCAGAGCAGCTGTAGGGCTTAAAAAGCAGCAACAGTTGGGGGAATAATGGCTTGCAGCCAGTTGTCGAGTAGATATGAATGGCAGATTGGAGAGGAGGCAGAAATCCTTCTGTCAGCATCCCCATCCAGCCTGGGACTGAGCTGGCCATAAACTGACACAGGGGATCCTGATGTAGAGGTTCTATGCCCCACGGGCTCACCAGGCCATCAGCAAGGCTCCTGCTGCTCACTGGGAGCACAGGGCAGACTGGGAGCCTGGCCACCAAAGCCAGGAGCTGCAGGGTCTGCACAGCCAGCGAGGCTAAAATCTGCTGCCAGCTAGAGGAGGGTGAGCAATTTCACCATCCCTGGAGTGTTAAAGCTTTTTCTAAGAAGAAGGCTGTGTTGTTTGGTGATGGGATTCTGTTCAGCAAAGCTGGAGTTGAGGCTGTGGGAATTAGAAGGGGTAAAAATAAAAAGGATGTTTTTCAGCCTCTCTCTGTCAGCCTCTCTCTTGCAGCATGTCTTTACTTCCCTGGACATTTTAGGAAGGTTCCTCCAAAATTGTGGCTGCAGCTGAGGACTTTAAGAAGATTTCCTGGTGCTGCCACTGCCTTGGTGACCCTGGAACAGAGCAGGAGAGTAAAACTGAGCAGTGGGAAGAGCACAGTAGCAGCCTTTGGTGGGTTTGTTTCTTTTTGAAAGTTAGCATAATAATCAAGGTTTCATATGTCAGGAATGTTTTCTTGCCATGCAATGCTCTGGGAAATGCCCTTTCTTCAATTTTTTGCCATTCTGCTTTGTCACCTGCTCTTGTACCCAGATGGGATTCGAGGCAGAAGCTGTGGCTGTGACCACGAGTCAAGGCATGAGAATGCTGGTGGAGTGAGCTGGGTGTGCCCCTGGAAATGGGACCACATGTCCCAGTAGCACTTCCACCCTATTTTCTGGATAATTCTGATCCTCTGCAGTCAGCTCCTGCCCCTCCTTGCTGCCTTCCTCCCCCTGATCTGTCTGAGGATGTCTGACTGTCACTCTTGGGTGAAAGAGACATTCACAGATGTTTTCGTGAAAGGAATTTTACAATTAACCCCACAAATGCTCTGCATGCTCCAGCCTTTATTTTCACTTGGGCAAAACTCTTGCTGCAGGAAGGGCCATATGCAGTGCATCCATCTTTAACCTCTTTTACCAGCCTGGAAAAGCCAAAGAGCATTCCTAGGCTTTTCAGCCAGGGGCACGGGAAATGAACCCATTTTGGAGCATGACCTGAAATTGCAAAGTGACCTCCCTCTAGAAATAGGGGAGAGGAAAAGGGAGGAAAAGGAGAGGAAGAGAGAGATAAAGAATTTTTATTTGTTTTCTAATAGAAATATTTGAAATTGCATGGCCTCCTTTGAGATCCCAAGGCTTTCTAATTGGTGAATGATCCTGCAGCATGGATAGAAATGTATAGGATGGGAAAAAGGAACAGGGAGAAAAAGAAGCCACTGACACAGCAGAAGGAGCAAATTCACTCATCAAGATTTGTGTTTAAATTATTTGAAAATATACTGCATCTGTTTAATGTTTAAAGCAAAAGAAAGTGGAAAAGTAACTGAGCATGAGATAGCTT
>VXBI01006321.1:582179-594679 GCA_013397375.1 Toxostoma redivivum | reverse complement strand
TGAGGTGAGTCCTGCTGAAGTTTTGGGGACTTTCCTCAGGTCCCTCAGTGACAGCAGGAGGTGACATGGGTGTGCTGGCAGTGCTGGCTGTGGTGGCACGTGCCAGGTGTCCCTGCAGTGCTGCCACCTGAGGAAAGCCCAGTGCCTGCTGTGTGCTGAACTCCATTTCATGAGAGCTCTGGACAGAGTCTGCTGGAAAATCTAGACACCAACATAAACAAAAATTCCATTTGCTTCCTCTGCCACTTCAGAAATCCCCTCTAAGGAGTAGAAAGGACAGGCTGGAGAATGGTAGGACAGGGTACACATAGGATGCAAGAGCAATTTTCCTCGTGGATTTCCTCCTTTGACCAAGTCTTGCTCAAATCTTTAGTTGTCCCACATATTTATTCTCTGTGGTTGAATATGATCCATGGCCAAAAATCCTTCCAGAGCTCCTGCTCAGCCTGGGCTGGTGTCTGATCATTTCTACCCAAAAGCAAGACTGCAGTTTCAGTGAAGGGGGGGAAGAAGCCAGACCTTTTTTCAGGTTCAGGGAGCAGTGCTGAGAGCAGAAAATTCCCCAAGAGAGTGCAAGCTCAGAAGAGAGTTTGCATCAAAGTAAAATTTCCTGGTTCAAACTTTTGCCACAGCAAACACAGCAAACACAGCAGCACTAGCGCTGCTCACAGTACCCTGCCCAAGCGCTTCACTCAGGAAGGGAGCACCTTGGAGGTGACAAAGAGGGACATTTGTACAGCCCTGGGCTCCCTCCTGCCCACCTGAGGTGGGCAGGGAAGGGCTGGGCAGCCAGGGCCACTGTGGTCCTGGTCTTGCTCCTTAGGGCTGGATATTTTCTGATTAAGGAGAGAGGCACTGTCTCCTGCCTGCAAAACTGTCTTTTAAGTGCTGCTCCAGGACTCCCTGCTGAGCTTCTCGAAGGTTTGCTGAGTCTGAAAGAGCAAGGGAAAAGGGAAAGGTTTTGTGTCAATAAATTCTGGTGGTTCAGCTCTGAGGCAATGTTTTCTCAGCCATCAGTATAACAGCTTTGGCTGTTCTTTCCAACTGGAAGGTCTTTTTGGAAGCTCTCCCAGGCCACAGTGATGCCCAGGGGCAGGGCCCTGCCCAGCCCTGGAGGAATGCACTCACTGACAGAGAAGAGATCCAGCAGATTCCCAAGAGATCAACCCCCCCTCATCCCTGGGTGCTGTTTAATCACTGAGATTTAACTACAAACAGCAGAGGTTCCTGTCCTCAGGTCTGAGCAGCCCTTGTCACTCCTGGTTTGAACTAATGGTAACAATTAAAACCTCACCAGCTCCGTGCTAAAGCTCTCCCATCCCCTGCTGCAGGTGGAATCGATGCAGCCCCAGCACTCCCCACCCTACCAGCCACTTCATCTTCACCACCTTTTGGAAGTCACTTAATCATCCCCCCTCACCTGTCCCATGCCAGGTCTGCAGGGCAGAAGTGCCTGGAAAAACAGAGGTTCAGGGCTTCACTCAATGAAGTCCCAGCCTCGAATCCTCAGCAACTCTTGTAAACACAAATAATTAATTTTACATTGTCTTTTTTAAGAGCAGGAAAGAGGCAGTTTGAAGGAGGTGATTTGATTTAATTTTCTCCTCTACTTTTGAGCAGAATTGAAGACTACAATTAAGGAGATGAACTGAGAGAGGACAGACAAGAAGGACTCTGGAAGATCTCTGAGGGAAGACAACTGGGGTCTGTAGAGCATTTATTATAAGTAACACCAGCATGTGAATCTAAAAATAGTGTCTCTGATGCCGTGTGTATATGACTGATATTAAAAATGACTGATTTAACAGAAAGTGCTTCACCTCTGTTGCCAACCAGGAAGGTAGCTCTCTAGTATTCTCAGACTTAAATGCTGCCAGTATTTCACGTTAGGATAGTCATAAAGTTAAAGGTTAATAGGCTGTACAAATGACAGAGTTTAAAGGGAAAAATGAAGATGGGAAGATTTCTAGCACTTAGGGAACATTTTAAAAATGAAGCTCCTCTACCTAATGTAATTTTTCCTATATTCTTTCTCATGCTGTTGATCATTATTGAAAATATTTCTATTTGCATAAGTGATTTCTCCTTCACTGCCCACCTCCGTTTGCTTTTTGGATCATCATTACTTCTCACAGTACGTGAGTCATAATCCTGCTGCCTGCCCTAGGAGTCTGCTGCTGTGAGAAGGGTGAAATTAAAGCCTCAGCCTCACAGGGAGGATGGGCAGGGAGACCTAGAGCATGAGGAAGGCTTTGATTTAATTGCAAGTCATTAGAATTGGCAGGTTGAGGAGCAAGGCAAAGCACGTGAGTTGCTGGAAAGGGGATTTGGTTGTGGTGTTTCAGATCAGATCAGATGTGGTGAGTGGCAAAAGGGGCTTGCTGGGTCAGCCTTGATGACGTGGGTGGGGTGCACTGTGTTCTCCAACCCTGGAGCTGGAGATTGGAGTCTAACAGTGAGATTAATGTGACTTAGGTAAATACACAGTCTGCCAGTTCTCACATCTGCTTTTGCACTGAGGGGGAAAATTTCTCCCTTGTTGTCTCTGTTTGCCTTCCAGAGCAACTGGAAAAAATTGTGCTGGAAAAAGGGCGAAACATGGCTCTTTAAAACTTTTCATTACCCTGATGCTCTTCCCTCTGTCTGACCAGGTCACAGGAGGATTCAGGGTGGAGGACTCTGCTCAGGACGATTCTTTCTCAGCTTGTCCCAAGTACAATATTGCACACATCACAGGGCTAAGCTAAAATCAGCTGTGGGCAACAAGCGGGAGCACCTTCCAGACAGAATTTATTCTCACTGCTTTCTTTATTCTCACTGCTTTCTTTATTCTCACTGCTTTTTTCATTCTTACTACTTTTGTCATTCTCACTGCTTTCTTTACTTTTATAGATATCTGTCAGTCCTCTCCAGGTATTGCTGAAGCCAGGATGTGCAGAGGCTCCACCTGGGAGGCAAATAAAAAATCTGCTCTCTGCCTGGCTATGACACTCTGTGCCTCCACAGGTACCTCTGGGTTTCTCCTCCTCTGTTTTTCAGCAAGTTTCTACTTTTCTGGAACATGTTCCTAAAAACCTTCTGGGCCTGAGAGATGCTGAAGAAGTCAGATGCTCCTGATTTATTGTAGTCTGAGCAACAAATACATCTGGAATAAAAATGATTGCTGAGCAAAGCTCCTCCCTTCTGCAGCTGAAATAGAGAAGGGACCATGCCTTGGTGTTCCCTCTGGTAAAGAATTTTATGGTTTTCTACAGGGCCTGACCTTTGATTCTGCACAGAAAGTTCCTGAAGCTATAGGAGATGATCCATGCAGAGCTGCTCTGAAAACCAGGACATCAAGCTTCACATTCCTTGTGCACAGGAAAAACCCAGGGAGTGCCTGTCCTTAAGGATAGCTGCTGCCCTTGGCATCCTGCAGGAGGGACTCAAGGCTGCAGTGGGGACATTTCATGTTATGAAAAAAAAACCCATGCATAGCACATTTTCATGAATTTCTATGGAATTTCCAGGAATATTGAATGGCATTTTCTTCCTTCTTTCCTCTCTTGATTTCCAATGTTCCAGCCCTCAGTTGCTGCTACGCTACATATCTTCCAAAACGGTAATATTAATATAGCAGAACACGACAGCATTGAAACTCTTGTTTAAAGATGTGAAAGGGTTGTATTTCTTTTGCATGTGACACTGCACAGAACATGATTAAAACAGTTTTAAATGAAAGAGGCAAACCCACCACACCCTACCAGGTAAAACCACCATTTCCTACCTCCTTGTCCCCTCCTGCAGGGACTAAAATGCTGAATAAAGGAAATAAAAGGACTGCAAGGAGTAAAGTGCTTGCAGTGCAAACAGTTTTTTTAGGCGTCTCTTTTACCATTACTTGGATTAAAAACTTGTATTAATTGCAACACCACCAGCAATTAATTTGCAGAGTGCTTTCCTTGTCTGAAACTTTCAGTCATGTGCTGCCTTAGGGATTGTTTGCAGTTCCTCTTTCCACCCTCAGGACTTGTTCTGTGATAAACTTCTTGGATCCAAATAAGAACACTGAAGAAAAGAAGCATTTTTGGGGTTTTTTTTCATGCTGAGCCTTTTTCTCTGAGGCCTCTTTGCCTCAGAGACCCCCACACTGCTGGGCTGGCTGGTGGAGCCCTTCACCCCTCTGCCTCAGCAGGTGCTTGTGGAGGTGTGGAATTGCTCGTGGTGGAGCCTGTGGAATTGCTAGTGTGAAGAAGTGCTCACCTAAAAAGAAAAGGTCCTTTCTATTTGGTCCTTTGTAATTTCTGTTTCTTCATACATTTTTATAGACGGGTGGAATGGTTATAATGTTCCAAAATAAAAGACAGTTTTCTTTTGAAAAAGGGGCCATGCCTAAAAGTTGAGAGTGGAAAAGGCTGCCTGTAACCTTTTATTGGCTTCTTTCTCTCTAATATATCTGCCTTGTACGCCAAGAAAAGTATAAACAAATGGCAGGGTATTGGTTTTTCACTAACAGGGTTTAAACCAAGGGTATAAAAAGCATATCCTATCTGACGCTATTTATGAAATAATTAATATTGTCAATGCCTTTTCCATCTCCTTCGAGTTACACATACTGCATAAACTTTGATATATCCCTGAGAAGTATAAAAAATACCAGCTGGGGAATAAACAGGGAAATGCATCAACACTGTTGGAAAGTGAAACAATTCTCATATCTTCTTGCAAAATTTTTTGATATTAAAATAACCCGAGATGTAATTGTCTTGAATTTGCCCGACAAGGCTCGGGAAACAGTAGGCAAAAGGTTCTGGATTTAACTTGTCATCTCAGGGTTTAGATACAATTTATTATTTAGTTGTTTGGAGCTTTCACAATAGCAGCGAACCTCTAATACTTCTCTTTTTTTAATTTTTTTTTGCCTTCAGAATTTAGCCATTAAGTCTCTTCTTTCTCTGTCGCACAACCCCAGGAGCACACAGGAGCTCTGGCCCTCCATCCTGCTCAGAGCAGCGTTATCCCGGGATGTCCGGAGGGATCCGGCCCCGCTCCCAAACCGGCGGGAAGGCTCTCCCGGCGCTGGCCGTGGTGCTGAAGGGAACAGCGGGGGAGCATCCAGTGATCCATCCATCCATCCATCCATCCATCCATCCATCCATCCATCCATCCATCCATCCACCCGCTGCTGGATTTGTATTTATTAGCTATAGTATAATAATAGCAGGAATTCAACTCCGCAGGTTCAGATGGAAATCTGCTCCCAGATGTAACCGTGGGGGTGTTTTGCACCACTTAATCAGTGGTTTGTCTCAGTCTCTTCTGTCTTCGCTCTGAGCCAGGATTAACAAAAACACAATGGAAATGGATTTTCTCGTGTTCAGACTTGGTTGTTTATTAAATCTTATCTAAAGTACAGAGCGTTCAGCAGCACTTCAGCTACCTGCTAGAAGCGAGGAAAATGGAGCAAGATCCAGCTGCTACAAGGTCTCTTAAAGCTAAACAGTCCAATAGAGAATTAACACCTATATTATTTATACTTTTAACCCAATAACTAACTTCCCATGACCCTCAGCGTGGCACTGACTGACCAACCAGAAACTACTGCCTGAAACCATGAAGAAGAAGGAAGATGAGCACCGAAAGAGACACCACCCAAAATCCTCCATATTGTCCCATATCTATTATTATATTATAAAAACCTCAAATTTAAAACCCTTCACCATGTGAAATCACACACTTCTATTTAACTGCACACCCGTGATTTTGACTTCATCACTCAAATTTGGAAGTCTTCTCCAAGGCCTCAGGTCAAAAGCAGTGTTCTCCAGGGGGTCAGTGCCAGAAAGCACAGAAAGGTCAAAACCCCAGGTTTCTGGGACCCAACACCCAGACAAAAAGCAGAAACATTTTGTTGGGCAATATCACACAGAACCCAGGTTTCCCAGCTGAAGATTCCCCAGATTTGCATTCCTGTTGTAATCACCTCCCCCACCCTTGTTTGTCACCTGAAAATATCAGCGCTGCTTATCAGTAACCCTGTGTGTGTCACGCTGCTGCCAAGCATTCCGATCAATATATTATCATTTCAGAGCCTGATTATGAAGGTGAAGGGAATTTTCAAGGGCATCTGGAAATCCCGATCAGTTTCAGTGCTTTACAAGCACTGTGGCTGGAACAGAATGAAATTAGGATCTCTGACTGGAGGGACAGTGCCTCACCCTCTCTCTCCAAGCAGCCCTTGCTGCTAAAAAACAAACAACTAAATAAATAAACAAATAATCAGCACAGGTGTCATTCACACAAGTCTTTTCACCTTTCCTCTATTCTTCCCTCCACTGCAGCTCTCAAGCACAGCAATACATGACAAACCTCTCATGCAGCATTACGTGTACTGTACAGGATTTTCCTGACTGCAATATTTAAGGTAATGTGAACTGGGTGGGTTTTGTTATGTGGTGAGTGTTTTTTTCATTGCACAGATAACTTAGATGTCACACTCTGGGAATGACAACACATGGCGAGGATGCACATCAGGCTGCTGAGGAGAAACAGCTAATGTTTTTTTCTATGTTAAAATTTTTATTTTGACAATTCTATTTCTCTGTAGATACAACATTGGATTTTGTTGCATTTCATGCATATACTGAGCTGGAAGTCTTCTACTTTCAATCACACATAATATTTTATTATTATTTGCCCTATTTGCCACCTGAACAAGGTGTTTAACTTTATGCAGTCCCTTTTAATCATTTTGAGGTTTTTTTTCCTGATATTATTTACAAATTCTTAATGACAAGCCAAAAATCTGCTAATGTAAAATGATGTGACAAAGTCACCCTTGGTTGTGTTTTGTCAGTGCTTCATGGCTGCTTTTCACATCTTCATATGAGGAAGGAGTTTCAAGCCACCACTCTGAACTGGTTGGATCCCTGAGTCTTAATTCCAAAGGGAATCTTCTCTTGTCCAAAAAAAAAATGTAACTATGATGGCTGTGGTGATGCTGATGAAGCTGAGTGTCAGAAGTTTTGCACAATCTGCATTCAATCCTGCTGCTCTCCACCAGTTTATAGTAATAAACCTTCTGTCAGGTTTATTATTGATGAATTTCTGATGTGTATTGCTAATGTTTAAAGAAAATACATTAAAAATATTTTCTGTATAATGCTTGTTTTTCTAATAGATCTCAAATTTTTCAATGGTATAATAATAAAAAAGAGAGCAGCAATGTAAAAAAACCCTCAAAACCAACAACAAAGAAACAAAGAAAAACATCAATGTAAAGGTGTGACTCAAAGTAGGATGATCTGAAATTTGTGCAGTCATTGCTTGGCCTCTGATACTTTATTTTTATAATGTGAAGTTGTGCAATTATATTAATATTTTTAGAAACAAGCAACTTCATTGTCTAGGATAAAGTTTTCCCTGGAATTTACAGGAAGGTTGTGTAGAAAGAAGCCCAAAAATGTTCTTTCCTCTGTTCTGTTTTGTAGAACAGCTAGAACAGAGTCTGTGCACCATGGGAGCAAGGTAAGAAAAACTCTTTGAATATCTGAAGATAACAAAGCTTGGAGATTCCCCAGCCAAACGAGGGAGAAGGAGCCTCCTCTGGTGTGTGCATCACTTTGGCTTCCTGGGATTCCTGAAGCACTGAGCTTCCCTGAGGATCAGCCTTCCCTGGGGACTGGCAGGCGAGGCAGAGTCATTAATAAGTGCAAAGCACACAGAGGTTTTGACAAAAAAAGCTCTTGGGGAAGCACAAAATGACCCCATCATTCATTTATTTTGGAAAACCACGATCTATTTTGGGGATCTGCTGACTCAGAACAAGCTGGTTCAGGCTGTCATGCCAGCTACAGCAAATGTTACTGGGGAAATTAGATCTGAGGATCTTCCCATGAAATTCAAAACACAGCTCATGTTCTGTAGGTACATCCAGCATAACTCCTCTACAATTGCCAAGGATCTGTGATATGAACACGAGAAGCTTTATAAGCAGCTGATTTTTGAGTCAATGGGCTGTAACACTTTTGAAATCAATGATTATTTAAGAACTCCTAAAACTGCACATTATCCAGCTGCCCTGCACACAAACATTGGATCTGCTCTGCTTTCTGTTGGCTCTCTGCAAATCTACAGTTTGGATCTGAGAGCTGAAGGCTGAGTGTGGGTCAGAACACCTCTTTTTTTAGCCACAGTCACCATAGGGCTCTGCAGCAATTTTCTATTTCAGCAGGAGCTGAAAATACTCAGCACTTTTCAGGTGAAGTGACAGGCTTTTTTTTTTTTTTTTTGTGGATTTAATAAATGACCTCTTTATGGCCACATCTGATTTTGGATTTCACCAATCCTGATGTTTACATAGTCCTGGTTTTGATTTTTGAGTGTTTTTACTTTTTTACATGATACTTCAGAGTTTACAACTGGCTATAAAAGCACTGGTCTTCAGATATAAAGCTGCAAAGCCATCACCTGTTCATTTTTCTTTGGACGTCTCTGTTCTGACATATTTTGAAAGATGAGCTGAAGTTTATGTTTGGATAAGATGTTAAAGAACAGCACATGCTCTGCCTTCAAATCCTCCAGTGATACTTCTCACAAAGGATTTCCTCCAGTGTATTCAGCTGACCTCCATTCGGTGAGTTCACTTGTGGAAGTGATAAATTGTGCACACATGACTAATACCAGGGTGATGAAACCTTCTAGAAATTAGACTGGTGGGCAAGACAAAACGACAAAAGTGAAGGATATGTTGTATGAGATTGTGATGACATCAGAGCTTCTTATCACATTCTATAGAGTACGTGTGTAGTGCCCTGTGACTGTGCTTAGATCACCTCATCAGTTCTGTCCCTGTGGGTTTACTCTAAATTACATGGAATTTGCAGCAGCACTTGCTTCACAAAAACATCACAACCAAGAAATTTCTCCCCTTTTCTGATAAAAATGCTATCTCTGTGAGTCAGACACAGGACTGTGATGAGCCTCAGAAATAAAAGTCTCATAAATTGAACAACCTGGTTTCTTGAAGCACTAGGAGATTCTAATATTTGTCAGGGAAGACTCTCAGCTTGCCAGGAAACCACTGGAAAACAGAGACTAACAAAGCCTTCCATTTAAAGGTACAAAAATGCCATTGTAAGGCATAATAAGGGAACAACTTTAACTGTTCCAAAATACCTCTCAACCCACACACATCTCATACACCCTGATCCACTCAGCCTGGGGAAACCTGAGACAGGCTTCCAAGCATAACTCCCTTGTAGTTTTTCAAGTCTTGAATAAAACACCTTATCAAATACATCCCACAAGAGACATTCCTTTTGATGAGAAAGTAGCATCCCTTCTCTGGGTAACCTCTGTTTGTTTCCAGCCATGCATTTCAGAAGGAGCACTTGAAAGACTGACAGATAAATGCCATGTTTCTGAAGAACTCCGATTTTTAAAAGGCCCTGATAATATGAAAGGATTTGCAAAAAGAAGGGGAGAGCCATTGAGAGCAGCTCAGACTCTGCTGCAGGTAATCTTTGGCATTCACAAAATTGTGTTTACATGCCTGGAGAGCATGACAGGAGCTCTAAAATCTGATGGTGGAAGGATTCATTTTGATTGCCTGGGAAAGGAGTGCTTCTGTGTGGGGCAAGCTGTTAAATGTCTTCTCATCCTTTCTTCCTTCTCCCTCTGGACATCCAAACTCCGATGCAAGGAAGTGCCTCAGCATTTTCCTGTGGGAGTATGTTTAATGTTAACCACAGAATCAGGCAGTGCCTGGGTGGAATTCTGCTTCCCTACAACACCTGGCAGTCCAGATGCTGCAAACCTCTTCAGAAGAGCTACCACTTGGACAAATAAAGGAACGAGGAAACTCAGCACTGCCCTTTACTCGGGATGTAAAAGAGAAAGCTGAACCCAAGTGACCCGAAGTTTTTCACCTGTGGTTACAGTGGGGACGCTCAGGGGTGGCAGATAAAGATGGGCAAGAATCTGGGTGAAATACAGGCTGCAGTGGGTAATTCCTGCAGGGAAACAGGGCTGCTGTGCTCTGCACATCCTCTTCAGCAGGCTGGAAGGCAGGGCTTTTTGGAGCTCACAGCAGTGGGGCACCACAGAATCACAGCACACAGGTTCACACTCCAGCCTAGCAAGAGCGTAGCTCTTTAGAAAAATAATGAAAAAGAAGAGGCAGTGCTGAGACAGGATAAATAAGGAGATAAATCACTTTGCAATACAATACAGCCAAAACCCGAAAATAAACAATTACTTTAAATCATATCAAGCACCTATCACAAACATCACATTTATACAATTGATCCATGTGTAAATTAGCCAATTAATTCTGAATTGCAATGCTAATGAAATAATAATTATCTGTTTACAATAGAATGGTATGAGTGGAAGTCTAGAAACAGAAATAAAGACTGCAGCAAAATCCACTCAGTTCCATCACCAGTGGGTAAGGGGGGAATGGTCAATACCGGTCTTTAACACCCAGATATTGCTGGGGAGGGGGAATAAATAAAATACATAAATAAGCAAGAAATCTATGGACCTTAAATAATAGAGATAGGGGTTTGTTTGTTTGGTTTGTAGTAAAGAATTGCAAAGTGGGAATTTCTTTTAACATTTCCAGAGGCTGGTTTGATTTGTTGTCCTTGCTTGGCTTTCTACTGTGAGTTGTTTGCCCTGAGGGACTCCAAAGGGATTAGGACCTGATAATTACCAAAGCACTGAAAGATGGAAGGACGAGGGTGGGAGTTCCAGTACAGAATTATTTTGGCGACTCATATCTAAATAAAATCTTCACTGGGATGTAGAAATGCACTGAGGTCTCCTATGAGAACTTTTCACCCTTGGCTTCTCATGTAAGTGTAGCAAAAATTTAGCACAGAGCTTTAGCCCAGATCTCAGGCAGGAGCCTGAGTTAGGTGGCTATTGGCTGTTTTCTGAATAAAAACTGTTTCCTGTCTGTCTGGTTTTTTTCCTCTGTACATTTTACCCCGGAGTTGAGGGATATTCCCAGAGAAACAGCCTTTCTTTGAAAAATTCCCGATGACCTTTACTTTGCCAGGTGCTTTAAGTTGTTAACGAGAGCAGGAACAATAAACAGTTGTTAATAACAGAATATTTCTGCAAACTATTAATTGCTGAGACCCTATCCCCTAGATGTGTGGAAGGTACATGAAATACCACGTCTGTTACAGCCAAAAATGTTGTGTGACGGGCTCTGCAGAATTTTCCCCTCTACTTATAACCCAAATTGCTCAGGAGGAAGAAAAACTCCTAGGCAGTTTGATTCAGATAAAAAATGCCACGCTTCAAATTGCCAAGCGCGTGTCTTTAAAACGAAATAGCAAGAAAAATCAGGCAGATTTGATCAAGCATTAAAATGTTTAGAAGTAGAGATTGTTGTCCCCTATGCACATTTGAGCACGTCCGAGCCCAGAGCTCTGCGTGTGCCAGGGCAGATTTTTGCAATGCGTGCTCAAAGGTGCTCCAAAACGTTTAGAAGCATGCCAGAACTGAGTGGCTCCTTCCCTCCCTCCTTCTCACTTCCTTTTCGCTTCCCAAACCGGGAGCCACACCTTCCCTCGCCCCCGCCGCCCCGGAGCGGGTACCGGCGGACAGTGCTCGGTGTTACCGCCCTACCGGGGCTCGCGGCGCGGTTCCCAGGGCGCCCGGGAGCTGCCGCTTCCCGGTGTCCCGGGATGTCCGGGGATCGCTCCGGGCCCGCCCGGCCCGGAACGAGGGGCGCTCCCGCGGCCCGCCAGGGGGCGCCCTGCGCCCGGACCCCGGGAGCGGCGGAGACGGAACCGGGAATGGGGCAGGGACGGAACCGGGATCAGCAGGAATGGAACCGGGAACAGAGGGAATGGAACTGGGAATAGGGCAGGGACGGAACCGGGAAGCGGCAGGGATGGATCCCAGGAACAGCGGGAATGGAACTGGGAATGGGGCAGGGATGGATCCCGGGAACAGCGGGGTTAAATTTGGGAACGGGACAGCGATGGAACCGGGAACGGGGCCAGGATGGATCCTGGGATCACCCGATGCCCGAACACGCAGAGCGGCTGGGATAGATCCTAGAAGCACCATGCTCGGATTTCGAAAGCGACGGGGATGGTTCCCGGGAGTGCCCCGTAACCGAACCCCGGGAGCGCCCGGAGCTCGAAGCCCGGGAGCAGGGCAGGAACGAATCCGGGGAGTTCCTTATCCCTGATCCCAAGAGCGGCGGGCCTGGGCCGTGCCCGTTGTCGCCCCTCCGCCGCGGGCTCGACGTGTGCCGCCGGCCCCGCTGCTGCGCGGCCGGGAACCGAGGACGCGGCAGAGCCGCGGAGGCACGGAGGGCACCGTCGGGGGAGAGCCCAGGCCCTCCCGCCGCCTCGCAGCCCCCGCCCCGCAGCCGTCCGCTAAGTCGTTTCTGCCCCACGGCGGAGCGCTGCGAGAGGCTATCCCGGTGCCCGGTATCCCGGCGGGGCTCGGCCCAGCCCGCTCCCCCCCTCGGCCGCTGCCGGCTTTTGTTCCCG
>VXBI01006321.1:560567-581589 GCA_013397375.1 Toxostoma redivivum | reverse complement strand
CGCATTCCCCCTGACGGGACGCGGGGCCTGGGTGGCGAAGGTGTCTCATTGTATCCCTCATCTCCCCCCTTCATGCCCCGCTTCGTCCTTCCTATCCAGCCGCAGAGAAATCCCTGCTGAGGGACTCGTCCCCGGCCTCGGGCACCGACCGGGACTCCCCGGAGCCGCTGCTGAAGGCGGAGGGGGAGCAGAAGGAGCTGGACTCCAAGAGCCCCGACGAGATCGTCCTGGAGGAGAGCGACTCGGAGGAGGCGAAGAAGGAGGGAGGCGCGGAGGACTGGAAGAAGCGGGAGGAGAGCCCGGAGAAGAAGCCGTGCCGCAAGAAGAAGACGCGCACGGTGTTCAGCCGCTCGCAGGTCTTCCAGCTGGAGTCCACCTTCGACATGAAGCGCTACCTGAGCAGCTCGGAGCGCGCCGGCCTGGCCGCCTCGCTGCACCTGACAGAGACCCAGGTGAAGATTTGGTTCCAGAACCGCCGCAACAAGTGGAAGCGGCAGCTGGCAGCCGAGCTGGAGGCGGCCAACCTGAGCCACGCGGCCGCGCAGCGCATCGTCCGCGTCCCCATCCTCTACCACGAGAACTCGGGCGCGGAGGGGGGCGCGGGGGGCGGCGGAGCCCCCGGTACGCAGCCCCTGCTCACCTTCCCTCACCCCGTCTACTATTCCCACCCCGTGGTCACCTCCGTGCCGCTCCTGCGGCCCGTCTGAGCCCGGCCGCCGCTGCGCGGAGGGGCGCGGAGAGGCGCGCAAGGCACCCGCCCGCTTGTAAGTACTGCAGCCCCTCGTGTGAGCCACCCGGCCGGCGTCTGCGGAGCGCGGGCGACTGCGGGGACAGAGTGCGGGGCTGGGGGGACCCCTCGGCGGGTGGTGGTAGGAGGAAAGTCGCGGAAATTTAGTGGGGGAAAAAAAAAAAAAAGAGAGAAACAACGAGAAAAATGTGGGGGGAGGGAAACGAAAATGAGGGAAATGAAAGCGGGGACTTGTAGAGAATCCTGGAGCTGTCACACCTTTTGTAAACGTGGATGAAAACCGCGATGGTCTCTCTGTGGCTTTAGTTTTATTTTTGTAAAAAAACAAACAAACAAACAAAAAAAAAAAACAGAAAAAGAAAAAAAAAGGAGAAAAAAAGGATAGTAAAAAAAAAATTGAATGGTCCCAGGCCACTCCTCGAGATTTGCCAAACGCTAATGGGAAGCTGAATTTCCGTCCTTTCGGACCTCTCCTTCTGCCTCCAAATAATTGTTCAGGCTCCTGATCCTGTCGTGACTCAAACTTCATCGACCACGGCTTTTCATTTAAGCAGACCTTTGCCTCTTTGCTTGCCCACGTTTTGTACCTTTTGGTTTCTGTCATGAGACTTTCACGAGCAAGAAAGACAGCCTCAAAGTGAACGGTTAAATACACTCGCACGCTTTGAGTGACCCTTATTTATTATCGTTTACTTAGACATTTTTAATTCTTGTTTATAATTCTTGTTTTCCTAGTTGTCGGGTTGTTTCGGGTTTTTTTCCTTGTAAAGTTATTTCGGTATCTGGGGGGGAAAAAATCTGTACTCTTTTGCTTTCTTTTGTAATACTAATTATTATTATTAATATTATTGTACTTTTGAACTGTGCAATATTGTACGATGATTCTTAAAGCACTGCTTTTATTTGAATGGTGAGGAAAGGGTTTTTAGCATTGTAAAATTGCGTTTCTTCATGTTGTGCAAAATAAAATAAAAAAGAATTAAAAGCGAAGGAAAGTGAGAAGAGAGGAGCAGGGCATGGGAATTAGCATCAGCCCGGCTTATGCGAATAAATAAGGGAGATTCGGTGAGCTGGGCGCTTTAAGTGAAGGACAATCAACTTTAGGGTAATTTTAATTTATTTGATATGATGTACAGTTTTCTTCTAAAGTCCATTGAGTATGTGGATTTTAATAGGCAGAAATCAAGTGAGGAGTGGACACCTCTAGTCTCTCTCTGTCTTAGTGTCTGCTCACCTGTTGTCTGACAATTGTTTGCTGTCTTCCCAAGGGTTTGGGTTGGTTGGTTTCTTTTCTTTGTTTGATTTTAAATTTTGTTTTCCCCTTTCAGTTGTACCCTCTATCCTCTCGCTTTCTGTTAGGGATCGGTCCTATTTTTAAAACAGCCTATATTGTTATAAACTTAATGTTGTGGTGGAAAAAAAAATCAATAAAACCCGTTCCTTATCATTTTTAAAGTGTGGTTTCGGGCGGGGAAAAAAAAAAGGAAGAAGGAGATAAATAAACAACAACAAAACATGAAAATAAAAAAAATTAGAAACAACAAAACAAATAACACAAGGGTTGTCTGTGAGCGCCGGGGCTGCGGGCACGGAGCCGATCCCGCCGGGGCTCCTTGGAGCGGGGATCCAGAGGTTCCCTCCGTGGGCAGGGATGGGAAGCGGGGGGATTTTGGCAGCCCCGGCACAGCGGGGTCACGGTGCCTGGGTTACCCCGAGCGAGGGGCCGCAGCCTCCAGGGGAGGGGGCAGCGGGGGGGTCCCTCCCTTCCCACGGGAGCGCCGCCTCCCCTCCCCGAGGGCTTCCCCTGAACTTCTGGCCGCCCCTTCCTCTGCTCCCCTCGGTGCTGCCCCTGGCTTCCCTTCGCCCCCCTCCTCCGGGGGCTGCCGCAGGGTGTCCAACCCCTCTGCCCACGGCCGGAGCCGTCACGCGTGTTAAAACCCCCGGCAGGGTTATTTGGAAAGAGGATCGCTCTCCGCTTCCCGCAGATTGGCCCGAATCGACGTGTTGATAGCGCCGAGGGCAGGATTTGGGGCCAAAGAAATCAAAATAAAACTCAGCGTTGCGAAAAGATAATCCCGCGTTTTCTTTTCGTTTGGGATAAAAACCCTGGCAATGGATCGTAAATGAAAAATAAACAGAGTTTCGGGGTCAAAACGCGGTGCTGGCTGTGTCGCCTACAAACAGAGCGATGCCTTTGCTGTTTGCAGTACCAACTTTGGGACAAGTCGCTTGCAGTCCATTAAAAATATTGTTGTCATAGTAAATACGTCTTTCCATTTTACAGCGCGGCAGCACGATGTTATCAAAAGGCAAGGAAAGAAAGCTCATTTATTTCTGGTCAGTGCTCAGAAAACGATTCTGGACCCTCCTGGCCCTTCCCCAGCAGAGGAAGGAGCCGATGGACACCAGCGCGGCTCCGGCCCCGCAGCGCGGCCCTTGCGCGGGTGCGGGCAGCAGACACCTGCTTTCCGTGCCCGTCCCGGTACTCTCAGGGGCATTTCCTAGGGGAACGATGGTCTTGGCGGGGTTGATGGGGTTCGGCAGGATTTTTTTTTTTTAATTAAGGAGAGGGGGAAATAAAAAAAAACCCAAGCAATCTAAGCAGATCCCAGCTTTTCTGCTTCCCGCTGCCCTCGCACCGCGGGATCGACAGCAGGCAGATGCTGTGAAAGCTGGCGGTGAAGTTGGCCCGTGGGCCGAGGGCCTATGAGCCCGGTTCGCTGTCCCCCGAGCCTCCCCTCCCCGCAGCCGGAGTTTTCCCACAGCCCGGCCGGGAGGGATCGCTCGGAGCGGGATGCTCCTTTCTGTCCGCACCCGCAGCCAGCCGAGCCTGGCGCTCAGGCTTTCCTCAAGCCTTCAAGAAGTGTCCCCAAACTCCACCCTATCCCTCAAATACCCAGCGAAACGCGAAGCGAAGGGCTCCGTTTCTCCCTTCGAGGGAGATGCCACGGAGCGAGGGCTCCGCCAGCCCCGGCGCTCCCGCTGCTCTGCGCCGCTCCCGGGCGGGGAGCGCCGGCCTGGAGCGGGACAGGAGCGGGACAGGCTGCCAAGGGACCCCCCCCCACTTCCTCCTCCCGCACCTCTGGCCCTGCTTAAAGTTTCTGGAGATGTCGCATCACTCTGGGATGGAGTGAAAGCAATAGCTTTGAGTGACGGAAAGAAAATAATCTTTACAGAAACAAAAACTGCCTGTCGGGGAGATGGGTGCGATTCAAAGAAAGTTGCTTCAATCCTCTCGGCTGTTGGCAACTCCGCGACCACTCGTGTTTACTGCTGCAACCCCGCTCGGCAAATCTCTGCCTTTGTTTGCAATTCGAGAGATAACGCGGTTCTTCTCGGCCACTGTTTTGAGCCGGGCTGAACAGAACTAGCTCGCCTGTTTGTGGTCGAAACACACATGTATTTCTTTTATTTGGTAGTAAATAGGGGGTTGCTGTGTATAGCAAACAGCGGGGGGAAAGATATAAACTTCCCAGCCACCAGATTTGGGGATTCAGAAGAGTTTTGCCTTCCGGAGGGCTGGAGTAGGGAGCCATTCGGCCCCCTCCAGCAGCCGCACGCTCCCGGCGACCCACGTTGGGAGGTTGGTATTTTTTATCCTAATTATTATTGATAATTTTTTTTAGCCGAATATTTTCAAAATTTCTGGTACAGGTCGGTGGGAAATGTTTGATTCTGCTGCCAATGTCTGCGACGTGCAGAACGGGCGGCAGAAGTGGCGACACACGGAGCCGCTCCGAGGGAATAATCCCGCTTTAAAACAGTGGTGGAAAACCCTGTGGGTTTGGGTTTCAGGGGTTTTTTTTTCCAAATATGCTGCAAGTGTCTCTGTAATAATCACTTTACTCTATCGACTTGGCATAGTGTGCTAACGGAATGAGAAGACCATTAAGAGCATTAACAGATTGGTACAGCATAATGCTTCAGTTCATATTGATCGTAAAACGTCTGTAAAATATTGTTTCAAATGAATCTATTGTTCCTGCGCTCTTTCGGCGGTGTTGATGACCTTGGTTTGTTCTCTTACATCCAAATTATTCTGTCGCCGCTCCCATATGATTGGGGACCGGCCAGTGGGACCTGTAGCCGCCGCCCCCGCGGACCTTCACCCACCCGAAAGCGTGGTTTGAGGGGTCAGAATCACCCCAAAAATAAGAAAAAATTAAAAAACGGTTATGTAGGAGGGAAGGGACCGGTGTGAATGTGCTCTGCGCTGCTCGCCCGAGCCTCCCTCCGCTCCGCACTGTGCGCGGCTGCCGAGATGAAACCTCTCCCGGGATCACACCCCCGGCAAGCCCCCAGAGTTGCCCAGCGGAGACTTCTGAAGCTGTTTAGATGAGCATCAGGTCGAAGGGGATGCAGATGCTGCGGGGAGTCCCCACCCCACACCCCGCGGGGCCGGGCAGGGGTGCGAGGGGACGCCGGGGAACGCAGCCCGAGCCCGGGGCCTTTGGTGACTCTGCCGAGCCGCTCGTGCATATTTTATCGCCCAAATCAGCCAATCCCTCTCGATCAGAGCGATGTCTCGGATTCAAAACTCCCTGGTCCCACTTCCTGCCTCGCTGGAAGGGGCCGTGGGACAGCTGTCCCCCCGAGGGGACACGCGTGTCGCCCAGGCAGAGCGCGGAGCGGCCCCGCCGGTCGCTCCCGCGGGCGTGGGAAGCGGCCGCTCGACAGGAGTGAAACCTCCGCTTCCCTCAGGTTTGGTCACCTGGTCTCGGCTCTCCTGAGCTCCGATATTTTAAATAAATATAAAGAATCTCTTGCTCTCCTCAGCTCTATTCGCCTTCATGATAGAGTGGAACCATCAGATTTTCATCAAAGTTCTATTAAGTGAAACATAGGTTGCAGGGCACCCTCTGATTGAAACAGTTTAAATTTTAATTGTGTTTTTAATTTGACATATAGTTGCAGAAAGGAATGACACTACAACGCCAAGGGGCGGTCGATTTTCTTAATTTCTCCCAGAGGAATTGATGAGTCTATCAGGCCACTAGATTGGAAACACATTAAAGCTCTCTGGTTAGGTTGTTAATTGGAACTTGATGGATAGGGGGCCTTGGATAGGCTATGCTGATCCAATCTTCATGACTTTCTGTTTTCCAATAAATTACACGATTCATTTTCCAGCCACAGATTACATAAATTGTACACCTCTAGGGCTCTCTTTTTCAAATAGGGAGCCCTTTTCCCCAAAAGCCTATTGCGAGATGTCATTTGCACCAAAAAACGAGCAGCAGAGGCTCTTGAATGAAAATCGAAACATAATCAACGTTTATACTTAGAAAATTTATTGAGATCATTTTCTCTGGTATTTCCTTATTTTAAAGTTTGGACGCGCCATATATCATAATCCACACGTGTAAAGGGGACTGTGTTTAATATTTATCGAAGCTTGATTCCAAGATCAAACTTGTTTATGACTTCATCTGTCATTTCAGAGGGAACCTTCTCCCGATATTACGGCCGCTCAACAAGCCTATTTTCCGAGTGCTGCAAAAGCAGCGGAGATCAATTTTTATTAGGCTCCCTTTGAAAGCTTGCTCAGGGCCACTTTAATATCGAGCATTGTAATAATCTGGAGATCTAAACTTTAAGCGTTCGCTCTGTCTTTCAAAGTTTATCTTTGCCGCGGCGTTTGATCATCGGTGCCCCGACGGGACGGGAGGCGGGGAGGGAACGGGGGGAGCCGCCAGCTGCGGGTTACCCCCACGCAAAACCCTTCCCGTGGCCTGCAGCCCTTGTCCTGATGAATATTTGATCAGATGATAATGAGAGCGCGGCTGGGCCGCTCCGACCCGCCGTCCCTCCCTTCCCGACAGCGGCATCCCGCAGAATCCGCTTGGCTTCCCTCCCTCCCGAGAGGAGCGGCCGTTTCCCAAGTTTCGGAGTTTAAATACTCATTTCAGGGAAACCTGGTGGTGTTCTGGCTGTGGCCGAGCTGAGCTCACGCTGCCCGCAGCGCTTGTTCATCTCGGCCCGCCCAGCATCCATCTTTCCGGACAAAGTCTGCAGCGTCCCCTCGGCCACTCGTGCGGCTCCCACGGGCCCTCCGTGGGGAAGGGAGGGCAGTGCCAGGGGCACGCTGTGCTGGTGGCCTTCGAAGGGACGGACCTGCCGTGGGCAGCAGCTGGGGGCCAGCGGTGCCACGCAGTGTCACGTCGGGGGGTGCCGGAGGAGCGGGGTGGCCCTTCTGTCGCCTTCCCTCGCTGTTCCGGGCCCGTCCCCGAGCAGGAGCCGAGGGCTGGCAGCCCCCAGGGGCTCTCCCAGGTCGGACAGGTCCCCTGGCTTTTGCTCGGAGCCCCCCTGTCCCGCTCCCCGCCCCCCGCCCCGGGAGGGGTGTGGGGTCTGGGTGCGGGGCCAGCCGGGGCGGCAGAGCGGGATGAAGGACGATTTCTTAAATTGTATTTCAGTGCGGGGTCTTTCCGGGTTAATGAGCTGACATCATGATTAAAGCTGACCATTTGTAATGTGTCGCGACCCTGTTGAAAAGCACTGAAAAGGTTAATGTGGTAAAACAGGACAGCACCTGCCCCTCAGAGGGAGAGGAGGAGCTGGAACACTTTTCCTAATCAATTAGTCCATTAATGAGTCTATCAAGTAGTTAAGTAGTTAAAGATTATGCCGCTGGTCTGGGTAACAGTCGTCATCTCGCTATACCTAATTATATTATAAGTACTTTATTCAATATACCGGACATAATATGGTGACTCGGAGTTAATGAAAATGTCATTTTAAAACGTCTTGACATTTGTCTCTATTGATTTGTATATTTCCATCTCATTCTTTGCTTTTTCCTATTNGGAGGGGGCGGGGGTGGTATATTTCTGGAGAGAGGGAATGACCGCACCGAGGGTGAAGGAATCAGGGAAGAATCAACAGCTGGAGCTCCGCTCCAGAGACCCCCGCGTCCCCGCTCGGGCAGGCCGGGGTTAAAAACCCGGTGCCACGGCCCCTGCCAAGGCCAAGGATCTTGCACCTGGACACGGATGCGACCAAACCTACCAGGATTTCCGAACTGCAGCAGCGCTTCCCACTCGCTCCCCTCCGCGGGAGCCTCCCCGGCCATAGCGGGGGCTGCAGCAGCCCGGCCGGGGAGGGCTGCGGGCTCGGAGATAGCCCCACTCACGGACACGGGTGTCCGCAGGGGACGAGGGCCCAGGGAGGGAATTCATCCCTTTGGAGTAGGGGCAGCGGGGAAATGGAGGGGGAGAGGGCAGCAGGGTCTGCCTGGGGCCGGGGGAAGCATGGGCCTGAGGTCGTGGGGAAACTCGGGGACCAGTCCCACACCGGCCCCGTTACCGGGGCTCCTTGCTGAGGTTTCCCGGGGCTGGAAGCAGGCACCGATCCCACGCCGGTGGGAGGGAGGTCCCAGCTCCTGGTCCCAGGTAGCCGTCGGGGCTCGATCTCTGCATGGCACCTCGGGAGAAAGGGGGCTCCAGGCCCAAAACCGCGAGACTGGGGAGTCTCTCGGCTCCCAGCTGCCGCTCCGTCTGCTCTAAGGAAGGTGGTGGATCCTGGCGGGGTCCTTGCCCTCGGCCCCACATTCCCTTGGGGACAGGTGGGACATAACAGCTGCCACCTGCAGTTTTCCCCTTCCGCGGGCAGGAGCGGTGGGGGAAGAGGCGATGGCTGTGATTTATACCCACCCCGAGGAGAAGAGCCCCTGACTCCTGACAAAGTTTATTTGGAAATGCAGCGGCACGTACCCACCTTCCCTGCTCTCCACGGCTTCCAGGCCGTGGGATGAAAACACGGGAGGCATTTCGTGGGACATTTGTTACCGGCTGCAGTGCAGCGCAGATTCTGGAAGGTTTTCCAGTGCTGCTGAGCAGGGAACACACCGTGACAGGTTTTTTCCCTCCTCTAATGAAGAGAAGGGTAAAGATCCCCGGATATGCACAAGGTGTTTTTCCCGACACCCCCCGCCCCCGGCCGGCATAAGCCATTCAGCCCACGTCGCTGTCGCCCACTCGAGGTGGAGGGCAGGAGGGATGGCGGGCGGCCAGCATCCCTCCTCCGGGGCCGCGGGGTCAGCGTAGCCCCCGGGGACGGCGGCGAGGATCCGGCGGGGGTTCCCCCCTCCATCTCCGGTGCACCCCCCCGCGCCTCCCCAATTCCCGGACCCCGCGGGTTTCCAAACTTTCCGTGTCCGCCGCCGCCGTGATTGGCGCGGCGGAGGCCACCTCCATGCAAATGAAGCCCCGCCGCCCGCCGCCCGCAGATCAATAGGGACGCGGGGGAAGGAGCATGCATTCCGCCTGGGCCGGCGCGGGGAGAGCCGGCCGCCGCACGCCCCAAGCGCCCCCCGAAACATCCCCCACCGACGGCTCCCCGCAGGCTGCCGGGGCACCCCCTCCCGCGCACCCTCTAAAGCGAGAGCTTCCCTCCTCTGCTTTCTTATGAACCCAGGATGAGCAGCAAAGAAGATCCGAGCAAGTGCTGTCCGGCGGCTGCTCCCATCTCCAGTTTCACCATCCAGTCCATCCTGGGCAGCGGCAGCGCCGACCCCCCCCGGGAAGCCGGAGACAGGGCGCCCGCCTGGCCCGCCCGCGCCCGGACCCTCTCCCTGTCCTCGGAGGACGAGGAGCCAGAGGAGAGCTGGAAGCACCGCGGCTGCTTCTGCCCCGAGGCTCAGGGCCCCGCCGAGGCGTGCCACAAGCACCAGCCCCTCAGCTTCACCTGTCTCGGTGAGTACCCGGAGGGATGGGACGGGGCGGACGGGCGGCACCGGGAAGGGCCGCGGAGGGTTCGGCCCCGGTCCGGCCCCCGCCGGGAAGAGGGAGGCGGGGGCACGTCGCACCTTCTCCGCTTTCGGGGCACAGAGTATTTGCGCCGTCCGTGGGTGAAGCGGGTAGGAAGGAACTCCGGGAAAAATGGGGTGGCTTCTTAAAAATCTTTTTCATCCCATCCGGCGTTGTTTTCCCCGAGGGATGCGGTGAGATGGATAACGCTCGTTTTCTTAGATTCTGGTTACAGCGCTCGGGCAGGGGGAAGAACGATGTTTATTTTTTTTAGCATTATTTTTGAATAAACGGCCTGTGAAATGCGATGCTGTAAAGTAAAATTTGCCGGCTCGTGTCGGATAGAAAGCCTGGTACTCAGCTGCTTTGACTGTGGGACGCACACCCACCTGTCCGTCCGTCCGTCCGTCCATCCATCCATCCATCCATCCATCCATCCATCCATCCATCCATCCAAGGGGCAGGGATACCCAGGAAGGGGTGGCTTCCCCCGGCGTCGGTTGTGTGCTCCCCCGGGAGCAGAGGCGGCCCGGGGTCTCGCCTCGGTGCTTTTTCCCTCCGGGGCGGGGGGCTCGGCCGTCGGGGGTCCCGGTGCCGGCCGCCGTGCGACCCCCGCGCTGTCGCTCTGTTGCAGGCAGCGCCAAGGGGAGCGGAGCGGCGGCGGCGGGCAGCGGGGAGCGGGGGCCTTTCCTCTCGCCCCCCCAGCAGGACTGTAAAGACGAGAAGGAGAAGCCGCTGGGACCCTCCTCGCCTTCCTGCGGGGATCGGCAGCGCGACGGCGGGGACCGGCAGGCCGGCGCCGCCAAGAAGAAGACGCGCACGGTGTTCAGCCGCAGCCAGGTCTATCAGCTGGAGTCCACCTTCGACATGAAGCGCTACCTGAGCAGCTCGGAGCGGGCCTGCCTGGCCTCCAGCCTGCAGCTCACCGAGACCCAGGTGAAGACCTGGTTCCAGAACCGCAGGAACAAGTGGAAACGGCAGCTCTCGGCCGAGCTGGAGGCGGCCAACATGGCCCACGCCTCGGCGCAGACTCTGGTGGGGATGCCGCTGGTGTTCAGAGACAATTCCCTCCTCCGAGTGCCGGTGCCCCGGTCCATCGCCTTCCCCGCCCCTCTCTACTACCCCGGCAGCAACCTCTCGGCCTTACCGCTCTACAACCTCTACAACAAGATCGACTACTGAGCCCCGCGACCCCCGGCCCGCGCCTGCCCCGTCGGGACCCGCACCGGGAGCGGAGCCGGGGCCGCCGCGGGGGCTCCGTGCGGGGTCTCAGGCCGCCCCCACGGAGGGGACACAGCACCGAAACTGATGGGAGGGACGGGCAAACGGAGAGCCCGGGGCGACGGGGGCACCCCCGCTCTCCCCTCCTTGCTATCTTGCCACTTGAAAAGAAAACAAATAATTAAAAAAAAACGTTATTTCAGATCTGTAAATATTTTTAAAGAAAGTAAGAAAGAAAAAAAAATTAAAGCGTTTTAAGCCTCGTTTGTAAATTTGCCACCTCGGTCGCGTGTCCCCGAGGGGGACCCCAGCACCGGGGGTGCCCCGCAGCCGGGCCGGGAAGGGCCCGCGGGGCCCGGGATCGATGCACGGGAGAGCCAAACCGACTTGTAACGCCGAGGGTTTATTTTTCCGGAATCTTTTCTCCTTATCTCGTTTCCTGCAGGGAATCCCAGCCGGGCCTGACCGTCCGCCCGTGCCGGGGCTGGCGGGAGTTCACTGCCCTTCTCTCGGCTGGGAGATGAAGGGTATTTCCCGAAAAGTTTCGTAAACGGGGACCTTTTATTCTGTTTTTTCGGAGCGTGTTGGTGGAAGCCGCGGTTATGGGCTCGGTGCTACCGGGGACTGGTCCCTGCGCTCCGCTCCCCGGGTTCGCACTGAGCCTCCTCGACGGCTCCCCACGGGACACGGCCTCGATCGGTCACTCAAAACCAGTAAATCCCGCGGCAAGTGGCGATCAAACTGCGGCCACCGGCTCCGAGGTACGAGGTACCGAGCGCCGGGGGTGTAACAGCAACAGCAACGAGGACAGCGAAAAACAAACCCCCGAAAAACAGAGAAATAAAATATTCAAAGGGATAAATCAGGCGTTTTTCAGTGCGGGGAAGGAGAAAGCTCTCCCCGCGCTCCGCAGCCGGTGTTTGAGCCGCACACCGCTTGCCCCGGGCTAGCGACAGCCGGGGTGGGGAACACAGCCCCGCTCCGTCGCTCCGCCTTTCGGACTAGTTTTTTTTTAGGGCTAATAACTCGTACTTCGGGTTTTATCCGTTAACACTGCTAAACTCCAGCAGCAGCCTCTCTTTCCCCACGGCACCATCCCGTGCGATTCCTTCGGGGACATCTCCCGGGTCTCTCCGTTATCAGCCGGGGTGGGACGGGGAGAACGGACCGAGCCCCACGCCGGGGCCGCCACTGCCCGGGGAGCGGCGAACTACAACTCCCGGCACGCCCCGCGGCGGCGGGCTCGCGGGGCACGCCGGGGACGCAGCGCCACGCGCGTTCGAAGCGGCCAATCGCGGGGGCCGGGCGGCAGTGCGCGCGCGCGGGCGGTGGCGGAGCCTGAGGTGAGGCCGGGAGCGGGACTGGGAGCGGGACCGGGATCCAGATCCAGGGTTGGGGATTTGCGGGTCGGGACCCTGCGCACGGCCTAACCCTCCTGTCCCGGCCGTGCGTTCCTTCCCGCTGCGGCCCCTTCCCTCCTTGCTTCCCAGGCCCTTCCCTCACTGTCTTCCCTTCCCGCAGCGTCTTCCTCATCCCGGCGCTCTTCACGGGGACCGAGGCCTCGGGGCTGCCGTAAGTCCGAAAGCTTTTCCTTGGCGGCCCGTGGAGCAGCGGGAGGAGCTCGTTCAGCATGAAAACGGTACTTGGAGTTTCGCGTTTTGTGAATAAAAGCGCGGGCAGGGAGTCCCGAGGCTCTCAGCGGAGCGTTCTGCTTTGTTGCAGCAGCTCCGTCCAGCTGAGTGACACCTGTGCCAAGAGGATCTATAGAAACAGATTTCTTGCTTGTTGACTACATTTTAAAATTTTTTTTTTTTTCAAAACTGAGCCCCTTAGTTAAGTCAGAATCGCCATTTCAGCAGCATGTGCTTTCTCTGTAATACTTAAAAAGTTTTTTTCTCGTGGTGCCACAACTTTTTACCAGAACTTAGTTGATTGAGGTGGGCACAGCACTGTGGTTTGGGAATCCTGGTTGTGGAGCATCTGTTTTTGTGAAAATATGGAGCTCTGGGTCTGATTTTTTTTTTAACCATGTGTAAGAGGCAGGATATACTTAAATTCTGATATTATGAACATTAAGTTCTGGATTAAAAATATCTTTGGGACATCCTTCCAGGTTTCTTGTGTAAGCAGCTTTGCTTCCTGGAGTTATTTTTGGGCTGGTTAATAATTTGTGCCAGGCCTCAAATAATACAATAACTTTTACCTCAAACCTCATGTTTTGTTGTTTGAGTTTTTTTGGCCTAAGTAGGCACAGGAATAAGCTTGTCCAATTAAATTTTCCCAGTTGTTCTGAATTCCTTTAGATTTTATGTCTCTGGACCTGCATCTGAAGCATCCTCAGCAGGTGCTGCTGAATTCCAAGTACTTTCCCATGGAAAGATATGTGGCAAAACCTCAAGCCTCTCATTTCCCAAGTGTTCCCAAAACAGGGCTAAAAAAGGGGCTGAGAAAGAAGCTTTTCTATTATTTGAAGGTTTCCCCCCCCAACACTTCATGCTTAAATAGCAGAAGTAGCACTTTTTGTTGACACAGTGGGTGTTTTTTTGAAGGATGTCTTGGAGAGCAAAGCTTCCACTCAGGAGATCTCTCCAGTGCAGGAATGTGTGTTCCTCACTTTATTACACAACTTGATAATTGTTCAGTTGCTGACAAGCACTGAGCTGGAACCATTGTTCCCTTAATTTGCACCTTGCCCTTGGTTCATCTGCTCCTTGTCTCCTGATTTATTCTCAGAGGTGTAATCTTACTTTTGTAGTTGTACATAGACCTGTTGTTTTGGATTGAATTGTTGATATTTTTTGCTGGTCATATCCCAGTCCCATGGTCACTCCACATTTCAGCTCTTCACAGAACATAACTTTCCTTTCTTTACCTGCCCTTTGGATTCTAAGAGGGAAGGAATAACAGTCTTAAAGCTTTTTGTAGCACATATTTCATAGCACTTATGCAAGCCTAAAGGTCTGAAAGTTGCACAGTGCCCAAAACTGTATAAAAGATGATCCAGTTGCAATTCTTGGAAGTGTGTGACAGTCATACCAATCCAGGAGCAAATCAACACTTTTCGGAGTTTTCAAATCCAATTCCTTTCTGCTAGTACGTGTTTTTAGAAGTAACTTCTTGATGTTCACAGTAACTTAGCAATATTTACTTCAGAAAACACAGCCACACACTCAGCAGAGTGAGGGAAATACTTTTTTAAGTAACAATATCTAAGGTTATAGATTATAATAATGATCATAATATTTTTGTGTTGTTTATTCATGTTGCATATGATATTTAAAAGCTTTCTGTAGAGAAAGGTGTTTATTGAGATTTTGGACAAGGATTGGAATCTTGAATTTTAGAATTTGTGAGAAATTTGGGTGTTCTGAACCTGTTCTGTGTGAAGTTTTTAGGTGTGCTTTGGGCTGCCTTTTAGAGGGCTCAGTCTTGTTCACTTGCTAGGCCTGTGTTCTTGTAGTCATTAAAATTGCATCTGTGCCTTATTGTCTGCAGATGACGGGATCAAATGAGTTCAAACTCAACCAAACTCCAGATGATGGGATTTCATCAGTGAAGTTTAGTCCAAACACATCTCAGTTTCTGCTCGTTTCATCCTGGGACACAACTGTTCGGCTCTATGATGTTCCTGCCAACACCATGAGACTCAAATATCAGCATTCAGGAGCTGTCCTGGACTGTGCTTTTTATGTAAGTGTGGGAGGGGTTTCTTAATTATTATTTTACAGCTGTAGAGTGCCCAAAATATGAGAAATTGTCAGTCCCTGAAATTAAAGATGAGGCCTTACCTGTGATTTTTTCACTGAATGTTTTTTCTTGTGCCTGATGCTGTACTCTGGATCAACACTCAGTCTCAAATAGTATCTCCCTTCTAAATCAGTTTTAGCATTACACTGCACCTAGATGGGACGTAGGTTGTCAGTCATTTAAAATATGAAGAAATTATTTGGTGCAGCTTCTATCTGCCTTTTTAAAATTTAATTTAGTTTTACTTCTAAACTAAAGAAATTTGTATCTCTCAAAGCACTTAAACACTTTGTAAAGCTTCTGTCTGTTTAAATCTGGATCAGACCTTAACATTTGTGTCTTAATCTTACCAAAAATCTTGAAAGCAAGTCCTTTGTTATGAATTTAGGATGCTGAATGCAGAGCAGCCATGGAAACTTAATAAGGTAAATTTTATGTTTTATAGGATCCTACCCATGCCTGGAGTGGAGGGCTGGATCAGCAACTGAAAATGCACGACTTAAACACGGACCAAGGTGAGCAGATTGAATTCCAAATGCTGTCAGCAACTGGCCTGAGCTTCAGATTTATGTACTTACATGCACAGAGTATTCTTCAGGTTCTTTAGATGGGGGATATTGAAGTATCTGGCAGAATAACCAGTGACCCTAATAAGGACCACCTAAAAAACATGGAAGAATTTGGCATTGCCAGAAAGTTTGGTAGCTGCTTGCAGGATGCCTTGAATTGATTTTCTGATGATAATCCTGCTCTGCCATAGGCTACAGTGGCTCAGTTAGGGGGAAATAACCAAGCTGAACTAAAACTGAGCATGTTGTTTTTCAGAGGTTTGTGGTTTGGATTTATTTAGAATGATCTTTCATGGCAGAGGATATATAAAGCTTTTGCTTTTGTGAAGCATAGCCTTTTATTACAGTTTTTTTCTAAGAAAACATTGCTTGAAAGTAACAGTTCCAGTGCCTAGTTCGTGCAAAATATGGAACTGGTTTGTCTCACTTTTTTGTGTGTTTTTAGAATGTTTAAGAGAAAAGCAAATTTCAGCCAGTCACCAGCACCAGCCAGGGCTTGAGAAATGAGTGTGTGAAGTAATGGTACCAAAAAGCTCAAATAATTCTGCCATAGCTGACTTCCTACAAGTGTTTTAATATTTTTATTAAGATGTAGTACTAATTGCTTTCTCTTGTCATATTATTGATACACACAAGCTGAAGTTGCTTTCTGTATTAGTGTGTCAGTGTGATGCCAGTTGATACTTTATATCTCTAAAGATCTCTCAGTGACTGCCTAAAATTCTTAAACCCTAAGCTCAAGAGACATAAGCTTAAATATAACAGTCCTGATCTTTACAAAAGTTATGTTTTTGAAAGCTGAACTATCCTTACAGGGACTTCTGGCATAGAAATGCACCTTTAGAATGTCAGAAAATGCTTGTGCTGCAGTTGTGTCCTTTTTTTATTCTTTATTTCACACATTCTGGCTGTTTGTAGGGCCAGTTAAGTTGCAGTATATTGTGTTTTCTTACAGAAAACCTCGTTGGTGCCCATGATGCTCCTATCAGGTGTGTGGAGTATTGCCCAGAAGTGAATGTCATGGTGACTGGCAGCTGGGATCAAACAGTCAAACTCTGGGATCCCAGAACTCCCTGTAATGCAGGAACCTTCTCCCAGCCTGAAAAGGTATGTGCTGCATCCCAGGTGTTAAATAATGCATCCTGTGGCTGAAACATCACACAGGACACTGATTGGACTGAATTTGTGAAGTTATATGTAATGTTTTTTAAACGGGGTGACAGTGTAGTATTTTAAAAGATTGGTATTCAGAATGTATTGCCATTTTTGATGAGGGCTTTGAGCTTTCCTCAACATTCCTTAATTCTTGATGCATGTGCTGGACAACATTCTTAAAATTTAAAATAAACTTGAAGGAAAAACCAAGCATCTTGGCTTAATTATAATATGCACAGTTGATTTCCTTAAATGTTAATATTTCAGGTATATAAGACCCTGGCAGTCCTAAGGTCTGATTGTTTTGGAATGTGCACAAAAATATCTCTATAGGAGGCCATTTATGTTGCCTGAAATAATATTTTGGTTTTTTACTTGCGTTCAAAAAATTGAACAGAATTGCTTGTATGTGATTTACCTGTTATGTATTAATTCCTAGGAAATTTGGATATTTTCCTAAAGCTGAAATCATCTGTGCTAATGGGAGACTCAGAGAAACAAGATAAAATGGGATGATGTCTTTAGCTTTATCTAATGGCCATATGATGTTAACTTCTCATGCTGCTTACTGCACTGTCATTGAAAGAATTAACAGGAATTCCTGTTTGGTTTTTTTTTTTGTTGTTTATTTTTTTTTTCCTAAGACTTCTAAACAACACAGTCTGGCTTGCTGAGTAATTTTACATATGAATATTTTTTTGCCTATACCTTTGAAAAATTTCATTTAGCACTGTGACATCCTATTGTCAAGTCCTAATTATGAGCCATCATTAGCTCCCCTTTGCCCTTAAATAGCTCTTACTTTTGTTCCAGCAGAGCTGGATCTACTTCTGGTGAGACCTTTGTGCAGAATAAAGTAATTGCATTATTTCTAGTTGTGATTTATAGATGTATGTAGCATGTAAAGAACTGTGATAAATTGCTGACAGAATATCATATAATGGACAGCCACAGTGAATCAAGCTGCTTATTGGTTCAGCAAGGTTCATTATGTCATTTTTTTAATGCTGCCTTTGATGAATGTGTACACCTACTCCACTGCATGACAACGGTTTCATTTGATTTATGGCTGTGTGGTGGAGAAAGAACACTCACTGTACAGGTGTGACATCAGTTTGTGAAGAAGATTTAAGATATTTAATGTTCTTTATGCCTTTGTTTCCCTATATGTACACAAACACATTTTATATAGTGTTTATGAATATTTCTGGACCAATTTTTACATCAATAACAAAAAACTGGCTTGTTAAACAATGTAACTACTATTGGCTCAAAGTTTTCTTACCCTTTTTACAGTATAATTGGGATCATCATTCTTCCTTTTTAAGAATAATTGGGATCATCAGAAATCTTGGGCAACTCCTGTGGATATTTAAGACTTTTCCCATCTTAAAATCTCAGTCTTAAAAGTTCAGTAATCACATTTTAGAGAAGAAAGTATGCTGGGTGGATGAGGATTGGTTAAAGGAAGCTTTTTTATCTCTATGTATACATACACACCTCTCTTCTTAGCTTTTTATTAGGAATTAACCGTTTGAAAACGTATTAGTAGCAAATGAAGAGAAAAGTGATCTTTATATAATGTTGTGTGTCTGATGTTTCAGTGCAGTCTGACCAGAACCAAGCAGCTTTGTTGGGCTTTATGAGAGAACCAGAAAGTGAAACCAAATGAAATTGTCCAAGCACATGCCAAAAGTAAACTGATTCCCTCTGGCAGGATACCAGATCTCTTACACTCTTCATTCCTGATCTGAGGAATACCCAAGATCTGTTTCTTGTGTGTTTGGCTGCATTTGATCACTGGAAAAAGCTCATTCTCATCATTTGCTCTTGTTAGCAGCTCAGGTAGCTGGATTCCATCTGCTTATGTATCAACAACTTGGAATTCATTCCATAGCACAGGTTTTTTTGACTAAACCTCTTTCCTTTTTCTTGTTTCATTTTTTTAAATGTATTACCAGATGAACTGCATCCCAAGCAATAATTGGAAACAGCAATTCATGCACTAAATATTTTTGTGCGAAATTTGATAAGCCAAAATTTCCCACTGAGCCAAGTTTTAGGGTAGAGTCAAAATTCCAAGCCATTATCTTTTTTTTTTTAATATGTCAAGCATATTGCTTTCTTCAAATTCACTTCATTTTATTAAAGTATACAAAGTGATCTGTTTTTTTTTTAATGATCTCTTGGCAGTTTATTTTGTTAACATGAAGCTCAACTCAAAATACTCAGTTTATAAAGAAAAATACTTGGTTACCAGGTGGAGGAAAACAGAGAAGAAAATGTGTGATATGGTTTTGTAGGAACTAAACTGTAGGATCATGAACTGACAGTGGGAATGCAAAACCAAGCAGAGATTAATTCCAATATCCATCACTTCCCCTCCTGTTCCTTTGTATGGCTTTTTCTTTGCCATTAATTTCGGTAAAATTAATGTTTGGAATAGTTTTTGAGCTTTTGAATGCTACATCATGGTGTTCTCATTAACCAGCTGCACATTCCTGCTGCTTATCCCAAATTTGGGTTCTAAATGAAAGCTGAAGGGAATTCTGTTGCTGTGCACTCCATGGGAGATGTCACCAGTTGTGTTAGTGCTCACTGCTGACAGCTTACTCTGTACAAAGAGCAGGGGTTTTTCAGGCTAATATCAATGTTAAATACTGTAAATATTTTTTTTGGAAGGTCTACACCCTCTCTGTGTCTGGGGACAGACTGATTGTGGGGACAGCAGGTCGGAGGGTGCTGGTGTGGGATTTGAGGAACATGGGATACGTTCAGCAGCGGAGGGAATCGAGCCTGAAGTACCAGACCCGCTGCATCAGAGCATTCCCCAACAAACAGGTATGGCAGCAATTACATTTCTGCTGAATATTCTTCAGGAAAATGGGGCTTTATTTTCAAGTTTCTTTCAGTGGGGGTATGTTTTGTATTCAGACTTTGGGAGGGGGGAGACTTCCTTGGTATATTAATTCTTTTTAGTGCAGCTTAGCAATGTTTGCCACTGACTTACAGCATATTATGTTGTTTTTTTGTTCCTCAAGATTTGTTTCCTTTTTAGAAATAACCTATTTAATGAATCACAATGCTGACGTGTAATTAAAAACATCCTTCCCCTCCCCAGTTGCAGTAGAAGAGAGAAAGCCAGAGCTGGTGGTTCTTAAGCAGCTTTTATGCTTTGTAATCCAGGGTTTTTGAACAGTCTGTGAACAGGGGCAGGATTAAAACTGCATGAATGTATTTTATGTATTTTTCTTTTTTTTTTCCTCTCTGAGTCTGTGGCATGCACTGCAGAACCCTGGATCTATTATCCAGGGGGAATTGTACAATTCAGGTGCTTCTACAACTGTTCTGTGCAAGTTAACGTGGTGTGTCTGTGGTATTTCTTTTTCAAGGAAAGCAAGAAGATTGGCTTTCTCTGCCAAACTAATTTGTAAGGGAATTTTCCCCCTGTACAGAGTGATAGCACAGGAATTGCAAGACCTAGTTACTTGTTCTTGAACTGGCATGAATGCTTTGTCCATTTTCAGTTCTAGTTATAGTTAAACAAGCTGATCTTCCAGATTGTATTGTGTGATGGATTTTAAAGAGCCTTGTTATAGCTAGATATCATTGCAATCCTATTTCTGAAGAGATCTATTATGGACTTAACTCAAAAGTGATAATAAAAGCATCTCAGGTTGCTCCAAGTCAGGACTGTAATTAACTGGATAAGTGAACACAACTTGTAATCAAGTTTCACTGAAAATACTATTTCAGCTTGAGTGTTCAGTGGTTAGTATAAAGCTCTGAACTAATTTTAATGTAATGTAATTCTGAATCTAAATAGTCCTGTGAGTATTTCTCATATTTCAGATATTTAGGCCTTGGGGGGTAGGTGAGCTAATGCAAGAGGTTCTTATCTCTTGAAATTTTTCCCCAAAGACAAGCTTGTGTTTGGACCTGCAGAAGTAATCACAAGTCTCATTGTCAGCTTAAAACCATGATGCAATGAGAATCTCTCTTTAGAAGGCTTCTTTCTGCCTTACCACTTTCCTAGAATTTAGAAGGCTATGAAATAAAATTGTATTGCAGTCTTTTCTCCAGCTGTAAACTTCTAAAACATGTAGCTCCATTTTCTTTTTTTTTTTTCTTGTTAGGGTTATGTTTTAAGTTCTATTGAAGGTCGTGTAGCTGTGGAATATTTGGATCCAAGCCCAGAAATCCAGAAGAAGAAATATGCATTCAAATGTCACCGTTTGAAGGAGAATAACATCGAGCAGATTTATCCAGTTAATGCAATTTCTTTCCATAATGTCCACAACACGTTTGCTACAGGTAAGTACTCAATGCTTTGTAACACTTGTATCAGTTCCTTTAGTTTTGATGTAAACAGATCAGCCTTTACTTCATATACCCTGACTTTTTAAGCATTTAAATTGCATTCATGCCATAAGTAGGGTTTTAAAATTATTTGATGTAGTGAGAGTTTTAAACTCTTAATATTTTTTCCCTGCTTGTGTTTGGACCTGCAGATGTAATCACAAGTCTCACTGTCAGCTTAAAACTAAAATGCAATGTGAATCTCTCTTAGAAAGGGGTAAGGCAGAAAAAAAAACTTTCTTAGAATTTAGAGGGCTATGAGATAAAATTGTATTGCAGTCTTTGCTCCAGTTAATTGCTTTAACAGGGAGTTTGGGAAATGCTCATTATTGTGCTCTTTACTGAATGAATCAACCCTGTGTTTTTCCTGACAAAGTAATTATGAGTAGTTTTCTTCTTTTCCTGTGCTGCATCTCTTCATTTGGATTTTTTTCCCTCAGTTATAACTTACAAACGGGTTTTTTTTGGTTTTTTTTTTT